>NEEC01000016.1:2235000-2629907 GCA_002189035.1 Utricularia gibba | reverse complement strand
AACAACACGCTTTATACTTGTGGAGACGCTCTCGGGGGCACTCGAATCTTCCCATACGTCGTACCAGGCTCGAGCGTAAAGTCATTGTAGCCCGGCAAAGAAAGTGATGCATTTATTAACTTTGGGTTGTCACGAGCCGCCTAAATGGTTTTCCATGGAACACCTTCTAGTTTTGGGGGGGAGGGGAGCGGGCGCTGCGCCTCGTCCGGGCCCCGGGAGCCCGGTCCCGTCCGACTCGACGAAAATCGTGATGCATTTGTTGAGTTAGGATGTCACGAGAACCGCACACGGTTTTTTTCAACAACACACTTTATACTTAAGGAGGAGCTCTCGGGGGCACCCTGATCGAGCCGGAGGTCGTGCCGAACTCAGGCCCAAAGTCAGCAGTAGCGCGCCAAAAAAAGTGATGCATTTATTAACGTTGGGTTGTGACGAGACGCGTATATGGTTTTTGAAGGAAACACCTCCTCGTATTGAGGCGGGCGCTCTCGAGGGCCCTTGGCCCGGGCCCCGGGTTCGGACGGGCTCATGGGCCACTCGACGAAATCATGATGCATTTGTTGAAATTGGGATGTCACGTGCACCCCACATTTGTTGAGCGAGGACGGCCAATTTTAGAGACTCGATGGGCCATTCTTCGATCAGCGTCCTACTATCTAGTTCAAACTCAAAGTCACATTATTCTTGCACAATTTCGTATGAATGAATATGGGATATGATCCGTTGGAAGCCCAAGTGTTAGAGAATTTTACTGAATCTGCTGAGCAAGGGGTTGTGAGTTCATAACAGCTGTTGAAACCTCTCCAGGGTGGTGTGCGTGGCGTGATGAGCTTTCTACAATGACAAAAAAATATTTTTATAATCATGTGATATATGTTTATTAAAATATAAATAATGTAAATACGTTAGTTATTAAAGCATATACTACATGTGAAAGTTTCTTAGTTTTTAATTTATTAGCATTCGACCCTTAGTTATACTTTGGATGGAGTGTGCATTTTTATTTTAATCATTTTAATTAGCATTCGATCCTTGGTTAAGATTCCAATCGAGTGTATATTTTTTATTTGAACGATTCTATTTGCATTCGATTCTAAGATATGATGCGGATCGAGCGTATATTTTTTATTTTTAATTTTTTATTGGCTTTCGGTCTTTAGACATGATTCGGATCGAGTGGAGATGGTTTACTTGAAACTTGTGTTAACGCTCGATCCTTAGGAGCAATGTGGAGCGTGTTTACATTGCAAGGGCACACGGGCGTGGGTTGTGCGTAAACCACGCCCCGTGGCATGGCATTGTAATGTATACACGTTCTAAATTGCTCCTAACGGTGGAACGCTAATTAAGATTTAAAATAAATGAATATGCACTCGATCCAAAGTATACCTAAGGATCTAAGGCTAATAAAAATATGAGAGTGAAAAAATACGCTCGATCCGCAGCATACCTAACGTTCGAATGCTAATAAAAAATATTAAAATAAAAAATACGCGCTCGATCCGCATTATACTTAAGGATCGAATGATAATAAAAATATTTAAAGTAAAAAAATAGCAAATATGATCTGAATCATAACCAAGGATCGAATGCTAATTAAATTGACTAAAGTAAAAATACACACTCCATCCAAAGTACAACTGAGGATCAAATGGTAAATTAAGTCAAAGAAGCTTTCACAGTTATCCTACGGTTTAATAAATAATGTATTTCAATTATTTATAATTTAATAAACCTATATCATATGATTATGATTAGAGATGGGCCTGGGTTGGATCCATTCAGGTTCGGACCCAACCCGATGAATTCTGGGTATTACAGTTTGCATGACCCATGGGGTTGTCTTTCTGTTCAACCCGAACGGGTTAAACCCTACGGGTTTTGATTGGGCCCGAACCGAACCAAGGGTTTATCAATTTTATTTTTATTTTTGGCTTATTGTATTTTATGGTTGTTTTTCTTTTTTCCACGGCCGTATGGCCTTGTGGCTGCTGCTCGAGCACGCGGGCATTAACCAAGCCCATGTGGCCTCGTGGTGCTGCTGCGTATGCACACGGGCTGGGGGTCGCGCCGGGCATGAGCCCAAAGTCAGTTTTAGCCCGGCGAAAAAAGGGATGCATTTCTTAGCGTTGGGTTATCACGAGCCGCCTAATTTTTTTTCGTGGAACACCATCTAGTTTTGTGGGGGGCGCTCTCGAGGGGCCCTTGGCTTGGGCCCCGGGTTCGGTCTGGCTGATGAGCCCACTCTGGTCCCACTCGGCGAAAATCGTGACACATTTGTTGAAATTAGGATGTCACGTGCACCCAACACGGTTTTTTCAACAACACGCTTTATACTTGTGGAGACGCTCTCGGGGGGCACTCGAATCTTCCCATACGTCGTACCAGGCTCGAGCGTAAAGTCATTGTAGCCCGGCAAAGAAAGTGATGCATTTATTAACTTTGGGTTGTCACGAGCCGCCTAAATGGTTTTCCATGGAACACCTTCTAGTTTTGGGGGGAGGGGAGCGGGCGCTGCGCCTCGTCCGGGCCCCGGGAGCCCGGTCCCGTCCGACTCGACGAAAATCGTGATGCATTTGTTGAAGTTAGGATGTCACGAGAACCGCACACGGTTTTTTTCAACAACACACTTTATACTTAAGGAGGAGCTCTCGGTGGGGCACCCTGATCGAGCCGGAGGTCGTGCCGAACTCAGGCCCAAAGTCAGCAGTAGCGCGCCAAAAAAAGTGATGCATTTATTAACGTTGGGTTGTGACGAGACGCGTATATGGTTTTTGAAGGAACACCTCCTCGTATTGAGGCGGGCGCTCTCGAGGGGCCCTTGGCCCGGGCCCCGGGTTCGGACGGGCTCATGGGCCCACTCGACGAAAATCATGATGCATTTGTTGAAATTGGGATGTCACGTGCACCCCACATTTGTTGAGCGAGGACGGCCAATTTTAGAGACTCGATGGGCCATTCTTCGATCAGCGTCCTACTATCTAGTTCAAACTCAAAGTCACATTATTCTTGCACAATTTCGTATGAATGAATATGGGATATGATCCGTTGGAAGCCCAAGTGTTAGAGAATTTTACTGAATCTGCTGAGCAAGGGGTTGTGAGTTCATAACAGCTGTTGAAACCTCTCCAGGGTGGTGTGCGTGGCGTGATGAGCTTTCTACAATGACAAAAAAAATATTTTTATAATCATGTGATATGTTTATTAAAATATAATAATGTAAATACGTTAGTTATTAAAGCATATACTACATGTGAAAGTTTCTTAGTTTTTAATTTTATTAGCATTCGACCCTTAGTTATACTTTGGATGGAGTGTGCATTTTTATTTTAATCATTTTAATTAGCATTCGATCCTTGGTTAAGATTCCAATCGAGTGTATATTTTTTATTTGAACGATTCTATTTGCATTCGATTCTAAGATATGATGCGGATCGAGCGTATATTTTTTATTTTAATATTTTTATTGGCTTTCGGTCTTTAGACATGATTCGGATCGAGTGGAGATGGTTTACTTGAAACTTGTGTTAACGCTCGATCCTTAGGAGCAATGTGGAGCGTGTTTACATTGCAAGGGCACACGGGCGTGGGTTGTGCGTAAACCACGCCCGTGTGGCATGGCATTGTAATGTATACACGTTCTAAATTGCTCCTAACGGTGGAACGCTAATTAAGATTTAAAATAAATGAATATGCACTCGATCCAAAGTATACCTAAGGATCTAAGGCTAATAAAAATATGAGAGTGAAAAATATACGCTCGATCCGCAGCATACCTAACGTTCGAATGCTAATAAAAAATATTAAAATAAAAAATACGCGCTCGATCCGCATTATACTTAAGGATCGAATGATAATAAAAATATTTAAAGTAAAAAAATAGCAAATATGATCTGAATCATAACCAAGGATCGAATGCTAATTAAATTGACTAAAGTAAAAATACACACTCCATCCAAAGTACAACTGAGGATCAAATGGTAATAATTAAGTCAAAGAAGCTTTCACAGTTATCCTACGGTTTAATAAATAATGTATTTCAATTATTTATAATTTAATAAACCTATATCATATGATTATGATTAGAGATGGGCCTGGGTTGGATCCATTCAGGTTCGGACCCAACCCGATGAAATTCTGGGTATTACAGTTTGCATGACCCATGGGGTTGTCTTTCTGTTCAACCCGAACGGGTTAAACCCTACGGGTTTTGATTGGGCCCGAACCGAACCAAGGGTTTATCAATTTTATTTTTTATTTTTGGCTTATTGTATTTTATGGTTGTTTTTCTTTTTTCCACGGCCGTATGGCCTTGTGGCTGCTGCTCGAGCACGCGGGCATTAACCAAGCCCATGTGGCCTCGTGTGCTGCTGCGTATGCACACGGGCTGGGGGTCGCGCCGGGCATGAGCCCAAAGTCAGTTTTAGCCCGGCGAAAAAAGGGATGCATTTCTTAGCGTTGGGTTATCACGAGCCGCCTAATTTTTTTTCGTGGAACACCATCTAGTTTTGTGGGGGGCGCTCTCGAGGGGCCCTTGGCTTGGGCCCCGGGTTCGGTCTGGCTGATGAGCCCACTCTGGTCCCACTCGGCGAAAATCGTGACACATTTGTTGAAATTAGGATGTCACGTGCACCCAACACGGTTTTTTCAACAACACGCTTTATACTTGTGGAGACGCTCTCGGGGGGCACTCGAATCTTCCCATACGTCGTACCAGGCTCGAGCGTAAAGTCATTGTAGCCCGGCAAAGAAAGTGATGCATTTATTAACTTTGGGTTGTCACGAGCCGCCTAAATGGTTTTCCATGGAACACCTTCTAGTTTTGGGGGGGAGGGGAGCGGGCGCTGCGCCTCGTCCGGCCCCGGGAGCCCGGTCCCGTCCGACTCGACGAAAATCGTGATGCATTTGTTGAAGTTAGGATGTCACGAGAACCGCACACGGTTTTTTTCAACAACACACTTTATACTTAAGGAGGAGCTCTCGGGGGCACCCTGATCGAGCCGGAGGTCGTGCCGAACTCAGGCCCAAAGTCAGCAGTAGCGCGCCAAAAAAAGTGATGCATTTATTAACGTTGGGTTGTGACGAGACGCGTATATGGTTTTTGAAGGAACACCTCCTCGTATTGAGGCGGGCGCTCTCGAGGGGCCCTTGGCCCGGGCCCCGGTTCGGACGGGCTCATGGGCCCACTCGACGAAAATCATGATGCATTTGTTGAAATTGGGATGTCACGTGCACCCCACATTTGTTGAGCGAGGACGGCCAATTTTAGAGACTCGATGGGCCATTCTTCGATCAGCGTCCTACTATCTAGTTCAAACTCAAAGTCACATTATTCTTGCACAATTTCGTATGAATGAATATGGGATATGATCCGTTGGAAGCCCAAGTGTTAGAGAATTTTACTGAATCTGCTGAGCAAGGGGTTGTGAGTTCATAACAGCTGTTGAAACCTCTCCAGGGTGGTGTGCGTGGCGTGATGAGCTTTCTACAATGACAAAAAAAATATTTTTATAATCATGTGATATATGTTTATTAAAATATAAATAATGTAAATACGTTAGTTATTAAAGCATATACTACATGTGAAAGTTTCTTAGTTTTTAATTTTATTAGCATTCGACCCTTAGTTATACTTTGGATGGAGTGTGCATTTTTATTTTAATCATTTTAATTAGCATTCGATCCTTGGTTAAGATTCCAATCGAGTGTATTTTTTATTTGAACGATTCTATTTGCATTCGATTCTAAGATATGATGCGGATCGAGCGTATATTTTTTATTTTAATATTTTTATTGGCTTTCGGTCTTTAGACATGATTCGGATCGAGTGGAGATGGTTTACTTGAAACTTGTGTTAACGCTCGATCCTTAGGAGCAATGTGGAGCGTGTTTACATTGCAAGGGCACACGGGCGTGGGTTGTGCGTAAACCACGCCCGTGTGGCATGGCATTGTAATGTATACACGTTCTAAATTGCTCCTAACGGTGGAACGCTAATTAAGATTTAAAATAAATGAATATGCACTCGATCCAAAGTATACCTAAGGATCTAAGGCTAATAAAAATATGAGAGTGAAAAATATACGCTCGATCCGCAGCATACCTAACGTTCGAATGCTAATAAAAAATATTAAAATAAAAAATACGCGCTCGATCCGCATTATACTTAAGGATCGAATGATAATAAAAATATTTAAAGTAAAAAATAGCAAATATGATCTGAATCATAACCAAGGATCGAATGCTAATTAAATTGACTAAAGTAAAAATACACACTCCATCCAAAGTACAACTGAGGATCAAATGGTAATAATTAAGTCAAAGAAGCTTTCACAGTTATCCTACGGTTTAATAAATAATGTATTTCAATTATTTATAATTTAATAAACCTATATCATATGATTATGATTAGAGATGGGCCTGGGTTGGATCCATTCAGGTTCGGACCCAACCCGATGAAATTCTGGGTATTACAGTTTGCATGACCCATGGGGTTGTCTTTCTGTTCAACCCGAACGGGTTAAACCCTACGGGTTTTGATTGGGCCCGAACCGAACCAAGGGTTTATCAATTTTATTTTTTATTTTTGGCTTATTGTATTTATGGTTGTTTTCTTTTTTTCCACGGCCGTATGGCCTTGTGGCTGCTGCTCGAGCACGCGGGCATTAACCAAGCCCATGTGGCCTCGTGGTGCTGCTGCGTATGCACACGGGCTGGGGGTCGCGCCGGGCATGAGCCCAAAGTCAGTTTTAGCCCGGCGAAAAAAGGGATGCATTTCTTAGCGTTGGGTTATCACGAGCCGCCTAATTTTTTTTCGTGGAACACCATCTAGTTTTGTGGGGGGCGCTCTCGAGGGGCCCTTGGCTTGGGCCCCGGGTTCGGTCTGGCTGATGAGCCCACTCTGGTCCCACTCGGCGAAAATCGTGACACATTTGTTGAAATTAGGATGTCACGTGCACCCAACACGGTTTTTTCAACAACACGCTTTATACTTGTGGAGACGCTCTCGGGGGCACTCGAATCTTCCCATACGTCGTACCAGGCTCGAGCGTAAAGTCATTGTAGCCCGGCAAAGAAAGTGATGCATTTATTAACTTTGGGTTGTCACGAGCCGCCTAAATGGTTTTCCATGGAACACCTTCTAGTTTTGGGGGGAGGGGAGCGGGCGCTGCGCCTCGTCCGGGCCCCGGGAGCCCGGTCCCGTCCGACTCGACGAAAATCGTGATGCATTTGTTGAAGTTAGGATGTCACGAGAACCGCACACGGTTTTTTTCAACAACACACTTTATACTTAAGGAGGAGCTCTCGGTGGGGCACCCTGATCGAGCCGGAGGTCGTGCCGAACTCAGGCCAAAGTCAGCAGTAGCGCGCCAAAAAAAGTGATGCATTTATTAACGTTGGGTTGTGACGAGACGCGTATATGGTTTTTGAAGGAACACCTCCTCGTATTGAGGCGGGCGCTCTCGAGGGGCCCTTGGCCCGGGCCCCGGGTTCGGACGGGCTCATGGGCCCACTCGACGAAAATCATGATGCATTTGTTGAAATTGGGATGTCACGTGCACCCCACATTTGTTGAGCGAGGACGGCCAATTTTAGAGACTCGATGGGCCATTCTTCGATCAGCGTCCTACTATCTAGTTCAAACTCAAAGTCACATTATTCTTGCACAATTTCGTATGAATGAATATGGGATATGATCCGTTGGAAGCCCAAGTGTTAGAGAATTTTACTGAATCTGCTGAGCAAGGGGTTGTGAGTTCATAACAGCTGTTGAAACCTCTCCAGGGTGGTGTGCGTGGCGTGATGAGCTTTCTACAATGACAAAAAAAATATTTTTATAATCATGTGATATATGTTTATTAAAATATAAATAATGTAAATACGTTAGTTATTAAAGCATATACTACATGTGAAAGTTTCTTAGTTTTTAATTTTATTAGCATTCGACCCTTAGTTATACTTTGGATGGAGTGTGCATTTTTATTTTAATCATTTTAATTAGCATTCGATCCTTGGTTAAGATTCCAATCGAGTGTGTATATTTTTATTTGAACGATTCTATTTGCATTCGATTCTAAGATATGATGCGGATCGAGCGTATATTTTTTATTTTAATATTTTTATTGGCTTTCGGTCTTTAGACATGATTCGGATCGAGTGGAGATGGTTTACTTGAAACTTGTGTTAACGCTCGATCCTTAGGAGCAATGTGGAGCGTGTTTACATTGCAAGGGCACACGGGCGTGGGTTGTGCGTAAACCACGCCCGTGTGGCATGGCATTGTAATGTATACACGTTCTAAATTGCTCCTAACGGTGGAACGCTAATTAAGATTTAAAATAAATGAATATGCACTCGATCCAAAGTATACCTAAGGATCTAAGGCTAATAAAAATATGAGAGTGAAAAATATACGCTCGATCCGCAGCATACCTAACGTTCGAATGCTAATAAAAAATATTAAAATAAAAAATACGCGCTCGATCCGCATTATACTTAAGGATCGAATGATAATAAAAATATTTAAAGTAAAAAAATAGCAAATATGATCTGAATCATAACCAAGGATCGAATGCTAATTAAATTGACTAAAGTAAAAATACACACTCCATCCAAAGTACAACTGAGGATCAAATGGTAATAATTAAGTCAAAGAAGCTTTCACAGTTATCCTACGGTTTAATAAATAATGTATTTCAATTATTTATAATTTAATAAACCTATATCATATGATTATGATTAGAGATGGGCCTGGGTTGGATCCATTCAGGTTCGGACCCAACCCGATGAAATTCTGGGTATTACAGTTTGCATGACCCATGGGGTTGTCTTTCTGTTCAACCCGAACGGGTTAAACCCTACGGGTTTTGATTGGGCCCGAACCGAACCAAGGGTTTATCAATTTTATTTTTTATTTTTGGCTTATTGTATTTTATGGTTGTTTTCTTTTTTTCCACGGCCGTATGGCCTTGTGGCTGCTGCTCGAGCACGCGGGCATTAACCAAGCCCATGTGGCCTCGTGGTGCTGCTGCGTATGCACACGGGCTGGGGGTCGCGCCGGGCATGAGCCCAAAGTCAGTTTTAGCCCGGCGAAAAAAAGGGATGCATTTCTTAGCGTTGGGTTATCACGAGCCGCCTAATTTTTTTTCGTGGAACACCATCTAGTTTTGTGGGGGCGCTCTCGAGGGGCCCTTGGCTTGGGCCCGGGTTCGGTCTGGCTGATGAGCCCACTCTGGTCCCACTCGGCGAAAATCGTGACACATTTGTTGAAATTAGGATGTCACGTGCACCCAACACGGTTTTTTCAACAACACGCTTTATACTTGTGGAGACGCTCTCGGGGGCACTCGAATCTTCCCATACGTCGTACCAGGCTCGAGCGTAAAGTCATTGTAGCCCGGCAAAGAAAGTGATGCATTTATTAACTTTGGGTTGTCACGAGCCGCCTAAATGGTTTTCCATGGAACACCTTCTAGTTTTGGGGGGGGGAGCGCGCTGCGCCTCGTCCGGGCCCCGGGAGCCCGGTCCCGTCCGACTCGACGAAAATCGTGATGCATTTGTTGAAGTTAGGATGTCACGAGAACCGCACACGGTTTTTTTCAACAACACACTTTATACTTAAGGAGGAGCTCTCGGGCACCCTGATCGAGCCGGAGGTCGTGCCGAACTCAGGCCCAAAGTCAGCAGTAGCGCGCCAAAAAAAGTGATGCATTTATTAACGTTGGGTTGTGACGAGACGCGTATATGGTTTTTGAAGGAACACCTCCTCGTATTGAGGCGGGCGCTCTCGAGGGGCCCTTGGCCCGGGCCCCGGGTTCGGACGGGCTCATGGGCCCACTCGACGAAAATCATGATGCATTTGTTGAAATTGGGATGTCACGTGCACCCCACATTTGTTGAGCGAGGACGGCCAATTTTAGAGACTCGATGGGCCATTCTTCGATCAGCGTCCTACTATCTAGTTCAAACTCAAAGTCACATTATTCTTGCACAATTTCGTATGAATGAATATGGATATGATCCGTTGGAAGCCCAAGTGTTAGAGAATTTTACTGAATCTGCTGAGCAAGGGGTTGTGAGTTCATAACAGCTGTTGAAACCTCTCCAGGGTGGTGTGCGTGGCGTGATGAGCTTTCTACAATGACAAAAAAAATATTTTTATAATCATGTGATATATGTTTATTAAAATATAAATAATGTAAATACGTTAGTTATTAAAGCATATACTACATGTGAAAGTTTCTTAGTTTTTAATTTTATTAGCATTCGACCCTTAGTTATACTTTGGATGGAGTGTGCATTTTATTTTAATCATTTTAATTAGCATTCGATCCTTGGTTAAGATTCCAATCGAGTGTATATTTTTTATTTGAACGATTCTATTTGCATTCGATTCTAAGATATGATGCGGATCGAGCGTATATTTTTTATTTTAATATTTTTATTGGCTTTCGGTCTTTAGACATGATTCGGATCGAGTGGAGATGGTTTACTTGAAACTTGTGTTAACGCTCGATCCTTAGGAGCAATGTGGAGCGTGTTTACATTGCAAGGGCACACGGGCGTGGGTTGTGCGTAAACCACGCCCGTGTGGCATGGCATTGTAATGTATACACGTTCTAAATTGCTCCTAACGGTGGAACGCTAATTAAGATTTAAAATAAATGAATATGCACTCGATCCAAAGTATACCTAAGGATCTAAGGCTAATAAAAATATGAGAGTGAAAAATATACGCTCGATCCGCAGCATACCTAACGTTCGAATGCTAATAAAAAATATTAAAATAAAAAATACGCGCTCGATCCGCATTATACTTAAGGATCGAATGATAATAAAAATATTTAAAGTAAAAAAATAGCAAATATGATCTGAATCATAACCAAGGATCGAATGCTAATTAAATTGACTAAAGTAAAAATACACACTCCATCCAAAGTACAACTGAGGATCAAATGGTAATAATTAAGTCAAAGAAGCTTTCACAGTTATCCTACGGTTTAATAAATAATGTATTTCAATTATTTATAATTTAATAAACCTATATCATATGATTATGATTAGAGATGGGCCTGGGTTGGATCCATTCAGGTTCGGACCCAACCCGATGAAATTCTGGGTATTACAGTTTGCATGACCCATGGGGTTGTCTTTCTGTTCAACCCGAACGGGTTAAACCCTACGGGTTTTGATTGGGCCCGAACCGAACCAAGGGTTTATCAATTTTATTTTTTTATTTTGGCTTATTGTATTTTATGGTTGTTTTCTTTTTTTCCACGGCCGTATGGCCTTGTGGCTGCTGCTCGAGCACGCGGGCATTAACCAAGCCCATGTGGCCTCGTGGTGCTGCTGCGTATGCACACGGGCTGGGGGTCGCGCCGGGCATGAGCCCAAAGTCAGTTTTAGCCCGGCGAAAAAAGGGATGCATTTCTTAGCGTTGGGTTATCACGAGCCGCCTAATTTTTTTTCGTGGAACACCATCTAGTTTTGTGGGGGGGCGCTCTCGAGGGGCCCTTGGCTTGGGCCCCGGGTTCGGTCTGGCTGATGAGCCCACTCTGGTCCCACTCGGCGAAAATCGTGACACATTTGTTGAAATTAGGATGTCACGTGCACCCAACACGGTTTTTTCAACAACACGCTTTATACTTGTGGAGACGCTCTCGGGGGGCACTCGAATCTTCCCATACGTCGTACCAGGCTCGAGCGTAAAGTCATTGTAGCCCGGCAAAGAAAGTGATGCATTTATTAACTTTGGGTTGTCACGAGCCGCCTAAATGGTTTTCCATGGAACACCTTCTAGTTTTGGGGGGAGGGGAGCGGGCGCTGCGCCTCGTCCGGGCCCCGGGAGCCCGGTCCCGTCCGACTCGACGAAAATCGTGATGCATTTGTTGAAGTTAGGATGTCACGAGAACCGCACACGGTTTTTTTCAACAACACACTTTATACTTAAGGAGGAGCTCTCGGTGGGGCACCCTGATCGAGCCGGAGGTCGTGCCGAACTCAGGCCCAAAGTCAGCAGTAGCGCGCCAAAAAAAGTGATGCATTTATTAACGTTGGGTTGTGACGAGACGCGTATATGGTTTTTGAAGGAACACCTCCTCGTATTGAGGCGGGCGCTCTCGAGGGGCCCTTGGCCCGGGCCCCGGGTTCGGACGGGCTCATGGGCCCACTCGACGAAAATCATGATGCATTTGTTGAAATTGGGATGTCACGTGCACCCCACATTTGTTGAGCGAGGACGGCCAATTTTAGAGACTCGATGGGCCATTCTTCGATCAGCGTCCTACTATCTAGTTCAAACTCAAAGTCACATTATTCTTGCACAATTTCGTATGAATGAATATGGGATATGATCCGTTGGAAGCCCAAGTGTTAGAGAATTTTACTGAATCTGCTGAGCAAGGGGTTGTGAGTTCATAACAGCTGTTGAAACCTCTCCAGGGTGGTGTGCGTGGCGTGATGAGCTTTCTACAATGACAAAAAAAATATTTTTATAATCATGTGATATATGTTTATTAAAATATAAATAATGTAAATACGTTAGTTATTAAAGCATATACTACATGTGAAAGTTTCTTAGTTTTTAATTTTATTAGCATTCGACCCTTAGTTATACTTTGGATGGAGTGTGCATTTTTATTTTAATCATTTTAATTAGCATTCGATCCTTGGTTAAGATTCCAATCGAGTGTATATTTTTTATTTGAACGATTCTATTTGCATTCGATTCTAAGATATGATGCGGATCGAGCGTATATTTTTTATTTTAATATTTTTATTGGCTTTCGGTCTTTAGACATGATTCGGATCGAGTGGAGATGGTTTACTTGAAACTTGTGTTAACGCTCGATCCTTAGGAGCAATGTGGAGCGTGTTTACATTGCAAGGGCACACGGGCGTGGGTTGTGCGTAAACCACGCCCGTGTGGCATGGCATTGTAATGTATACACGTTCTAAATTGCTCCTAACGGTGGAACGCTAATTAAGATTTAAAATAAATGAATATGCACTCGATCCAAAGTATACCTAAGGATCTAAGGCTAATAAAATATGAGAGTGAAAAATATACGCTCGATCCGCAGCATACCTAACGTTCGAATGCTAATAAAAAATATTAAAATAAAAAATACGCGCTCGATCCGCATTATACTTAAGGATCGAATGATAATAAAAATATTTAAAGTAAAAAAATAGCAAATATGATCTGAATCATAACCAAGGATCGAATGCTAATTAAATTGACTAAAGTAAAAATACACACTCCATCCAAAGTACAACTGAGGATCAAATGGTAATAATTAAGTCAAAGAAGCTTTCACAGTTATCCTACGGTTTAATAAATAATGTATTTCAATTATTTATAATTTAATAAACCTATATCATATGATTATGATTAGAGATGGGCCTGGGTTGGATCCATTCAGGTTCGGACCCAACCCGATGAAATTCTGGGTATTACAGTTTGCATGACCCATGGGGTTGTCTTTCTGTTCAACCCGAACGGGTTAAACCCTACGGGTTTTGATTGGGCCCGAACCGAACCAAGGGTTTATCAATTTTATTTTTTATTTTTGGCTTATTGTATTTTATGGTTGTTTTTCTTTTTTCCACGGCCGTATGGCCTTGTGGCTGCTGCTCGAGCACGCGGGCATTAACCAACATGTGGCCTCGTGGTGCTGCTGCGTATGCACACGGGCTGGGGTCGCGCCGGGCATGAGCCCAAAGTCAGTTTTAGGGTTCGGAAACCCGAAAAAAGTTTGGATGCATTTCTTGGGCCCGAACCAAGGGTTTATCAATTTTATTTTTATTTTTGGCTTATTGTATTTTATGGTTGTTTTTCTTTTTTTCCACGGCCGTATGGCCTTGTGGCTGCTGCTCGAGCACGCGGGCATTAACCAAGCTCATGTGGCCTCGTGGTGCTGCTGCGTATGCACACGGGCTGGGGGTCGCGCCGGGCATGAGCCCAAAGTCAGTTTTAGCCCGGCGAAAAAAGGGATGCATTTCTTAGCGTTGGGTTATCACGAGCCGCCTAATTTTTTTTTCATGGAACACCATCCAGTTTTGTGGGGGGCGCTCTCGAGGGGCCCTTGGCTTGGGCCCCGGGTTCGGTCTGGCTGATGAGCCCACTCTGGTCCCACTCGGCGAAAATCGTGACACATTTGTTGAAATTAGGATGTCACGTGCACCCAACACGGTTTTTTCAACAACACGCTTTATACTTGTGGAGACGCTCTCGGGGGGCACTCGAATCTTCCCATACGTCGTACCAGGCTCGAGCGTAAAGTCATTGTAGCCCGGCAAAGAAAGTGATGCATTTATTAACTTTGGGTTGTCACGAGCCGCCTAAATGGTTTTCCATGGAACACCTTCTAGTTTTGGGGGGGAGGGGAGCGGGCGCTGCGCCTCGTCCGGGCCCCGGGAGCCCGGTCCCGTCCGACTCGACGAAAATCGTGATGCATTTGTTGAAGTTAGGATGTCACGAGAACCGCACACCGTTTTTTTCAACAACACACTTTATACTTAAGGAGGAGCTCTCGGGGGGGCACCCTGATCGGCCGGAGGTCGTGCCGAACTCGGGCCCAAAGTCAGCAGTAGCGCGCCAAAAAAAGTGATGCATTTATTAACGTTGGGTTGTGACGAGACGCGTATATGGTTTTTGAAGGAACACCTCCTCGTATTGAGGCGGGCGCTCTCGAGGGGCCCTTGGCCCGGGCCCCGGGTTCGGACGGGCTCATGGGCCCACTCGACGAAAATCATGATGCATTTGTTGAAATTGGGATGTCACGTGCACCCCACATTTGTTGAGCGAGGACGGCCAATTTTAGAGACTCGATGGGCCATTCTTCGATCAGCGTCCTACTATCTAGTTCAAACTCAAAGTCACATTATTCTTGCACAATTTCGTATGAATGAATATGGGATATGATCCGTTGGAAGCCCAAGTGTTAGAGAATTTTACTGAATCTGCTGAGCAAGGGGTTGTGAGTTCATAACAGCTGTTGAAACCTCTCCAGGGTGGTGTACGTGGCGTGATGAGCTTTCTACAATGACAAAAAAAATATTTTTATAATCATGTGATATATGTTTATTAAAATATAAATAATGTAAATACGTTAGTTATTAAAGCATATACTACATGTGAAAGTTTCTTAGTTTTTAATTTTATTAGCATTCGACCCTTAGCTATACTTTGGATGGAGTGTGCATTTTTATTTTAATCATTTAATTAGCATTCGATCCTTGGTTAAGATTCCAATCGAGTGTATATTTTTTATTTGAACGATTCTATTTGCATTCGATTCTAAGATATGATGCGGATCGAGCGTATATTTTTTATTTTAATATTTTTATTGGCTTTCGGTCTTTAGACATGATTCGGATCGAGTGGAGATGGTTTACTTGAAACTTGTGTTAACGCTCGATCCTTAGGAGCAATGTGGAGCGTGTTTACATTGCAAGGGCACACGGGCGTGGGTTGTGCGTAAACCACGCCCGTGTGGCATGGCATTGTAATGTATACACGTTCTAAATTGCTCCTAACGGTGGAACGCTAATTAAGATTTAAAATAAATGAATATGCACTCGATCCAAAGTATACCTAAGGATCTAAGGCTAATAAAAATATGAGAGTGAAAAATATACGCTCGATCCGCAGCATACCTAACGTTCGAATGCTAATAAAAAATATTAAAATAAAAAATACGCGCTCGATCCGCATTATACTTAAGGATCGAATGATAATAAAAATATTTAAAGTAAAAAAATAGCAAATATGATCTGAATCATAACCAAGGATCGAATGCTAATTAAATTGACTAAAGTAAAAATACACACTCCATCCAAAGTACAACTGAGGATCAAATGGTAATAATTAAGTCAATGAAGCTTTCACAGTTATCCTACGGTTTAATAAATAATGTATTTCAATTATTTATAATTTAATAAACCTATATCATATGATTATGATTAGGGATGGGCCTGGGTTGGATCCATTCAGGTTCGGACCCAACCCGATGAAATTCTGGGTATTACAGTTTGCATGACCCATGGGGTTGTCTTTCTGTTCAACCCGAACGGGTTAAACCCTACGGGTTTTGATTGGGCCCGAACCGAACCAAGGGTTTATCAATTTTATTTTTTATTTTTGGCTTATTGTATTTTATGGTTGTTTTTCTTTTTTTCCACGGCCGTATGGCCTTGTGGCTGCTGCTCGAGCACGCGGGCATTAACCAAGCTCATGTGGCCTCGTGGTGCTGCTGCGTATGCACACGGGCTGGGGGTCGCGCCGGGCATGAGCCCAAAGTCAGTTTTAGCCCGGCGAAAAAAGGGATGCATTTCTTAGCGTTGGGTTATCACGAGCCGCCTAATTTTTTTTCATGGAACACCATCCAGTTTTGTGGGGGGGCGCTCTCGAGGGGCCCTTGGCTTGGGCCCCGGGTTCGGTCTGGCTGATGAGCCCACTCTGGTCCCACTCGGCGAAAATCGTGACACATTTGTTGAAATTAGGATGTCACGTGCACCCAACACGGTTTTTTCAACAACACGCTTTATACTTGTGGAGACGCTCTCGGGGGCACTCGAATCTTCCCATACGTCGTACCAGGCTCGAGCGTAAAGTCATTGTAGCCCGGCAAAGAAAGTGATGCATTTATTAACTTTGGGTTGTCACGAGCCGCCTAAATGGTTTTCCATGGAACACCTTCTAGTTTTGGGGGGAGGGGAGCGGGCGCTGCGCCTCGTCCGGGCCCCGGGAGCCCGGTCCCGTCCGACTCGACGAAAATCGTGATGCATTTGTTGAAGTTAGGATGTCACGAGAACCGCACACCGTTTTTTTTCAACAACACACTTTATACTTAAGGAGGAGCTCTCGGGGGGGGCACCCTGATCGGGCCGAGGTCGTGCCGAACTCGGGCCCAAAGTCAGCAGTAGCGCGCCAAAAAAGTGATGCATTTATTAACGTTGGGTTGTGACGAGACGCGTATATGGTTTTTGAAGGAACACCTCCTCGTATTGAGGCGGGCGCTCTCGAGGGGCCCTTGGCCCGGGCCCCGGGTTCGGACGGGCTCATGGGCCCACTCGACGAAAATCATGATGCATTTGTTGAAATTGGATGTCACGTGCACCCCACATTTGTTGAGCGAGGACGGCCAATTTTAGAGACTCGATGGGCCATTCTTCGATCAGCGTCCTACTATCTAGTTCAAACTCAAAGTCACATTATTCTTGCACAATTTCGTATGAATGAATATGGGATATGATCCGTTGGAAGCCCAAGTGTTAGAGAATTTTACTGAATCTGCTGAGCAAGGGGTTGTGAGTTCATAACAGCTGTTGAAACCTCTCCAGGGTGGTGTACGTGGCGTGATGAGCTTTCTACAATGACAAAAAAAATATTTTTATAATCATGTGATATATGTTTATTAAAATATAAATAATGTAAATACGTTAGTTATTAAAGCATATACTACATGTGAAAGTTTCTTAGTTTTTAATTTTATTAGCATTCGACCCTTAGTTATACTTTGGATGGAGTGTGCATTTTTATTTTAATCATTTAATTAGCATTCGATCCTTGGTTAAGATTCCAATCGAGTGTACATTTTTATTTGAACGATTCTATTTGCATTCGATTCTAAGATATGATGCGGATCGAGCGTATATTTTTTATTTTAATATTTTTATTGGCTTTCGGTCTTTAGACATGATTCGGATCGAGTGGAGATGGTTTACTTGAAACTTGTGTTAACGCTCGATCCTTAGGAGCAATGTGGAGCGTGTTTACATTGCAAGGGCACACGGGCGTGGGTTGTGCGTAAACCACGCCCGTGTGGCATGGCATTGTAATGTATACACGTTCTAAATTGCTCCTAACGGTGGAACGCTAATTAAGATTTAAAATAAATGAATATGCACTCGATCCAAAGTATACCTAAGGATCTAAGGCTAATAAAAATATGAGAGTGAAAAATATACGCTCGATCCGCAGCATACCTAACGTTCGAATGCTAATAAAAAATATTAAAATAAAAAATACGCGCTCGATCCGCATTATACTTAAGGATCGAATGATAATAAAAATATTTAAAGTAAAAAAATAGCAAATATGATCTGAATCATAACCAAGGATCGAATGCTAATTAAATTGACTAAAGTAAAAATACACACTCCATCCAAAGTACAACTGAGGATCAAATGGTAATAATTAAGTCAATGAAGCTTTCACAGTTATCCTACGGTTTAATAAATAATGTATTTCAATTATTTATAATTTAATAAACCTATATCATATGATTATGATTAGGATGGGCCTGGGTTGGATCCATTCAGGTTCGGACCCAACCCGATGAAATTCTGGGTATTACAGTTTGCATGACCCATGGGGTTGTCTTTCTGTTCAACCCGAACGGGTTAAACCCTACGGGTTTTGATTGGGCCCGAACCGAACCAAGGGTTTATCAATTTTATTTTTTATTTTTGGCTTATTGTATTTTATGGTTGTTTTTCTTTTTTTCCACGGCCGTATGGCCTTGTGGCTGCTGCTCGAGCACGCGGGCATTAACCAAGCCATGTGGCCTCGTGGTGCTGCTGCGTATGCACACGGGCTGGGGGTCGCGCCGGGCATGAGCCCAAAGTCAGTTTTAGCCCGGCGAAAAAAGGGATGCATTTCTTAGCGTTGGGTTATCACGAGCCGCCTAATTTTTTTTCATGGAACACCATCCAGTTTTGTGGGGGGGCGCTCTCGAGGGGCCCTTGGCTTGGGCCCCGGGTTCGGTCTGGCTGATGAGCCCACTCTGGTCCCACTCGGCGAAAATCGTGACACATTTGTTGAAATTAGGATGTCACGTGCACCCAACACGGTTTTTTCAACAACACGCTTTATACTTGTGGAGACGCTCTTGGGGGGCACTCGAATCTTCCCATACGTCGTACCAGGCTCGAGCGTAAAGTCATTGTAGCCCGGCAAAGAAAGTGATGCATTTATTAACTTTGGGTTGTCACGAGCCGCCTAAATGGTTTTCCATGGAACACCTTCTAGTTTTGGGGGGAGGGGAGCGGGCGCTGCGCCTCGTCCGGGCCCCGGGAGCCCGGTCCCGTCCGACTCGACGAAAATCGTGATGCATTTGTTGAAGTTAGGATGTCACGAGAACCGCACACCGTTTTTTTCAACAACACACTTTATACTTAAGGAGGAGCTCTCGGGGGGGCACCCTGATCGGGCCGGAGGTCGTGCTGAACTCGGGCCCAAAGTCAGCAGTAGCGCGCCAAAAAAAGTGATGCATTTATTAACGTTGGGTTGTGACGAGACGCGTATATGGTTTTTGAAGGAACACCTCCTCGTATTGAGGCGGGCGCTCTCGAGGGGCCCTTGGCCCGGGCCCCGGGTTCGGACGGGCTCATGGGCCCACTCGACGAAAATCATGATGCATTTGTTGAAATTGAGATGTCACGTGCACCCCACATTTGTTGAGCGAGGACGGCCAATTTTAGAGACTCGATGGCCATTCTTCGATCAGCGTCCTACTATCTAGTTCAAACTCAAAGTCACATTATTCTTGCACAATTTCGTATGAATGAATATGGGATATGATCCGTTGGAAGCCCAAGTGTTAGAGAATTTTACTGAATCTGCTGAGCAAGGGGTTGTGAGTTCATAACAGCTGTTGAAACCTCTCCAGGGTGGTGTGCGTGGCGTGATGAGCTTTCTACAATGACAAAAAAAATATTTTTATAATCATGTGATATATGTTTATTAAAATATAAATAACGTAAATACGTTAGTTATTAAAGCATATACTACATGTGAAAGCTTCTTAGTTTTTAATTTTATTAGCATTCAACCCTTAGTTATACTTTGGATGGAGTGTGCATTTTTATTTTAATCATTTTAATTAGCATTCGATCCTTGGTTATGATTCCAATCATTTTGATTCTATTTGCATTCGATTCTAAGATATGATCGATCCTTTCGGTCTTTAATGATTCCAGATCTTGAGTGTATAACCACGCCCGTGTGGCCTTGGGGTGCTGCAGCGTATGCACACGGGCGTGGGTTGTGCGTAAACCACGCCCGTGTGGCCTTGTGGTGCTGCAGCGTGTGGACACGGGCGTGGTTTACGCGTAGACCACGTCCGTGCGGCATGGCATTGTAATGTATACACGTTCTGAATTGGTCCTAACGGTCGAACGCTAATTAAGATTTAAAATAAATGAATATGCACTCGATCCAAAGTATACCTAAGGATCTAAGGCTAATAAAAATATGAAAGTGAAAAATATACGCTCGATCCGCAGCATACCTAGCGTTCGAATGCTAATAAAAATATTAAAATAAAAAATACGCGCTCGATCCGCATTATACTTAAGGATCGAATGATAATAAAAATATTTAAAGTAAAAAAATAGCAAATATGATTTGAATCATAACCAAGGATCGAATGCTAATTAAAATGACTAAAGTAAAACTACACACTCCATCCAAAGTACAACTGAGGATCAAATGGTAATAATTAAGTCAATGAAGCTTTCACAGTTATCCTACGGTTTAATAAATAATGTATTTCAATTATTTATAATTTAATAAACCTATATCATATGATTATGATTAGGGATGGGCCTGGGTTGGATCCATTCAGGTTCGGACCCAACCCGATGAAATTCTGGGTATTACAGTTTGCATGACCCATGGGGTTGTCTTTCTGTTCAACCCGAACGGGTTAAACCCTACGGGTTTTGATTGGGCCCGAACCGAACCAAGGGTTTATCAATTTTATTTTTTATTTTTGGCTTATTGTATTTTATGGTTGTTTTTCTTTTTTTCCACGGCCGTATGGCCTTGTGGCTGCTGCTCGAGCACGCGGGCATTAACCAAGCCCATGTGACCTCGTGGTGCTGCTGCGTATGCACACGGGCTGGGGGTCGCGCCGGGCATGAGCCCAAAGTCAGTTTTAGCCCGGCGAAAAAAGGGATGCATTTCTTAGCGTTGGGTTATCACGAGCCGCCTAATTTTTTTTCATGGAACACCATCCAGTTTTGTGGGGGGCGCTCTCGAGGGGCC
The DNA here is from genome assembly GCA_002189035.1 of Utricularia gibba. Lineage (NCBI taxonomy): Eukaryota > Viridiplantae > Streptophyta > Magnoliopsida > Lamiales > Lentibulariaceae > Utricularia > Utricularia gibba. The sequence continues at coordinate 2,608,852 of NEEC01000016.1, read as the reverse complement.
CTTGGCTTGGGCCCCGGGTTCGGTCTGGCTGATGAGCCCACTCTGGTCCCACTCGGCGAAAATCGTGACACATTTGTTGAAATTAGGATGTCACGTGCACCCAACACGGTTTTTTCAACAACACGCTTTATACTTGTGGAGACGCTCTCGGGGGCACTCGAATCTTCCCATACGTCGTACCAGGCTCGAGCGTAAAGTCATTGTAGCCCGGCAAAGAAAGTGATGCATTTATTAACTTTGGGTTGTCACGAGCCGCCTAAATGGTTTTCCATGGAACACCTTCTAGTTTTGGGGGGAGGGGAGCGGGCGCTGCGCCTCGTCCGGGCCCCGGGAGCCCGGTCCCGTCCGACTCGACGAAAATCATGATGCATTTGTTGAAGTTAGGATGTCACGAGAACCGCACACCGTTTTTTTCAACAACACACTTTATACTTAAGGAGGAGCTCTCGGGGGGCACCCTGATCGGGCCGGAGGTCGTGCTGAACTCGGGCCCAAAGTCAGCAGTAGCGCGCCAAAAAAAGTGATGCATTTATTAACGTTGGGTTGTGACGAGACGCGTATATGGTTTTTGAAGGAACACCTCCTCGTATTGAGGCGGGCGCTCTCGAGGGGCCCTTGGCCCGGGCCCCGGGTTCGGACGGGCTCATGGGCCCACTCGACGAAAATCATGATGCATTTGTTGAAATTGAGATGTCACGTGCACCCCACATTTGTTGAGCGAGGACGGCCAATTTTAGAGACTCGATGGGCCATTCTTCGATCAGCGTCCTACTATCTAGTTCAAACTCAAAGTCACATTATTCTTGCACAATTTCGTATGAATGAATATGGGATATGATCCGTTGGAAGCCCAAGTGTTAGAGAATTTTACTGAATCTGCTGAGCAAGGGGTTGTGAGTTCATAACAGCTGTTGAAACCTCTCCAGGGTGGTGTGCGTGGCGTGATGAGCTTTCTACAATGACAAAAAAAATATTTTTATAATCATGTGATATATGTTTATTAAAATATAAATAACGTAAATACGTTAGTTATTAAAGCATATACTACATGTGAAAGCTTCTTAGTTTTTAATTTTATTAGCATTCGACCCTTAGTTATACTTTGGATGGAGTGTGCATTTTTATTTTAATCATTTTAATTAGCATTCGATCCTTGGTTATGATTCCAATCGACTGTATATTTTTTATTTGAATGATTCTATTTGCATTCGATTCTAAGATATGATGCGGATCGAACGTATATTTTTTATTTTAATATTTTTATTGGCTTTCGGTCTTTAGACATGATTCGGATCGAGTGGAGATGGTTTACTTGAAACTTGTGTTAACGCTCGATCCTTAGGAGCAATGTGGACCGTGTTTACATTGCAAGGGCACACGGGCGTGGGTTGTGCGTAAACCACGCCCGTGTGGCCTTGGGGTGCTGCAGCGTATGCACACGGGCGTGGTTGTGCGTAAACCACGCCCATGTGGCCTTGTGGTGCTGCAGCGTGTGGACACGGGCGTGGTTTACGCGTAGACCACGTCCATGCGGCATGGCATTGTAATGTATACACGTTCTAAATTGGTCCTAACGGTCGAACGCTAATTAAGATTTAAAATAAATGAATATGCACTCGATCCAAAATATACCTAAGGATCTAAGGCTAATAAAAATATGAAAGTGAAAAATATACGCTCGACCCGCAGCATACCTAGCGTTCGAATGCTAATAAAAATATTAAAATAAAAAATACGCGCTCGATCCGCATTATACTTAAGGATCGAATGATAATAAAAATATTTAAAGTAAAAAAATAGCAAATATGATCTGAATCATAACCAAGGATCGAATGCTAATTAAAATGACTAAAGTAAAACTACACACTCCATCCAAAGTACAACTGAGGATCAAATGGTAATAATTAAGTCAAAGAAGCTTTCATAGTTATCCTACGGTTTAATAAATAATGTATTTCAATTATTTATAATTTAATAAACCTATATCATATGATTATGATTAGAGATGGGCCTGGGTTGGATCCATTCAGGTTCGGACCCAACCCGATGAAATTCTGGGTATTACAGTTTGCATGACCCATGGGGTTGTCTTTCTGTTCAACCCGAACGGGTTAAACCCTACGGGTTTTGATTGGGCCCGAACCGAATCAAGGGTTTATCAATTTTATTTTTTATTTTTGGCTTATTGTATTTTATGATTGTTTGCTTTGTTCCACGGCCATGACCTTGTGGCTGCTGCTCGAGCACGCGGGCATAAACCAAGCCCATGTGGCCTCGTGGTGCTGCTGCGTATGCACACGGGCTGGGGGTCGCGCCGAGCATGAGCCCAAAGTCAGTTTTAGCCCGGCGAAAAAAGGGATGCATTTCTCAGCGTTGGGTTATCACGAGCCGCCTAATTTTTTTTCATGGAACACCATCTAGTTTTGCGGGGGGGGGGGGGGGGCGCTCTCGAGGGGCCCTTGGCTTGGGCCCGGGTTCGGTCTGGCTGATGAGCCCACTCTGGTCCCACTCGGCGAAAATCGTGACACATTTGTTGAAATTAGGATGTCACGTGCACCCAACACGGTTTTTTCAACAACACGCTTTATACTTGTGGAGACGCTCTCGGGGGGCACTCGAATCTTCCCATACGTCGTACCAGGCTCGAGCGTAAAGTCATTGTAGCCCGGCAAAGAAAGTGATGCATTTATTAACTTTGGGTTGTCACGAGCCGCCTAAATGGTTTTCCATGGAACACCTTCTAGTTTTGGGGGGGAGGGGAGCGGGCGCTGCGCCTCGTCCGGGCCCCGGGAGCCCGGTCCCGTCCGACTCGACGAAAATCGTGATGCATTTGTTGAAGTTAGGATGTCACGAGAACCGCACACCGTTTTTTTCAACAACACACTTTATACTTAAGGAGGAGCTCTCGGGGGGGCACCCTGATCGGGCCGAAGGTCGTGCCGAACTCGGGCCCAAAGTCAGCAGTAGCGCGCCAAAAAAAGTGATGCATTTATTAACGTTGGGTTGTGACGAGACGCGTATATGGTTTTTGAAGGAACACCTCCTCGTATTGAGGCGGGCGCTCTCGAGGGGCCCTTGGCCCGGGCCCCGGGTTCGGACGGGCTCATGGGCCCACTCGACGAAAATCATGATGCATTTGTTGAAATTGAGATGTCACGTGCACCCCACATTTGTTGAGCGAGGACGGCCAATTTTAGAGACTCGATGGGCCATTCTTCGATCAGCGTCCTACTATCTAGTTCAAACTCAAAGTCACATTATTCTTGCACAATTTCGTATGAATGAATATGGGATATGATCCGTTGGAAGCCCAAGTGTTAGAGAATTTTACTGAATCTGCTGAGCAAGGGGTTGTGAGTTCATAACAGCTGTTGAAACCTCTCGAGGGTGGTGTGCGTGGCGTGATGAGCTTTCTACAATGACAAAAAAAATATTTTTATAATCATGTGATATATGTTTATTAAAATATAAATAATGTAAACCGCCGATTACATTAGAATAAGAGTGAGCAAGGATTTTTTACGTGGAAACCGTCGGAAGGCGGAAAAACTACGGAGCTGCCAGAGCTCGCCGGAGAAGAGCTTCACTAGATGGAGGTCGTGATGAGGAGAATACAAATTGATGAAATCTTTTTTTGTCCAACTTGCTTTTCGTCATAATTCCGTCTATTTATAGGAGAGCTTATCCTGATTGAACCCTGACACATGCAAATATCGGTTGCCTACTGCACCTACTATAGGATCTCGCTTTTCAGATATCGACCACCCGTTATGCCGTAATTTGGCCGCTTTTCAGATTTTGTCATATGGCCATACTTGTCAGATTTTTGACAAAAGATAATTTGTCACCTAGCGTTATCCCCTTAGGATCTCTTTTGGCAGCCTTTTAGGAACCGATTACCCTTGACCGATTTATCCCCTATCATTCAGCCCCTCTGATTCGTCAATATTATCCCTTCTCGAGGTAAATCGGGGGATCAAATTTACCCTTGGCACGCCACGTTTTTTCCCGCTCATTCTGGGTACCTCAAACGTCACGACGCTTCCTCTCCCTAACCTTTCCCGTATAAATAAGCGCCCTTCACGTCAGTTCTTTCCTTTGCCCTCTCTATTGCCTTCAAGAGTTTTGTGCCCTCCGTGCTCCGTCACACTCATCCGCCGCTCGATCGTCGTGATATCCGTCGGAAACCGCCAATTTTCCAGGTATCATTCGGTTCTTCGCTTTTTCCGTTCGGTTTTCTGGGATTTTTGACGGGTCCCCTTGTCATTCTAAGTCCTTCCCCCTTCTTGACTCCTGCCTCGTTCTAGGGTTTTGGGCTTCTTTGAGGCTCAGAACGCCTAGATGAAGTTGTTGGAGGAGGAGGAGAGTTCACTGATGACCGTCTTAGGGAAACGCACCCGCCAGGAGGAAGAGTTGCGGAATGTGGTTGAGGAGATGGGAAAGGCAGTTGACAATGCCAAATCGGAGAGAGAAGGCTTCAAAGTCTGATTTGAGGAGGCAGAAGAAGAGCTAGAGCAAGCCAGGGGTCGCGTTTCGACACTGGAGGCCAAATTACTTGATCAACAAGCATCTCGGCGGGGTCTTCTGGATGACTTTGTTAACTCAGCCTGTTTTGCCGAACTCTCCAATATCTATGCAGGGGACTTAATCGGATTACTTCTATACCGCCAGAGGCGACAGTTCAGCCGGGAATTCAGGCTTTCAATCATGGATCCGCACTTCGACAGGGTGAACCCCTTGACGAAGGATGAGAACATGCTTGATGTTATCGCGGATACTTTCTAAGCCCCGGAATTCGGGTTCGAAGCTGATCGGGAGCGGCTGATTGCGCTGATTCGAGCGAGGATAGGGTGAGAGAACGACGCCAAGCTGAGGGCAAGGATGGAACAGCATACCGGTTCCTCTGCCAATCCTCCCGAGAATCTCCCATCCCCTCCTGTACTTTAGTAATTTTTGACTTGATGTTTTTCCCCTATTGTGGGGCTTTTTGGATAATTTTGGTCTTCCGGTTCGGGGTTTCCTTCTAATTTACTCTGTTTTTTGCGCATCACTTTTGCCTTTGGTGACGTCACATTTCGAGGGAAGCCTGAGTTGGTTTGTTGTGTCTATTACGTGCTTAGACTTGGAGATTCGCCTATGCTTTTGTGATCTGGGGGTGGGTGCCTCCTCGCCAACCCTTTGGTTGGGCTTTTTGATTTTAGTTTGCCTTAGTATTTCCTCATGCAAGCTGAACTGCTGCTTGGGAAGTAGGTCGGAACCGCTCATGGGTTGAGTGACTTCCCCAATCCGAAAGGGCCCTCTTCTAGCCACACCCCATTGTTTTGAACATGGGTGGATTTGCTTCGAGTGCTCTTGCCGTCTCGAGATTCCGACAATAAGGTCAATACTTAAGGGCTTTTCGGGGCTTACGCGTGCGGTTTACATAAACCGATGCCCGAATCGTACCAGGGCTTATTCTTGCTATTGACGCCTGGGTTGGTGGATCACACATATATATATCGAGGGAGACCCCGAGTCGATTTGATGTATCCCACAGGGGACTCCGATTTAGGAGATTCGCCTGGGCTTACGTTACTTGGCCAGAGCTTTAGATCTTTGATGGTCTGCCTGGGCTTACGCGATTCAGCCAAGGCTTGTGTTTTGTTTTCCCATCTCCATTTCGGAGGAATTTATAGGTGCATGAGTGTTTTGGGGAAGAGAATGCCGAATCCTGTGACAGAGATTGATATTGAGTCGGTTAGGCAGAGAACTTCCTTAGATGCGATGCATTCCACGACCTTGGGAGTTCCACGCCATCTATTTGTTCCAGGCGATATGCACCTTTTCCGATCACCCTTGAAATCCGATAAGGGCCTTCCCAGTTGCGGTCTAATTTTCCGACGTGTCTTTGTGGTTGGATGCTTCGGAGCACCAAATCTCCCTCGGAGAATTCCCTTGGGGATACCGAGTTGTTGTAACTCTTCTCCGTTCTTCTCTGATAAGCCCCTAGTCGACTATAGATGCTTCGTCGCTTCTCTTCCAATAGCTCCAATTCCAGTTTTCGGAGGTTAGTATTCTCTTCTTTGTTATAATGCTCTACCCGGTAGCTCTTCAAGGTCAGTTCGATAGGGCATATGGCTTCTGAACCGTAAACCAATAAGAATGAGGACTCTTCTGTGGTGGTTCGAGGGGTAGTGCGATATGACCACAGTACCTCATCTAAGCGATCTGCCCATGACCCCCCAAAATCTTCGAGCTTAGTCTTCATACCTAGTCGGAGCGTTCGGTTCGTTTCCTTTGTGAGGCCATTACTTTGCGGGTGATATACTGAGGTGAAGTTGTGCTTGGCCGAATACTTATCCAGGAATGCATCCGTTTTTCCTCCGACGAATTGAGTTCTGTTATCAGTCACTAGCTCTTGAGGGATTCCGAATCGGATGAAGATGTTTTTCCACAGGTATCGGATAACGGTCTCCTCCGAGATCTTTGCCACGGCTTCAGCCTCTACTCGACACCCACGATGACGAATTTTCTTTGACCCGAGGTGTGGGGGAAAGGCCCCATTATATCCACCCCCCATGGGTCGAAGGGGCAGGAGAGTGGGAGAGAGGTCAGTTTGCTTATTGGTTTTCTTGGTATACTTGCATGGTATTGGCACACTTTGCACTTCTTCACCATATCAGTAATATCCTGCTTCATAGTTGGCCAGTAGTACCCGGTTCTTATAACTTTCCGGCATAAGGATCGTATTCCAATATGGCTGCCGCATTCACCCTCATATAGATCGGCTATGAGTTCTTGAGAATGCTTTGCCCCAATGCACCTCAATAAATGTCCATCTAAGGATTTACAATAGAGAATTCCATTCACTAACGTATACCTATTCACTCTAGTCTCTAACTGTCGGGCTTTCGGCTTATCAGATGGGGTTTTCCCATTTTGTAAATACCGAATGTAGGGCGTCGTCCAGTCATCAAGGGCCAGCTGTCTTGAGTGTTGAGGCCCAAGGATGTTAAGGCCTTTCTCACAGTCTAATCGAGGGCTGCTTCTCCTGGAGGGAGCAGAGGTGTGCGGCGTTCTTCTTCGCGAGTTGAGACTTCCCGGATCTTCGCTGCTCCATCATTCGCTGACAGGACACCGCAGCCTCCAGTAAGCCACTGCCTTCTCGGGCCGTCGTCGATGGCGCTGTACGTGCTGTACGAGTCAGCCTCGGGATACTCCTTGTTCGTGGCTAAGGAGATTGATGAAATCAGTCAGAATACAGAAGCTGTTCGCGGGTCTATTGCGGACCTGAATCGTTTTGGAAAGGTGGTGAATTTGGTTGCCTTTAGTCCCTTCGCATCCGCGCTCGACGCTCTTAACCAGTGCAATGCAGTCTCTGAAGGTAGGTTCCAAAGGCTAAACTTGAATAAGAACTTAGTAAACTTCAAGGAGCAAGAGTTGGTTTTTCTATATTCTAAGCATGCTTGTTTTGAATATTACGTGCTTGTTTGGAAATGAATGCCGTGTTTACAGGTTCTGAATATTACGTGCTTTCCTTTCTCCTCATCAATACTGATATTTTTTTTTCCATGTACCATTATGGTTGAAGGTGGACTCGTGCCCCGTTATTGCAGATATTTCCATTTAATTTAGTAATATGCCTGGAACTGTACTGTAACTAAAGATTCTGCTAGCTTAATGTGGGAATATACAGCATGCATATCAATTGCTGTACATATGGTTTTGAGTACATATTAACTGTGCCTACGTGGTATTCCTTTTTGGGTGGCTAGGTCAGATGACACCTGAATTAAGGAGTTTCTTGGCGTTAAATTTGCCTAAAGTGAAGGAGAGCAAGAAACAAAAATTCAGCCTTGGAGTTGCAGAGCCGAAGCTGGGATCACATGTTTATGAAGTGACTAAAATTCCATGCCAAAGCAATGAGTTTATTCTGGAGATTATCCGAGGAATTCGGCTACACTTTGCTCAGTTCATCAAAAACTTAAAGGTTGGCCACTTTTTTCTGTATATTGAGCTAATTTTCAAGGGTATATTTTATCCATTTATACTTTTCGTATTGCTTTGTGTTGAACAACGGCAGCCTGGAGATTTAGAGAAAGCACAACTTGGTCTAGGGCACAGCTATAGCAGGGCAAAGGTCAAGTTTAATGTGAATCGTGTGGACAATATGATTATTCAGGCGATTTTTTTATTGGACACCCTAGATAAGGACGTCAATTCCTTTTCGATGAGAATAAGGTTGGTGCTTTCCTTTCATGATGCTGTCTGCATAATTGCAGTTGCATCAAAGGCATTAACTATACTTCATTTTGTACTGGTATTGGATGTCTAGTGTAGTTGTGCTTTATGTTTGGTGGACTGTATCAATGCATTCTATCATGATTTTTATAGGGAATGGTACTCTTGGCATTTTCCCGAGTTAGTGAAAATTGTCACCGACAATTATTTGTACGCAAAAGTTGCAAAGTATGTGGAGGACAAATCTAAGTTGTCGGAAGACCATTTATCAGGTCTCACAGACATAGTTGGGGATGAAGACATGGCAAGGGAAATCACAGAAGCTGCCAAAGCATCCATGGGTATGTTTGTTAAGATGTGCCATGTATAGGTCATTGCTTATGATTGTCATGCCGTCTATATTGTGTTGTCTACCATGGATCTATGCTTACATGGATTTCTATTGTCAGGTCAGGATCTCTCACCCGTCGATTTAATTAATGTAAAGCTATTTGCACAGAGGGTGATGGACCTTGCCGAGTACAGAAAGAAGCTTCATGACTATTTGGTTACCAAAATGAATGATATAGCCCCCAATTTGGCTGCATTGATTGGTGAAGTAGTTGGTGCCCGTTTAATTTCACATGCTGGTAGTCTTACGAACTTGGCCAAGTGCCCCTCATCAACTCTTCAGATTCTTGGTGCAGAGAAAGCTCTGTTCAGGTATATTTCTCAAGGTGCCTATTTCTTCTTGGCTGCTATTGATACATGGTTTTTTTTTTTTAATGTATGTTTTCTTTGTTATCTCCAGGGCATTAAAAACACATGGGAACACTCCAAAATATGGACTTATTTTTCACTCTTCATTCATTGGTCGGGCAGCTGCTCGAAATAAAGGACGCATGGCTCGTTATCTTGCCAACAAATGCTCCATTGCGTCTCGTATTGACTGTTTCTTGGGTAACTAGGCATTCCCTCTCTGAATTGTTTATTAGATCTCATGTGTAACGAATTAACCGTGTAGATAAATATGCATCTGTATCACAGAGAAGAATACAAATGCTTTTGGAGAGAAGCTACGGGAACAAGTGGAGGAGCGATTAGACTTTTATGACAACGGTGTTGCTCCTAGGAAGAATATTGACGTGATGGTGTCTGCTCTAAAAACTGTCGATATTAAAGGTTTTGATTACTCTCTTTGAAACTATTACTTGATGCAGGCAGCCGTTTGTTGGTTGATCCCTTTTCATTAACATTAGCAGGTGGACATATTTTTATCCTAACCCCCATTTGTTTTGATATCCACAATATGCAGAGAATGGGGAGGCAACTGAACCAGTGAAGGGGGGGAATGTTGAGGAGGACAAGCCCGCAACTGAGAAGAAGAAAAAGAAAGAGAAGCGAAAACGAGATGCAGAGGAAGATGAAGCAGCAAAAGTGGAGTCTAATGGAATTGGTAGTGAAACTGTAGGCATGAAAAAGAAGAAAAAAAAGGCAAAGACAGGAGGACAGACTAATGCAGGGCACGGGTCGAGTCCCGACGGTGAACTCGTCGGGTCAATATGTACTGGGCGGATTCAGACGGGTCGACCTGTCATGGGTCAAACCTCTACCCGACCCGTAACGAGTTAGACTCGTCATCTACAGTTTTTTTTTTTGTTTTTTGGTGACTTGCACTTGAAAGTAGATGATTAATGACTTGTCCTTCGCCTCTCTCTCCATGCTCAGGTTCTCACACGACGATGCTCATGTTCTCACACCAGGTTGAACCCTTATTATTCAAAAACATTTATTGTTTGTGAATCACTTCCTTCGTCGTTTTACCCTTGTCAGAAGTGTTTGATTAGCGTTTTACCTTATATATAACATGTTTGTAATTTAAAGTATTTCAAAATCTAATAATAAGAATAATAAAATGTGATACATTGTTTTTGTTAAAACAATTTCAATATTATATTAAAGATAAAAAAATGAAATTAATTTCATGTATAAATATCAAACATATGATACGATGGAATATCAAAATTAGATTATATAAAAAATTTATTATTAATATATATTGTATATCAAAAGAAATTATTATATAAGACAAGTGAGTATTTATAATATTCATGTATCAAAAGAAATCATTAAATTTTAAAACTTAAATCCAAAATAAAATAAAAAAACTAAATCGTAAATATTAAAACCTATTAAAATTGAAATGTTACATTCCAAATTCAAAATATATTGTTGAGGTAAAATATAAAAAAAATCTAATTTTTTTGATGATTAGCAAAATATTTATAAAAGTAGGGTAAATTGTAAAGGAAATAAAAAAGTTGAGGTATTTGCCCTGTTTGCACATGAATCACTAGAATGCAATTAGTACTTCATATTAAATTAAAACATTTAAAAATCTCAACACCAATGATAACATGATAGGAGATCAGTATACTACTTCAAGTAATGTGTGAATCATCATCATCATTCGCGTCATCATATGTAGTAATATTATGCAACCTTAATTCTGCCTAAAAAAGTCAGAAGATTGAGGTATTAAGTAGATAAAAACAGCACTGAAAAATTATAAAAATATATTTTGAAATTATATAAAACTATTTAGCCAAAGAGTGGATTGATTGCTTATTGCAATGAAAAATTAGCAAATGATAAGATTTCTTGGTGCATATGCCTTGTAGTTATTTGTTTTAGTGAAACCTTTTGGTTATTGATAGTATTTTATTATATTGGAATTTTATATTATGGACAAACCATTATTCCTCAAAACATATTAACAACCAAGACAAGATATTAGCTTGTAAACCTTACACAAAGACCTTTTTTTAAACACAATGGAACTTCTTAATAAGAATTTCAAACTTAAATATTTTTTATTTGTAATTGTTTTGAGGATAAGACTACTGGTCAAAGACATAGAAAATGAAAAACTATAATGATTTGAGTGTTATGATGTACAATATTATACAAATGTAGTATAGGTAATTACATAAAATATCTCTAATTTTAAATATCTAATATTAGTTTACGTAGTACACTTATTTTACGTCATTGAGTAGTAGAAGTAATTAGTTAAGTACAATGACAAAAACCTAAAAAAATGAAGAAATGGAGAATTTAGTAAACCATATAATACATGTGAAGGTTTCTTACTTTTTTAATTTTATTAGCATTCGATCTTTAGTTATACTTTGGATGGAGTGTGCATTTTTATTTTAATAATTTTAATTATCATTCGATCGTTAGTTATGATTCCAATCGAGTGTATATTTTTTATTTTAATATTTCTATTTGCATTCGATTCTAAGATATGATTCGGATCGAGCGTATATTTTTTGTTTTAATATTTTTATTAGCTTTTGATCTTTAGATATGATTCGAATCGAGTGGATATGATTTATTTTAAATTTGTATTAACGGTCGATCCTTAGGACCAATTTGGATCCTGTTTACATTGCAAGGGCACACGGGCATGGGTTGTGCGTAAACCACGCCCGTGTGGCCTTGTTGTAACACCCCCGACCCAGGCCTCAGGACAGCAGCTTGGATGTGGGCACAGCGAGGGTCAGGAGACTGACCTTAACAAGGTGAGGGTGCTAGCGAAACAGCCCTTAGGGGTTCGGGTAGGCCCGACGGACTTAGGGTAGACCCGATAAAGGGCAGCTGCGAGTATTAGTAGAGGAACTAGAACCCTGGGTAGAGGAGAACCAACTAAGAGAGACGGCAGCCGCGGGAGGAGGACAGAAATCGCGCAAAGGTAAGGGCTTTATGGTTGAATTGTCCTACGGGACAGATTGGTGGAAGCTAACTTCGTGTGTGGAGACATGGTTCTGGTTTCTTGAAAGTCCTCGCTGTGTGATCAAGGGGTTGTGAGCTACGGCGGGATTGGGGAGTGCACCCCAATGTCAACGCGGCGAAGCCGCGGATCGTGAGGCCATGCGAGCAATAAGCGGGGCCATCGAACTACGGTCATGGCGGCAACACTGAGCACTTGTGCTCAGTGGGAGAGGGGCCAAACGTGTGGGATTCCGTATGGGAAGGTGTTCGGATCGATTACGAGAACATCAGAGATGCCTAGGATGGGCATCGAGCTGATACGAGAAGTTACGGAGATGCCTCGTAGGGGCAGCGTGTGTGAGCAGAAGTGATGCTTCGTGTGGAGGGGAAACATCGTGAATATGAGTAGTCTAGGCCTAGGGAGGGAGCCGTGCGATATAGGACTGACTTCCCTTACTCTTTCTTATGTAGGTGGCGTGGCTGATGGCGAGGCGGGTGCAGCAGAGGCGGATGTGGAGTGAGGCGTGATCGATAGAATGTGGGTTGATGGCTGAGTGGCGAGGCTTGCTGCCTTATTTTCCCTTTTGTGAGATAGTGTTATTTCCTTGCTGGTTGTGCTCGTTTTTCCTTACGTTGTGGCGCCGTGCGCCTAGGCTTGCTGCCTTGTGTGGAACTTGGATCCTTGTGGCTTAATAAGATCACTGTTTCGTTACTTGTACTGTTTTGAGAGTCTTGGCGAAGGGATCTGGCAAGGGGTGCCGCCAGGGATCGCCAGGTGCAGAGAATGGCGGTGTGGCGAAGGAGGAATGCACCGTTAACCACGTTCTTAACCCACCCCCATGATGATTGGGTCACTAGCGCGGAGAGTTAGGTGTAGGTAATGGCCTTAGCGTCTAGGGTGAAGGTCGCGACACCTAACTCTCCGCGCTGGTGTCCCAATCATCATGGGGGTGGGTTAGGAACGTGGTTAAGGGTGCATTCCTACTTCGCCACACCGCCATTCCTTGCACCTGGCGATCCCTGGGGCACCCCTCGCCAGATCCCTTCGCCAAGACTCTCAAAAAATATAAATAATATATTTCAACTAATATAGTTATCCTACGGTTTAATAAATAATATATTTCAATTATTTATAATTTAATAAACATATATCATATGATTATGATTAGAGATGGGCCTGGGTTGGATCCATTCAGGTTCGGACCCAACCCGATGAAATTCTGGGTATTACAGTTTGCATGACCCATGGGGTTATTTTTCTGTTCAACCCGAACGGGTTAAACCCGATGGCTTTTGATTGTTTGCTTTGTTCCACGACCGTATGGCCTTGTGCCTGCTGCTCTAGCACGCGGGCATAAACCAAGCCCATGTGGCCTCGTGGTGCTGCTGCATATGCGCAAGGGCTGGGGGTTGCACCAGGCATGAGCCCAAAGTCAGTTTTAGCCCAGCGAAAAAATTGATGCATTTCTTAACTTTGGGTTATCATGAGCCGCCTAATTTTTTTTGATGGAACACCATCTAGTTTTGCGGGGGGCACTCTCGAGGGGCCCTTGGCTTGGGCCCCGGGTTCGGTTTGGCTGATGAGCCTTGTCTGGTCCCACTCGGCGAAAAACGTGACACATTTGTTGAAATTAGGATGTCACGTGCACCCAACACGATTTTTTCAACAACACGCTTTATGCTAGTGCAGACGCTCTCGGGGGCACTCGAATCTTCCCAGAGGTCGTACCAGGCTCGAGCCCAAAGTCATTGTAGCCCGGCAAAAAAAGTGATGCATTTATTAACTTTGGGTTGTCACGAGCCACCTAAATGGTTTTCCATGGAACACCTTCTAGTTTTGGGGGGGAGGGGAGCGGGCGCTCCACCTCTCTGGCTCCGTAGTTTCCCGAGCTGACATTCCCTTGATTTCCAGAAGACTACAGACGCCTAATGATGAGCCTTGACGTGTGAAACACGGGAGTCTCTGACAGGTAGCATCATTAGCGTACCAGTGTCAGACGTTGCTTGCAAGTCATCCCAAGTTCAGTAGAATCACAGGGATATAAAAGCTCAGACAAGCTTAGTTTTTACTTCAGTTTAGTTTAGACTTTTGTTTCTCACTCTTGAGGATTTTTCATCTAGCTTCTCTCTAGAACTTTGTTTCGTTTCTTTTAGTTTGTTTGGCCGTTCGTGGCTAGAAACTTTCGATTCTGGGTTGGAATACCACCAGATCTATGTTTCGTTAGCTTATCTTCTGATAAGGGAAAAATCGGCCAAGGGTAATCAGTTCCCAAAAGGCTGCCAAAAGAGATCCCGAGGGGATAACGCCAGACGACATATCGACATCTGTCAGAAATCTAACAGGTATGGCCATATGACATAGCCTGAAAACCGGCCGATACCTGAAAAGCGAGATCGTATAGCAGGAGCAGAAAGCAACCGATGTTTGCAAACACTAGAATTCGGTCAGAGTGAGCTCTCCTATAAATAGACGGAATTATGACAAGAAAGAGCTTGGACTCAAAAAAGATTTCTTCAAGTTGTATTCTCCTTTTTCGCGACATCCACCTAGTGAAACTCTTTTCCGGCGAGCTCCGGTAGCTCCGTGGTTTTTCCGCTCTCCGGCGGTTTCCATGTAAAAAAATCCTTGTGCACTCTTATTTTAATCGTACTAGCTGTGAAGAAGGTGACTAAGTGTGGCATTCCCGACCGTGCCTATCACCTAAAATCGGCCTCTCACCGAATACTGATTTCACCCATAACATCTTCATTAAAGCTGATCACTACCCGCGGGTTTTGGAGAGGAGCAAGGTGGAAAGGACCAACTCATGCCCTTTTGGCAGGAAGAAGACAACATTTTGTCTGTGGCCGTACCACAGGATCAATGGACAGGTAGTGATCTCGTATCTGGACTCATTGGGTCATTGAGGAAAATGACGACCCCAATCGTCATCTACATGAGTTGCACACGGCTTGTGCATCCATGCGCCCCAAGGGCACTACGGAGAATCAAGTCAAGCTTAGATTATTTCCCTTCAGTCTTACCGAACGGGCTTTGGAGTGGCTTTATGGACTTCCACCTTCATCTATCGCCACATGGGAGCAGATGGTCCAAAAATTCTTGGATCGCTATGCACCCTTAGGAAGAGCTTTAGCCGGAAGGAGAGCCTTCACTACCATGATGTAGAGTAAAGGAGAAAACTTGCAGGAGTATTATGATCGTTTCAACCAAATCTGCAACTCCTACCCTCAGCATGGACTCACTGAAGGCCAGATCTTGCAGCATTTCTATGAAGGATTGACTCCTATGATCCGAGGACAGATGGATGCCGCTTGTAATGGATCATTATTAGCGAACCGTCACAGTGCTAATGCCTGCGGACTCATTGAATAAATGGCTGCTAATTCCTATTCCAAAGCCAATCGTTATGACAACTCCTATAGACCACCTGGTGGAAGCATTGGAATAGCAAAAGCAGTCTATGGAGCGGACAACTCAGAAGTATTGGCTCAACTTGCAGAAATGAGCGACACGTTGAAGTTTGGTCTTCAAGCCTTGCTTCAACAAAAGGAAGGATATCAAGCAACCTCAAGTTCTATGCCATCTCATTTTGACACTGGATCAAGAGCTCCTGAAATGCCAATGGAAGAAATTAATGCCTGGTATCAAAACCAAGGTGGGACGTACAACTATGGAAATTATCAAATGCCTCGAAGAGACCATCCTGGTTTTCGCTGGAGACAGCCAACACCCCCTGGTCAAGCACCATCATTAGGGAACCCACCTGGTATTCCTCAGAAGACTATCACTGGGCCACCATTGCAGATAACCGGACCTCCAGAACAACATATGGTCCCATACCAATCGAATCACAGTTTAGAGGCCATGGTCAAATCTGTTGCTGAAAGCACCACCAAGATGCATGCTGAGCAGAAAGACATGAAGGGCCAAATCACAAGTATTCAAGGCCAGATTACTCAGCTTGCACAAGCAATGAATCGTCTGGAAACAAAGGGAGGATTGCCATCACAACCAGTGCAGAATCCAGAACACAAAATGCCATCTCACTGAGAAGTGGAACTGACCTACCAGACCCTTACCCATGGTTCACAAACAAGGTAGATAGGTCCGAAGAAAAGGAGCTAGAGGTCATAGACAGTGATTTTGATGTTGATGAAGAAATCATTGGTGACGACCTAGATGACTCACCAGTGCAGAACAATGATATTCCGAAGCCACCTGAGGATGTTCAAGAGAAGGAGGCAAGCGAAATTCCTCAGACCAAGCCATTGGTCATACCGCCACCCTTCCTGATGAGGCTTCGAAGAAGGAACAAGGACAAGAAAGGACTGAAAACTTTTATGGAAATGATGAAGAAGGTTAATGTTTCTATTCCTCTTCTTGATATGATTGAACAGGTCCTCAAGTATGCCAAGTTGTTGAAGGACCTATGTAACCCGAAGAAGAAAGCAAAGGTGGAAAAAGAAGTAATCACTTTGACTGAAAACATTTCAGCCATCATTCAAAGGAGAATGCCGTGTAAGTGTAAGGATCCCGGTATGTTTTCAATTCCCGTTACCATTGGAAATACAAAGATTTCAGTAGCTATGTGTGATCTTGGTGCTTCGGTTAACGTTATGCCTAGATCTCTTTATTTGTCTCTTGCATCTAAGTTAGGCAAACTTGAACCGACGAATGTTGTATGTCAATTAGCAGATAGATCACAAGTTACACCATATGGTAGAATTGAAGATGTTTTTGTTCATGTTAAGGATTTAGTTTTTCCAACTGACTTTTTGGTTATTCTCATGGAAAGTGATAACCCTAAGGTTTCAGAGTCCATTATTTTGGGACAACCATTCATGGCTACTGCAAAAACAAAGATCAGTTCAAGCAGGCACCATCAGTCTTCAGTTCGATGTACAGGTGATGGAATTCAGTATTGACAAAGCCATGAAGCATCCTGAACAGATCAATGAGATACATGCAATCTCCGCATGCGAAACTGACACATATCCCTATGCAATGATTCATGAACAAGTGCCCGAATCTGATCTAGACACGGAAATTTCTCAATCTGAAGACTTTCCTCGTGCTGAACTTGAAGTCTTTAATCATTCAGATGATCCACCCAACGAACCTCATGTGCAAGATGTTTCTTTTCTTAGCTTGGAAACACCTAGCGAGCTGCTAGTGCCTTCTGTTATTCGAGCACCATCATTAGAGTTAAAGACTTTGCCCGAACATTTGAAATATTTGTTTCTTGGTGATGATGAGACCCTACCCGTTATTGTTTCTAGTTTACAAACCTTAAAACAGGAGGAGAAGCTTAAGGTTGTGCTTCAAGAGCATAAACAAGCAATTGGTTGGACTTCTGACATCAAGGGAATCAGCCCTTCTATTTACACTCACAGGATTTACCTAGAGGATGGGACGAAGCCATTTCGATAGCCACAGAGGAGACTGAACCCCCCAATGGTGGAAGGAGTCAAGAAAGAGATTTTGAAGCTGTTATCCGCAGGTATCATTTATCCTATATCTGAAAGTGAGTGGGTTAGCCCTATGCAGGTTGTCCCAAAGAAAACTGGTATTACAGTGATGAACAATGAACAAAGGGAACTTATTCCCACAAGAGTGCAGAATGGTTGGAGGATGTGATGTGACCCTCTAATCTATTGAGATTAGCAACCCACAAACAGGCGATGATTCTGAAGCTTAGAAATTAACCTACCCAAGTCTACCCTCAAGAGAATGAATCTCATGCAACCAGACTTCGAAACTAAGAAAATTAGGAGCCACACTTCAGAAAAGAGAAGGGATTGGAAGTGATAATCCTAGAATGCCACAAGCTCAAAGCTTGATAAGTTAAGAGGGTACAAGCACTCAAAGAGGAGGAGAATCCTCACCACATACATGAAAAATGACTAAAAGTCCTGAAATAGAACATCTCTATGTTGGAGATCAGCCTCAATCCAAAGTTTGAAGGTGATTGGAAGCACTAATCTTGTGTCATAATGTTATATTTCAGATAAAAAGTGTTGAGTTCGAGCATGGAAGTGTTGGATTCGAGTTGTTGGGCTTTTTGTGTGTTTTCAATAATTGTGGCCCACTTGGGTATATATAAACCCTACTAGGAATGCGTGAATAAGGGTTTTGGTCATTCTTATTGTTCATGAGTCGTTTTTCATCCAAGGTGATCTCAGAAGTATTACCTTTTTGTTACTTCTCAAGACTCTCTTTTTCTTGCATCAACATGGTATCAGAGCAGTAAGGTTCTCAAACCTGTGCTCGTTTCAGTATTTTATTTACCGTTCAGCGTTTTTTACTTGGTGGATTACAAAGTATCAACCCAAAGCTTTTGAAGCGGTGGCTATGATGGCATCTGGTAGAGGACCTCCAATATTTGATGGTTCAGGGTATGGAAGCTGGGTCAAAAATATGCGCAACTACCTGCGGGTCAGAAAGATTTGGGATGTTGTCGAAAGGGAGATTCCGGCGATTACAATAACAAGCAAATACACATCAGAACAGCAAGAGCCACCTGAATATCTTCAACAGAGAAAAGATGAAGTAATGGATGCCTTGTATCAAGCCATCTCTGAACATCTATTTGATAATATTGCAGAGTGTCAATCAGCAAAAGAAATATGGGATACTCTCAAATCCCATTATGAAGGTGATGCCAAACTGAGAGAAATATTATGCAAAAACAAGTTGGAGGACTTTGAGAGGAACAAAATGTTAGACAATGAAACCATACAAGTCTATTATGAACGTACTGCGAAGCTTGTGAAGGAGATTCGAGGATTGGGGAAACAACTTGAGGATCAAAAGGTGATTAGCAAGGCAATCATGAGCCTACCTGCAAGATTCGAGCCAAAGTTATGTGCACTTGAGACAGAAAGAAGAATCCTTGACATTATTGAAGGAAAGCTCCATCAGTTATATCCTGAATATCCTGTTACACCAGAGCCAACATTTAGAGAGTTCATGATTGAGTTGCAATCTACAAAAAAGAGATTGGAGCTAAGAGATGGTTATGAAGTTGAGAAAACTTATGGTGAAGCTGCTCTCCTCACCAAAATGCAGAATATGAATATAAACTCAGGTGCAATTAACAATGTCAAGGATGTCAAATCAACAGCCATCAAACAATCACCAACGTCAATCCCCACATCAACGATGGGCAATCAGAAGTGCAGGCATTGTGACAAATCCAACCATAAGAGTGAAGATTGTTGGACTTTAAGCACAAATGCTTGCAAGCATTGTAACAAACAGAATCACAGGAGTGAGTTTTGTTGGTGGAAGCCTGATGCTTTGTGCACGAAATGCAATCAAAGAGGCCATCTTGACAAGGTATGTGGAATGTCAAATCCAATAAAAGTTGAGCATAACAAGAAGGCTACTTCCAGGGAAGAGAAATCACATGCATCCTTTACCTACTTTGAAGATGAGCCAGAAATATCTTTTGAAGATCCTTTTGAGTATGAGTGTGCTCTAATGACAGTAGCCTCAGATGCTAAAGGCTGGTACTTGGACTCTGGCGCCTCCTATCATGTATGTTGTGATACAAGGTCATTTCTCAAGCTTGAAAGGATTGGGAAGGAGGTAAGCACGTGCACTGGTGAAAATATTGGCATTGTGGGCAAAGGAAGCATTTTACTCTTGCTAAAAGAAGGAATTGTTCAAGTTGGTGATGTTTATTATTCACCAAACCTCAAACAGAACCTGTTGAGCTTTGGCCAATTGAGCAGGCAAGGTTTTGACATTGAGCTGATGAAAGATGCTGGTGGTATAACCACTACAGTTAAGGTTGCTGATCCAAAAACGAAGATTGAATTCCATGCTGTGTTGACCACCTACAACCTCTACCAAATCATGGTCAGTGATCATAAAAGTTGTATTTTCTCACTTCAAGATCAAAGCAGCCTTTGGCACAAATGTTTTGGGCACTATAATTTCAACAATCTGAAAATATTGCAGAAGAATAAGGATGTACTGGAATTGAAAGACATCAAGTTTGCTAATGCCATACGTGAAGTGTGTCATCAAGGTAAACAGTGTAGAAAGCCCTATTATTCCAGTGATTCAGTAGCAAAGGAGAAATTAGAGCTTGTGCATACAGATGTTTGTGGACCATTTAAGGAATGTTCATTAGGGGGAGTAGATACTTTGTTACATTCATTGATGATTATTCACGTTATTGTTGGGTTTACTTTCTTAAAAGCAAGTTAGAAGTTCCTCATATCTTTCGAAAATTCAAAGTGATGGTTGAGAATCAGAGTGGATGCTCTTTGAAGATGATTAGATCAGACAATGGAGGCGAATTCTACAATAATAGCATGAGAATGTTCTGTGAAAATGAGGGAATCATGCATCAATTCACCGTACCATATTCTCCACAACAGAATGGTATATCTGACAGAACAATCCTTGATATGTCAAGAAGCAAAAGAAACAAGGCTCCTACAATAAGTTTCTCCAAGTTGAATGTCAGAAGCATTACCTTTTTGTTACTTCCCAAGACTCTTTTTCTTGCATCAACACCACAAACATCTGTATGCACAAGCTCTAATTTCTCCTTTGCTACTGAATCACTGGAATAATAGGGCTTTCTACACTGTTTACCTTGATGACACACTTCACGTATGGCATTAGCAAACTTGATGTCTTTCAATTCCAGTACATCCTTATTCTTCTGCAATATTTTCAGATTGTTGAAATTATAGTGCCCAAAACATTTGTGCCAAAGGCTGCTTTGATCTTGAAGTGAGAAAATACAACTTTTATGATCACTGACCATGATTTGGTAGAGGTTGTAGGTGGTCAACACAGCATGGAATTCAATCTTCGTTTTTGGATCAGCAACCTTAACTGTAGTGGTTATACCACCAGCATCTTTCATCAGCTCAATGTCAAAACCTTGCCTGCTCAATTGGCCAAAGCTCAACAGGTTCTGTTTGAGGTTTGGTGAATAATAAACATCACCAACTTGAACAATTCCTTCTTTTAGCAAGAGTAAAATGCTTCCTTTGCCCACAATGCCAATATTTTCACCAGTGCACGTGCTTACCTCCTTCCCAATCCTTTCAAGCTTGAGAAATGACCTTGTATCACAACATACATGATAGGAGGCGCCAGAGTCCAAGTACCAGCCTTTAGCATCTGAGGCTACTGTCATTAGAGCACACTCATACTCAAAAGGATCTTCAAAAGATATTTCTGGCTCATCTTCAAAGTAGGTAAAGGATGCATGTGATTTCTCTTCCCTGGAAGTAGCCTTCTTGTTATGCTCAACTTTTATTGGATTTGACATTCCACATACCTTGTCAAGATGGCCTCTTTGATTGCATTTCGTGCACAAAGCATCAGGCTTCCACCAACAAAACTCACTCCTGTGATTCTGTTTGTTACAATGCTTGCAAGCATTTGTGCTTAAAGTCCAACAATCTTCACTCTTATGGTTGGATTTGTCACAATGCCTGCACTTCTGATTGCCCATCGTTGATGTGGGGATTGACGTTGGTGATTGTTTGATGGCTGTTGATTTGACATCCTTGACATTGTTAATTGCACCTGAGTTTATATTCATATTCTGCATTTTGGTGAGGAGAGCAGCTTCACCATAAGTTTTCTCAACTTCATAACCATCTCTTAGCTCCAATCTCTTTTTTGTAGATTGCAACTCAATCATGAACTCTCTAAATGTTGGCTCTGGTGTAACAGGATATTCAGGATATAACTGATGGAGCTTTCCTTCAATAATGTCAAGGATTCTTCTTTCTGTCTCAAGTGCACATAACTTTGGCTCGAATCTTGCAGGTAGGCTCATGATTGCCTTGCTAATCACCTTTTGATCCTCAAGTTGTTTCCCCAATCCTCGAATCTCCTTCACAAGCTTCGCAGTACGTTCATAATAGACTTGTATGGTTTCATTGTCTAACATTTTGTTCCTCTCAAAGTCCTCCAACTTGTTTTTGCATAATATTTCTCTCAGTTTGGCATCACCTTCATAATGGGATTTGAGAGTATCCCATATTTCTTTTGCTGATTGACACTCTGCAATATTATCAAATAGATGTTCAGAGATGGCTTGATACAAGGCATCCATTACTTCATCTTTTCTCTGTTGAAGATATTCAGGTGGCTCTTGCTGTTCTGATGTGTATTTGCTTGTTATTGTAATCGCCGGAATCTCCCTTTCGACAACATCCCAAATCTTTCTGACCCGCAGGTAGTTGCGCATATTTTTGACCCAGCTTCCATACCCTGAACCATCAAATATTGGAGGTCCTCTACCAGATGCCATCATAGCCACCGCTTCAAAAGCTTTGGGTTGATACTTTGTAATCCACCAAGTAAAAAACGCTGAACGGTAAATAAAATACTGAAACGAGCACAGGTTTGAGAACCTTACTGCTCTGATACCATGTTGATGCAAGAAAAAGAGAGTCTTGAGAAGTAACAAAAAGGTAATACTTCTGAGATCACCTTGGATGAAAAACGACTCATGAACAATAAGAATGACCAAAACCCTTATTCACGCATTCCTAGTAGGGTTTATATATACCCAAGTGGGCCACAATTATTGAAAACACACAAAAAGCCCAACAACTCGAATCCAACACTTCCATGCTCGAACTCAACACCTTTTTAATCTGAAATATAACATTATGACACAAGATTAGTGCTTCCAATCACCTTCAAACTTTGGATTGAGGCTGATCTCCAACAGGGTTTA
Source organism: Utricularia gibba (assembly GCA_002189035.1). Taxonomy (NCBI): domain Eukaryota; kingdom Viridiplantae; phylum Streptophyta; class Magnoliopsida; order Lamiales; family Lentibulariaceae; genus Utricularia; species Utricularia gibba. The sequence goes on along the minus strand of NEEC01000016.1, from coordinate 2,586,152 downwards.
TATATACCCAATACCTAGGTTACCCAACAGTGGGCCACAATTATTGAAAACACACAAAAAGCCCAACAACTCGAATCCAACACTTCCATGCTCGAACTCAACACCTTTTATCTGAAATATAACATTATGACACAAGATTAGTGCTTCCAATCACCTTCAAACTTTGGATTGAGATTGATCTCCAACAGTACGCAGACATTGTGAATTTTCTTGTAACATGCCATTTCCCGTAAGACTTCCAGCCTCATCAATAGGAGAAGTTGCGAAGTGACAGTATGCACTACATTTGGGATGACCCATACCTGTGGAAGATTGGGCCTGATCAAACCCTAAATTCTTACTCATTGTCATGAACTGTCTTGTGGGGGTCATTTTGGTCCCAAGATCACAGTTAACAAGGTCTTGGAAGCTGGCTTCTATTGGCCTACTCTTTTCTGAGATGCATACCTTGATTGCAAGGCATGCCCCAATTACCAAATACCACTTCAGCCCATCGTGATGTGTGAAATTTTCGATGCTTGGGGTATTAACTTCATGGGACCATTCCCTTCATTAAAGGGAAAGGTTTATATCCTTCTTGCTGTTGATTACGTTTCTAAGTGGGTCGAGGCCAGGGCATGTGAGAAAGATGACGCGAGGACTGTAAGCTATTTCTTGACTTCTCACATTTTCCCTAGGTTCGGTTATCCTAAGATTCTCTTTTCTGATCGAGGTACTCACTTCGTGAACCATGTCATAAGCGCTATGCTAACAAAATTTGGAGTTCATCATCGTCTTTCTACAGCTAGGCATCCTTAGACTAATGGACAGGCTGAAAACTCAAATCCAGAGATCAAACACATCCTGGAACGAACAGTGAATCCAACCAGAAGAGACTAGAGTCTCAGACTGAATGATGCGTTATGGGCCTACCGCACAGCATACAAAAATCCCATTGGAATGTCTCCCTTTTGCATGATCTATGGAAAGTCTTGCCACCTTCCAGTGGAGATTTATCACAAAGCGTACTGGGCCGTCAAAGCATGCAACATGATTAGTGATCAAGCAGGAGAAAAGAGAATACTTGATCTGAACGAATTAGAGGAAATCCGCTTGAATGCCTACTCCAATCACATGATCTACAAGGAGAAGGTAAAACACTTTCATGACAGTAAGTTGCATGAGAAGAAATTTCGAGTTGGTCAGAAAGTTCTTTTATATAATACCACTTTGAAATTTTTTCTTGGAAAACTGAGATCTAAATGGCAAGGACCTTATGAAGTTTCACATGTTTTCCCTTATGGTGCTGTTGTTATACGTTCTTATGAGACAGGGAAATGTTTCAAGGTCAATGGCCATAGGTTGAAACCGTATTATGAGAACTTTCAGCCGCAAACAGCTTGATGTTTGCTCTTAATTGAGGATTATCAGTAGCATACCAAGTCGGCCAACGACTTTAAATTGGCGCTGCACGGGAGGCAACCAATGAGTTAATTTTCTCTTTCCTTTTTTAGTTTTGTCGGACGTTGGAGGTTCCCTAGGATTCTGTTGGGATTACACACTATCCCACACATCATTACCGAAAGACATTAAAATTTTGCTTTCCTTTCCCCCATGATTATCCTCCTTGGGACCCTCCTCTCACCATAACTACCCATTTCCCATTCACACCACTACTTCTATCACTTTCCCCACTTTTCCGTAAGGCATTCCCCTCTTCTGCCGATTACCAGTTTACCTTCTTCCTCACCCTTGCGACCCATCGTAACTAATGAGCCCCAAGAAGATAATGAAGTGTATTTGAAGAATGATGAGGAGTTTGTTCAAGTGAACAAATTAGAAAGAAAGATGATTCCACCAGGACCAATGACTAGGAGCAAGAAAAAGATGGTTGAAGATACACTTAAGGGTCTACTCAATACCATTGGAATCAAACATGGGCTTGAAGACATCCCATCAAAAGAGCTCAACTACTTGAAGATGGACTTAACTTAGAGCATTGGGCTTGTTAGACTTTTCTATTTCATTTAGTTTGGACTATGTAATGTTAGAGCCCAATTCTAGAGTATAAATACTCTAGAGATGTACTAATTCAGGATGTATCTTGTGAGGATTCCCCTCTCCTTTGAGTGCTTGAACACTCTTAAGTTATCAAGCTTTGAGCTTGTGGCGTTCTAGGATTATCACTTCCAATCAATCTCTCTTTTCTGAAGTGTGGCTCCTAATTTTCTTTGTTTCGAAGTCTGGTTGCAAGAGATTTATTCTCTTGAGGGTAGACTTGGGTGGGTTCTCTTCTAAGTTTCAAAATCACCTCTTTTTTGTGGGTTGCTAATCTCTATAGATTAGAGGGTCACATCAGTAACCACTAGCCATGAAGGGAACATCCTCTGCTTCATCTCTTCGTACCCCTGTTAGGAAACCCAGCACAGCTAGGCAACGCAAGGCCGCCACTGAAGGTCCATCACGGAGGAACCGACAGCATTCTGCTTCGCCCTCACCCAGACCTCACAAACGCCAGTTTGTGCCTCCACCAAAAACTTCATCCTGGGAGATTTCTCCACTATTTTCACAAGTCCCTTTAGCTGAACTCCCTCCTGTTTTGTACCATCCATAGAAAGACGCGGATTCTTCGGCAGACCAGGAAATGCCCGCTGCAGCCCAGGAGAGAGAAGCCACACGAGAACCTGTTGTAGAGGAGACACCGGAGTAAGACCCAGTTGCACCCAAGGATCATACCGACAGCTCCGATGAAGATTTCCGACTGGACGACCTGGAGGAAGAAGATGGGGACACAGAAGTGAAAGAGGAAGCTAGTCCACCAGCTGCTGAACACAGACGCTCACCTCAGGAGGAAGGGGAAGGTGAGGATGATGATATTGATTCTGAAGTGGATTTCTTGATTGCAGCAATGCATGGAGCCGCTAACGAAGGACCACCACTAACATTCCAAGACAGGGAGCAAGCCATCAACGCTGGCCAAACAAGCAGGCAGCGTGGCAAAGGACAACGTGGGCGACAAAAATTCTGGCAAGACTGCTTACTGGAGTCTCCTGCCTAGACCGAACTCCGGAACACTGTAAGGTTTCCAAACAAGAAATCCCAAGCCCTTTTCAATGCTTTAACTAGTCGCCGTATTTTGTTTGCCTTCCGTCTACATGCTCCTACGTTAGCACATCTGAATTTGACAAATGACATTAACCGTATGTTTGAGTTTTCACCCGAATGGCGTTGGCTTTCCGAAATTGAACTTCCTGTTTTCCCAAAAATTAGTTTTCGAGTTCTATGCTACTTTTGCTTTTAATGATGTGGAAGGGAACCCTATTGCTGAACCCCTCATTTCCTTTCGGCTGGGTGGGAAAGATTTTGAACTCTCTGTTAATGATTTTAATGTTGCACTTGGCTTGATGTCTGAAACTGAACTTACTTCTGCTCGTTATTTGCAAGCCTGCTGCGATTATGGTTCCATGTCTGTGTGTGAACCACCCTTTCTTAGTTCCAAACTCAAGGCCTATCACTTGAGGGCTCCTGCGCTGTTAGTTTTGAACAGGTATCTCGGAGGATGCTATTCTGCCACTCGCCAAGGCACCAGTGTGGTCTCCAAGGTGGTAGTGTTCTTCCTCTGGGCCATGATGAAGAAGATCCTAATCAACCTTGGCTGGTAGATTGCTATGCACATGAATCGTGTAGCATCGCGTAGCGAACGAGTGCTTCCATTCGCATCCCTCATCACTAAGCTCGCGATGCATCTTAATATGGACCTCATTGCCAGCACACCTAAGGTAGACGCCCATTTGTGATACCTTGATTTAGTTGATCTTTTTCAGTGCAGTTACCTCAAGGAAGCTGGAGGCCGTGCCGTTTTCGTCCAAGCTGGGACGAAGAGTAAGACCACCGTGATGCCGCACACCATTGTAGAACCATATGGTGACTCCTCTAACGGCTGCCCCTGCATCTCTGGACAAACGCACACTCCTGCTGGCTCTTCAAGATCTGCAGCACCAGATCACCACATTGTCGTCCAAACTGGACACCTTGGTCACCTCTTTGCAGTGCCATCATGCTTGATGACAAGGTACCCTCCACCATGCTTGATGATGAGGACATCCTTAGAATTAAGTGTGGGGAAGGAGCTCTTCTCTATTAAACGAACTATCTTTCGTTACCGTATTTGGACAACTTTTCGTATGTTTTATTTTCTATGCTTGTGCTTTTATCTGTTGAGTCCGCCCCATATCATGCTTCCTAGGTTGAATGACATCTATGCTTAGGTATTCCTTACGCATGCTTTGATGAGCCCCAGGAAGATAATGAAGTGTATTTGAAGAATGATGAGGAGTTTGTCCAAGTGAACACATTAGAAAAAAAGATGATTCCACTAGAACCAATGACTAGGAGCAAGACAAAAATGGTTGAAGATACACTTAAGGCTCTACTCAATACCATTGGAATCAAAGCATTGGGCTTGTTAGACTTTTCTATTTCATTTAGTTTGGGCTATATAATGTTAGAGCCCAATTCTAAAGTATAAATACTCTAGAGATGTTCTATTTCAGGACCTTTAGTCATTTGATGTATGTTATGAGGATTCTCCTCTTCTTTGAGAGCTTGAACACTCTAGACTTATCAAGCTTCGAGCTTGTGGTGTCTTAGGATTATCACTTCCAATTCCAACTCTTTCTGAAGTGTGGCTCCTAAATTTCCCTTCTTTTCAAAGTCTGGTTGCAAGAGATTGATTCTCTTGAGGGTAGACTTGGGTGGGTTCCTTTCTAGGCTTCAAAATCACCTCTTGTTCTTTGGGTTGCTAATCTATATACATTAGAGGGTCACATCAGCACCTCGCTGTGTGATCAGGGTATGATGAACTGCGGCGGGATTTGGTAGTGCACCTCCAATGGCAATGCGGTGTAACCGTGGGTGGTAGTGCCACACGAGCACTAAGCGGGGCCATCGAACTACGGTCATGGCGGCAACACTGAGGCACTTGTGCTCAGTGCGAAAGGTCAACGTGTATGTTACTGTGTGGATTGGTGCTGGGACTGGTTACGAGAACATCGGAAATGCTTTGAGTGGACAGCATGCCTATACGAGGGGCTACAGAGATGCCTCGCGGGGGCAGTGTGTCGCAAGCGTTGCGATATTTCAAGAAACTTCGTAAATATGTGTAACCTAGGCTTACCGAGGGAGCCTAGTGTCATGGGACTGACTTTCCTTACTCTTTCCTGTGTAGGTGGCATGGCTAATCGCGAGGCGGTTGCGGCAAAGGAGGATGTGGAGTGAGGCGTGATCGCTGGGTTGTGTGATGGCTCGATGCATGGCGAGGTTTGCTGCCTTATTTTTCCTTTTTCGTGACTTAGTTTTCTTTCCTTGCTGGTTGTGTTCGTTTCCCTTCGTGTTGGGGCGGGGTGCGCCTGGGCTTGCCGCCCAGTGTGGAACCTTGATTCTCGTGGCTTAATAAAATCTCTATTTCCTTACTTGCGCAGTTCGGTGAGGCATGGCGAAAGGATCTGGCGAGAGAGGCCGCCAAGGATCACCAAGTGCAAGGAGTGGAGGTGTGGTGACGACGGAAATGCACCCTCACACGCGTCCCTAACCCACCCCATAATGATTGGGACACCTATGCTGAGTGTTGGGTGTCGGTAATGGCCTTAGCGTCTAGGGTGCAGGCCAGTCGTTAACAAGGCCACACGGGCGTGGTTTACGCTGGCAGACACACCCAACAGCATGACAACGCCACACGAGCGTGGTTTATGCGTTAACCACACCTGTGTGCGTATGAACCCGCACCACAATGTAACACCCCCGACCCAAATCCTCAGAAAAGAGACAAAGATGCGGTCATGGTAAGGGGTAGACCCGACGGGCTTAGACTTGTGAACAAGGGAGGGTACTTGTGAACAACCCTTAGACTTGCGTGTCTTCCGGGTAGACCCGACGGGCTTAGGATGGACCCGATAGGACGAATTACGGGTATAAGTAGAAGGGCTAGAGCCCTTGGAAGGGACACCAGCTGAGAGGGACGGCAGCCACACCAAGAGGAAGACAAAAAACGCACAAAGGTAAGGGCTTTATAGTGTAATTGCGCTGCGGGACAGATTGGTGGAAGCTAACTTCGTGTGTGGAGATATGGTCTTGTTCTTAAAAGTCCTCGCTGTGTGATCGAGGGGTTGTGAGCTACGGCAGGATTGGGGAGTGCACCCCCAATGGCAACGCGGCGAAGCCGCGGATCGTGAGGCCATGCGAGCAATAAGCGAGGCCATCGAACTACGGTCATGGCGGCAACACTGAGCACTTGTGCTCAGTGGGAGAGGTGCCAAACGTGTAGGATTCTGTGTGGAAAGGTGTTCGGATTGATTACGAGAACATCGGAGATGCCTATGATGGGCTGCGAGCCGATACGAGAAGTTACGGAGATGCCTCGCGGGGGCAGCGTGTGCGAACAGCAGTGATGGATCGTGCGGATGGGAAACTTCGTGAATATGTGTAGTTTAGGCTTAGGGAGGGAGCCGTGTGGCATAGGACTGACTTCCCTTACTCTTTCCTGTGTAGGTGGCATGGCTGATGGCGAGGCGGGTGCAGCGGAGGTGGATGTTGAGTGAGGCGTGATCACTAGGATGTGTGGTGGATGGCTGTGTGGCGAGACTTGCTGTCTTACTTCTCTCTTCGTGACTTAGCTCTATTTCCTTGCTGGTTGTGTTCGTTCTTCCTTTGTGTTGTGGCGCCGTGTGCCTAGGCTTGCCGCCTGGTGTGGAACCTTGAATTGTCTTGACTTAATAAAATATCTACTTCGCTCCTTGTGCTGTTTGGTGAGTCTTGGCGAAAGGATCCGGCTAGGGATGCTGCCGGGGATCGCTAGGTGCCAGGAATGGCGGTGTGGCAAGGGAGGAATGCACCCTCAACCACGTTCCTAACCCACCCCATAACGATTGGGACACCAATACTGAGTGTTAGGTGTCAGTAATGGCCTTAGCGTATAGGGTGCAGGTCGTCGTTACAACAAGGCCACACGGGCGTGGTTTACGCACAACCCATGCCCATGTGCCCTTGTGAATGGCACTCGATCTAAATCGCTCGTATGGATCGAAGGCTAATACAAATTCAAAAAAAACATATATATAAATATATATATACACTCGAGCTGAATCATTCCTAAGCTTCGATTGCTCATAAAAATATTAAAATCAAAAATATACGCTGGATCCCAATCTTGCCGAAGGAGGATAAAAATATTAAAATAAAAAATGTACGCTGTTCGAGTCGAATCGTTACCAAGGTTCGAATGCTAATTAAAATAAAAATACACACTCTATTCGAAGTACAAATAAGGATCGAATGCTAATAAAATTAAAAACTAAGAAACTTTTATATTTTTCATATGGGTTAATGAATAACTTATTTACATTATTTATATTTTTATAAAAATATATCATATGAGTATAAAAAATATCATATTTTTATAAAAATATATTTTTTTTTTTTTGTAATTGTTGCATCTAGCATGTTCTCGTATGCTTGAAAAAATATGATTTATAAAAATAACAAAGGTTCAATCTTTGTTAACAGATAATCATCTTAGGTTCACTTTGAAACCTAATCTTTTCACATGTTTGAAAATAACAAAGGTTCAATCTTGGATATGATAGTTAACAGAAACACAAAAAATGAATGCCTTTCTATTGATATACTCATTCCCCCATGCTCACTCAACAAATGTGGGGTGCACGTGATATCCTAATTTCAACAAATGCATCATCATTTTCGTCGAGTCGGACCCGAGTGGGGTCATGAGCCAGACTGAACCCGGGACCCGGGCCAAGTGCCTCTTGAGAGCACCCGCCTCAAAATGAGAAGGTGTTCCTTTCAAAACCATGTACGCGGCTCGTGACAACCCAACGTTAATAAATGCATCACTTTTTTTGGTGGGCTACAACATACTTTGAGCCCAAGTTCAGAACTACCTTCGGCCCGATCCAGGTGCCCCCCCGAGAGCTCCTCCTCAAATATAAAATATGTTGTTGGAAAAACGGTGTGGGGTTCTCGTTACATCCTAACATCAATAAAAGCATCACGATTTTCATCAAGTCGGACCAAACTGGGCTCATTAGCCGGACTGAACCCATGGCCCAAGTCGAGACTGCCCCACCACCTGCCAAAACTAGAAGGTGTTTCATCAAAAAAATCTAGGCGGCTCATGACAACCCAGCGTTAAGAAATGCATCATTTTTTCCGCCAGGCTGCAACTGACTTTGCGCTCGAGCGCGACCTGTGTGCATACGCAAGAGCACCACAAGGCCATAGGGGCGTGGTTTACGCCTGTAGACACACACAACAGCATGACAACGCCACACGAGCGTGGTTTATGCGCTAACCACGCCCGTGTTGATACACTGCAGCACCACAAGGCCACACGGGCATGGTTTATGCGTAAACCATCTTCCTTGAAAAACTCAAGGAATATCTCTCATCACCCCCGCTTCTTGTGGCTCCGAAAGCAGGGGAGCCCCTTGTACTATATCTGTCTATATCACCAATTGCAGTCAGCGTAGTCTTGACAACCATCTCGGCAGATAAATACTTGCCGGTGTATTATAATAGCAAGGTTCTATTACCAGCCGAAACTCGGCATATGGTGACAGAAAAATTAATCTTGGCTCTGAAGATGGCGGCCACCAAACTGAGGTCATATTTCCAAGATCGGCACATCGTGGTGTTCACCAATTTGCCTCTGAAGAATATTTCTGGAAGGGTTGCCAAATGGGCGGGTGAATTGAGTACAATGGATATTGAGTTTAAGTCGACAACAGCAATAAAGGCCCAACCTCTTGCCGATTTTGTGGTCGAAATGACCAGGCCTATACACCGTTTCGTGGAAGCCAATGACCGATGGGCCATGTACGTTGACGGCTGATGGTAATTCTGCGAGTGTATAGAAACCGTCGAAGTAATAAAATAAGATCGTATCCACAGGGAATTGTTATTGGAATTTTCCTTTAAAAACAAAGATTTAAAAAGACTAAAAACAAAAGAAAAAAGGTTTGCGTGTGTGCAAACCTTGAGAACTGACGTGCTTGCGCAAGCTTTGGGGGTGTTATGCTAAAAGTAGTGTTACTCGGTGACCGTTATAGCACCGTCCCTTGTTTTGTGGGATTATAGAATCAACCACACCACCAGAGCCATTTCACCTCTTGTGATAACCCATGTTTTTCCCATACCCAAGTCTAACCCCTACACCTCTTACCTCGCAAAAATATTAGACAGAATGTACCTTGCCAAAGATGTCCGATTGAGCCCTTCTTCTTAGGTGCTTGAGGCCAATTTTTGATTCCCCCACACTCTTTTAGGGCTATTTGGTACTAAAGATCACAATGTAAAGAAAACGTTGCGAAAAACAGAATCACACCTCAAATTAAATGTTGAAAAACATAGTAAGACAGTCACACGCGCGGAACTTGCGCAAGCAAGGCTTCACATCAGATCCTCAGCCGCAAGCGGTCACACGCGCATGCTTGACTCTAAACAACAAAAGTTGATGAAAAACGAAGGGAAAGAAATCCAAAACATGCTAGACTCGACTATAAACCCTAGATTGTGATGAGATCATGGATGCTACTGATTATTCCAATGAAGACAAAGGTCACAAGATCAATAATTTTCTATTTATTTCAGTTGGGCTAATCACTAGATCAAGCGCAAGAAGGAATCAAGAAGTGCTTAAAAGCTTATGGGCCAATCACCAAAGCTATCAGGTGTTTGGGATGGAATTCAACATTATCAAAGTGGATCAACTTGATTAGAGAAGGCCCATTACGATCAAATACATTATTATGACTACTTTGCCTCCAATAAGGTCCAATCCTTCAGCTATATAAGAAGGGCCTTACTCTTGTTTTGGACAACTTTGATTGTAATCACTTTTGAGATCAAATTCTCCTTCCTTGAGTTCTTGTAGAACTTAGACTTATCAAGCCTTGCTTGTGGTGTCTAGTGTGTGGTTTATCACTCCCAATTCCTTCCTTAATTCTGTGAGTGTGGTAGCATTTCATAGTTTTGATTGCAAGGATCTTCCAATCCTTGAGGGCCAACTTCTTTTTCTTGAGAAATTGCTTCTTTTCAACCAAGATTTGGTTTGCCAATCACCTTTTAATTAGAGGGTTGAATCAGATTGACTCTTTGGTCGTCCACCACTTGACTCTCCTTAGGTCTTTGCGTTTGGATCTTTATATAATGGTGGGGATTTGTCAGGCTTTCTTGACGGGTTCGCATCAAATCTTCTATCCAAATCTTCTAAGATTTGATACAAATCTTCTAGGATTAAATCCAAATTTTTCAAGATAAGATTTGAATCTTATCTTATCCGGGAATCTTTGACCGAGTCTTCATTCGAATAGACGAAATCTTTGACTCCATCAAAGTAGCTTGAAAATCCCTCAAATTAAGTCAAAATTATCCTGAAAAATCACAAAACACACTTTACCTCCAAGAAGATCAAAGTGGTATGAAAGATATAAAATTCTTCTAGAAATATAAGGAAAGTGGGATAAAAAGAATGCAAAACCCATCTAAGTGAGTCCTGAAAAGCATAAATATAAGTGACACAAAATCACTTATCAATGGGTCAACATATAACTGTACTGGAGGAGGAATAGACATCCGAACCCGAGATGGGGAACACATTTACATCACGGTGAAATTCTTATTCCCAGCGTCCAACAATGTGGCCGAATATGAAGCCCTGATTGAAGGAATGAAAATTGCAAATGAACTGGGAGTTGTGGAGCTCAACGTCTACACCTGAACTGGTGCAAGGACAATTTTCAGGTGAATACGAAACCCATGACTCTCTCATGGCTCTATACCGTGTTCCGGTGAAGGAGTTGGCGAAGACCTTCACGGAATTCACCCTGTCGCACGTGGCGCGCGAGGAAAACGGATCCGCAGATAGCCTCGCTCGATTTGCTACAGGGTTTCATGAGCTGAGGGAAGGAAGTGTAACGATTCGGTTGCGAGACAACCCTTCAGTGAGCTTACGAGCCGTGAACTATATTACCCAGCAACCAGGAAATGATATCTCTCCACAGCTGAGTCATCTCGATGATTGGACATCACCCTACATCCGGTATCTACGAAACGGGGAAACATCATCTGATAAATAAAAAGCCCGACAGTTGGAGATTAGAGTAAAGAGATATACATTGGTAAATGGAATTCTCTATCGCAGATCCTTAGATGGACCCCTATTGAGGTGTATCGGCGCAAAGCATTCTCAAGAACTTATAACCGATCTGCATGAAGGGGAATGCGGCAGCCACGTCGGGATACGATCCTTATGCAGGAAAGCTTTGAGAACTGGGTATTATTGGCCAACTATGAAGTAGGATATTATCGAAATGGTGAAGAAATGCAAACTATACCAGTACCATGCGAGTATACCGAGAAAGCCGGTAAATAATCGACCTCATCGGAGGGGCGAAAACGACCCAAGAGTTTTACTTTGAAAGGGGTTAGGGGTTAAACTGGAAAGTTCCACCAAGCTCCCACCGGGGGAGTGCCCCAGATGAAAGAAGACCACCAATCGTGGTGGGTATCAGGAGCTTTTAAAATGAAGTCGGGGTGGTCTTCAAACCGGTGAAACTGGAAGTGGGAGAAGCCATGCATCGGACGTTTCGCCTTACGAACAGCGATCTTGAAGAGTTGAAAGAAATCAACTAGCGTCATGTTTGGATCCATGCCGGCCGAATAGAAGAGAAATGTGGTGAAGCAGAAGATCGAATTAGGGGCGAGGTAATAGAGCGGAACCGAAAACATGTTGAGAAATTCAACAAGTAAAGGATGGAGAGGAAATCGGAGCCCACTTTTTAATTAGGCAAGGGGGATCAGAAGGCTGAAGTGGGGAAATCGAATTTGGCTATCCCTCGCTTGGGAAATAACGTATTCCTCAAGAATCGATTACCTGGACCGAATAGCAAGTATGTTGAACTCACTAGACTTCCTACCCATGTTACTTTTAGGAATTGAAAAAGGAAGGAGTTTCAAAGGGCTTGGAAGAAAAGAATGGGAACCCTAAGAAAAAGTGGGAATGGCTTAAGGGAGATTCGAAGACCTAACGGAGAATAAAGCTGACTCGAAAATGAAAAAGTTGTGGAGAGGGCACGGATACCTGAAAAGTCTGCAATCTCCGGTGGGAAACACGGTGGCGAGCACGACGGAGTTCAGAGAGCGCTGGAACCTCGCGAGCGAATAAAGAAAGTAAAGGAGAGAAATGACAGGGGGTGCACATATTTATAATGGAGACATTCGGGAGACAAAGCGACGTGACATTTGAGGTGACCAAAATTAGTGGGAAAAAAACATTGCGTATTTACGAGCTGACACGTGACAGTGGTATTAGGCCGAAGCGGTTTTCGAATCATTTGTGGAAAGCGGTACTTCAGAAATCAACGTTGTATTAATTTTTATTCAGCTCACCTCGAGAGGGCCAATATCGGCAAATCAGAGGGGCTTAATGATGGGGGATAAATCAATCGAGCGTAATCGGCTTCCAAAATGCTGCCAAAAGACACTCTGAGGGGATAATGCCAGTCTACAGACCGATATTTATCAGAGATCTAACAGATATGACCATATGGCACAGTCTGAAAAGCGAGATCGTATAGCAGGTGCAGAAAGCAACCGATATTTGCAGATGTTAGGATTCGGCCATATTGAGCTCTTCTTTAAATCGAAGCATTCATTACGGAGAATGGGTTTGACCCTAAGAACTCTTCAACTTATATCATTTTCTTCAACAAGTAAACCCTAGGTGCTTTCTCATGAGGGTGGGGGGGTGGTGAGAGAGGTCCACTAGAACATGCAATGTGTCCATGGAAGATTTTACTCCTTTATGAAACCGTTTCAATCTCTAAATATTTACCATAAATTCTCCATGATCACGGTGAGTGATGAGGACTGCTCCACTAGGGTAGATTTTCTTGATGGTGTATGGTCCACGCCATCTAGACTTGAGCTCTCCTGGAAAGAGGCAAAAAGGAGAGTTAAATAACAAAATTGGGTCACCTTCTGCCAGGTCCTTCTTGCGCAAGTGATTGTCATGCCAAGCCTTCATTTGTTCCTTGTACAGTTTTGTATTTTCGTAGGCACTCATCCTTAGCTCGTCCAGCTCTTGGAGTTGCAAGATCCTCTGCTCTCCAGCTGCGTTGGCATCCAAATTTAATTCTTTGATAGCTCAATATGCCTTGTGCTCTAATTCCACAACCAAGTGACAAGCTTTTCCATACACCAAACGATAAGGGGAGGTCCCCAAGGGAGTCTTATACGCTGTGGTATAAGCCCATAAAGCACCAGTTATTTTAGTTGCCCAATCCTTGCGAGTTTTGGCCACCGTACGCTCCAGAATCCTCTTCAATTCCCTGTTAGTTACCTCCACTTGTCTGCAGGTTTGTGGGTGATATGGAGTTGATGCCTTGTGTCTCACTCCATACTTGCGCAAGAGCTTCCGGAATTCTCTTTCAATGAACTGTTTCCCTCCATCACTTATAGCGTATCTTGGGGCTCCAAACCTGGGTAGAATGATCTGTTTGAAGAGCTTAATTATGGCTCTTCGATCAGCTGCTGGAGCCGCAATAGCTTCTACCCATTTTGAGACATAATCCACTGCTACAAGAATTTGAGTGTTTCCATAAGAAGATGGAAAGGGTCCCATAAAATCCAGCCCCCAAACATCGAAAATTTCCACCTCCAGGATATAAGTCATGGGTCCTTCATCTCTCCTGGAAATAGAACCCGCATGCTGACATGGTTCGCATGCTTGAACAAATGCCCTCACATCTTGACTCATGGTGGACCAATAAAATCCAGATTGAAGAATTTTGAAGAGTGTTTTTGATGCTGCTGAATGCCCTCCATAGGGTGATGAATGGCAGTGCCAAATAACGTCCCTTACCTCCTCTGGTGGTAGGCATCTTCTGATAATTCCATCACCACAACGTTTGAAAAGCATAGATTCTTCCCAGAAATAATGCTTTGCTTGCGCAAGGAAGCGCTTCCGCTGGTTGAAGTTCAGATTTTGGGGCAAGACTCCTCCAACAAGATAATTGACAAAATCAGCATACCATGGCAGATTGCCATCTTGGACAGCAAGGATACGTTCTGTGGGGAAAGAATCATCAATGGGCAACTCCCCCCACACTTGTTTCAAGGTGTAGGTGTGACAAATGATCAGCCACTCCATTTTCCTTGCCCTTCTTGTCACGAATTTCCATATCAAATTCTTGGAGAAGTAGTATCCATCTTATCAACCTGGGTTTCGATTACTGCTTTCTCAAAAGATATCTCAAGGCAGCGTGATCCGTATGAACAATTACCTTTGCACCCAACAAATAGGATCTGAATTTTTCAATGGCAAAAACAATGGCCAACAACTCATTTTCTGTGGTTGTGTAGTTCCTTTGGGCTGCATTGGAGTTGTTCTGGCATAATAAATCACATAATTTACCTTGTCTTTTTTCTGTCCAAGAACAGCCCCTACAACACAATCACTTGCATCACACATCAATTTAAATGGCAAGGTCCAATCTGGTGGTTGAAGAATGGGTGCAGTAATAAGAGCTTGCTTCAGCGTGTTGAAGGCGTGCACACATTGTTCATCAAAACAAAAATCCGCGTCTTGCGCAAGCAGCGTTGTTAGTGGGCGAGAAATGTGAGAAAAATTAGCAATAAATCTCCTATAAAATTCTGCATGCTCCAAGAAGCTTCTAATCCCCTTCACCGTAGTTGGTTCTGTTAATTTTTCAATCACCTCGATTTTTGCTGGATCCACTTGAATGCCTTTGGAAGAAATGTGATGTCCAAGCACAATGACTTCTTCAACCATAAAATGACACTTCTCCCAATTGAGTACCAGGTTGCATTCAATACGCCTCTCCAAAATGATGCCTAAGTTCTACAAACATGAATCGAAATCAGTCCCATAAGCAGATATATCATCCATAAATACCTCCATGATCTTCTCCATATGTTCCGAAAAAATGGCTGTCATGCAATGCTGAAAAGTTCCAGGAGCATTGCACAAACCGAATGGCATTCTCTTGTATGCAAAGGTGCCAAAAGGGCAAGTAAATGTGGTCTTGTGTTGATCTTCCGGATGAATTGGAATCTGAAAATATCCGGAATAACCATCAAGGTAACAATAGAAAGCTTGGTTACTTAACCTTTCCATAATTTGATCAATAAATGGTAATGGTTAATGATCCTTTCTGGTGGCATCATTGAGTTTCTGAAAATCTATACACATCCTCCAGCCAGTGACCTTGTGCAAGGGGATGAGGTCTTCCTTCTCGTTTTGTCACTGTCATGCCTCCTTTCTTTGGTACGCAGTGCGCTGGGCTAACCCATTAGCTATTTGAAATAGAGTAGATGATATCAGCATCCAACAATTTCAAAATTTCGTTTTTAATCACCTCTTTTAGCATAGGATTCGCCCGCCTTTGTTGTTGCACAATTGGTCTCGCCTCAGGTTCCAAATAAATCCGATGGGTGTAGAATTGAGGGTCAAGCCCTTTCAAGTCATCCAAGGTGTACCCAATGGCTTGTTTGTGCTTGCGCAAGACATCCAGCATTTGGGTGTAGTATTCATTCAATCCTGCATTAACAATCATGGGGTAAGTGATCATCCTCAAGAAATTCGTACCTCAATGATGGTGGCAGCTTCTTCAACTCAATTTTTTCTCTAGCATCAAGTTCCTTGTTTGTTAGCTGAGCCATGATTGGTGTGTCATCTGGAATGTCTTCTTTTTCATCCTGCAGAAGATTTATTTCCTGAATTCCGCGCAGAAAAACTGCTTGCGCCTGCTCCTGCGTAACAGCATCTTCCGCTTCCCTTTGCGCAAGCTCGTCGCAGTCAAATCGCTTCATTGCTTGATCAACATTGAACTTCAGTTCCTCTTCTCCGAATCTGAGTGTCAATTTCCCTGCTCTAACATCAATTAAGGCTCCTGTGGTTGCCATAAAGGGTCTCTCAAAAATGATTGGCACTACCACATCAAGTGCCATATCCAAAACAACAAAATCACAAGTAACAAAATATTTTCCAATTTTTACCGGTACGTTTTCTACCACTCCTTTGGGATTCTTCATGGATTTATCAGCAAATACCAGTTGAATTTTCGTGGTTCTTAGCTCCTCAAGATTCAGTGCTTTGAATAAAAAATAAGGCATCAAGCTGATACTTGACCCAAGATCATATAAGCACTTCTCAAAATTGCTTCTTCCAATGATACAAGGGATTGAAAAAATTCCATGATTTGCATGCTTTTGAATCAACCCCTGTGTAAGAACCGTGCTGCACTGCTTGGATAATTCAATAACAGCATCATTCTCAATCTTGCTTCGATTGGCCAGAATATCCTTCAAGAATTTCGCATAAGTGGGCATTTGCAACATCACATCAGTGAATGGGCATGAAGCGTTTTCAGCATCTGCAGAAACTTGGAATATTGTTGATCCACTGATGATTTGGCCTGTCTCTATGGATAAGGAACTGGAGGATTATGAGAAGGTGGAGATACTCTGTTGTTGTTGTACCTTGCATCCCACTCCTTGTTGCCACAGCTTTGCATTCAGCAAGATTTTTCTCTAGTTGACTTGGGAGCCTCGAAACCTTGTGGGTATGAGCAACATTATTCATCCAACTGTCCAGGATGTGTGTAGTCATACTGAGTAGCTCCACACGCTCACTCACCTTTTTTAGTTGCTCCATCACTTCTTTATTCACTCCTTCTTGTTGATGCAAGAAAAAGAGAGTCTTGGGAAGTAACAAAAAGGTAATGCTTCTGAGATCACCTTTGATGAAAAACGACTCATGAACAATAAAAATGACCGAAAACCCTATTGACACGCATTCTTAGTGGGCCACAATTATTGAAAACACACAAAAAGCCCAACAACTCGAATCCAACACTTCCATGCTCGAACTCAACACCTTTTTAATCTGAAATATAACATTATGACACAAGATTAGTGCTTCCAATCACCTTCAAACTTTGGATTGAGGCTGATCTCCAACACTCCCCCCCAGACCGAGATCTCCCAACTTGAGAAAGTCTTCTATAGTCATGAGATTCATGTTCTTCCTTGCTAGCTCAAACTGAACTCTGTTCAAACCTTTGGTGAGCCCATCAGCAAGCTGATTCCCACTCTCAACATACTGCACTTTAATTTTCTTCTCCTTGATGTAATTCCTTATGACATGATACCTGATTCTTATGTGCTTGGCTTTGCTGAAGTTCATTGGATCTTTGGCAATGGAGATTGCAGCTCGATTATCCATAAGCAGATGTGTAGCTTCCTTTTGTATGAATCCAAGTTCGTTTAGCATCTGCCTCAACCAAACACAATAGTTCGAAGCATGTGCTGCTGAGATGTATTCTGCTTCAGCTGTTGATTGTGCTACCACTTTTTGTTTCTTCGAAAACCAGACTACAGGACTCTTATTTAAGAAGAAGAGTGCACCAGATGTGCTCTTGCTATCTTCAGCCATACCATAATCACTATCTGAGTAGGCTCCAAGTTTCAAGACTGGTTTTTTACCTTCATAGGGATAGAACAATCCGAAATCAGTAGTAGATTTTATGTACCTGAAAGATCTTTTCACAGCTGCCATGTGAGTTGTTGTTGGTTTGTTGAGGAAGCGAGATAAGACATTTACACAAAAACACAAGTCAGGCCTTGTATGCTGGAGATAAATGAGGCTTCCAATCATACTTCTATAAGTAGTGGCATCCACATTCTTTCCCTGATTGTTCTCTCCAATCACTTGTTTGTAATCCAAAGGCGTTTTTGAAGGATTGACATCTTTGAACCCAAACCTTTCAAGAAGTTCATTACAGTACTTTTTCTGAGATATGAATGTTCCAACACCTTCAAGTTGATGAATTTCCATGCCTAGATAATAGGACATCATTCCAAGGTCAGTCATCTTGAATTCATTTTTGAGTAGAGCTTTGAATTCCTCAATCTTCCTTTCATTACCTGAGGTAATCATAAGATCATCCACATATAAGCTAATAAATAAACGATCATCTTCTTTTCCTTTAACATATAATGAGTAATCACTATATGTTTTTCTGAAACCAATACCCTGGAGAAAGTTATCCATGCGTTCATTCCATGCTCTAGGAGCTTGCTTCAACCCATAGAGAGATTTCTTTAGCTTCAATACCTTGTCTTCATGACCTGACACTTCGAAGCCCTTTGGTTGTTCAACAAAAACAACCTCCTCCAACACACCATTCAAGAACGCAGTCTTGACATCCATGTGATGCACTTTCCATCCATGAGCAGCTGAAATGGCAAGAAGTACTTTAATCGTGTCAAATCTTGCTACTGGTGCAAAAATCTCATGAAAATTTATTCCTTTGATCTGACTATATCCCTTGGCTACTAATCTAGCCTTATATTTGTTGATAGAGCCATCTGCATTCATCTTGGTTTTGAATAACCACTTGAGGCCAATAGGTTTGAAACCCCTATCCTTGGGTTTCTCAACTAATTCCCATGTTTCATTTTCAAGTATAGAATTCATTTCTTCCTTCATGGCCTCTCTCCATTTAGGATTTTGTACAGCCACTTCAAATGATCTTGGATCTCCTGTCAATAATCCAGCCAAAATATCAGCCACAGCATCTTGGACATCATCATTCAACTTGGAGAAACTTATTGTAGGAGCCTTGTTTCTTTTGTTTCTTCTAATGTCAGTAACATGACTATCTTCATTATATATTGAATCTCTGATGTTTTTGCGTTTCCTCCTTTGCCCATCACGATCAGATGGGTAATAATCTTCATCATCAGTATCAGGTTCCTCTCCATTAGATTCATCTGTTGATGAGTCTTCTACATTCGTGCCTTGCTCCTCTTCTGGGATTTCGAAATTCCCATCTGAAGGTTGATCATTGGCCTGATGAGATCGTCCATACAGGGGTTCAGAGTTTGATTCTGAATTCTTATTGGGCGAGCCATCTTGATTTGTGACCTTCTCCTCCTCTTGAGCTGGAAAATTCTCATCTGAATGCTGATCATTTACTTGATTTGAATCTTCATGAACGAGTTCTGAAGTTTCTTGGTTTGTTGAATTGCTGGAAGATAAGTTTTGAGGCATGTGTCTCCATAGGTCTCCTTTCACATGGGTGCTATGCCTTTCAAGACTTTTATGAGCTTCTGCATCATTCAGAGCAACGCAATCATCAATTAAAGTATACCTTGCACCTTCATCAAAAGTGACATCATGGCTGAGGATAAATTTCTTCTGTTGAGGTAGATAAACTTTATATCCCTCGGTAGTGTTGCTATAACCAACAAATACACCAGATACAGATTTCTTTTCAAGTTTTCCTCGTTTTTGGCCTGGTATATGAGTAAAACACAGACTACCAAAGATTTTGAGATGATCAACCTTTTTAATATCACCATGCCATTTTTCATGGGCGGTTTTTCCACTAATCGCCCTTGAGGGAAGCAAGTTCAACAGATATACAGATGTAGATACCGCTTCAACCCAGAAACTTACAGGAAGACCTTTCTCAAACAATAGGCATCTTGACATATCAAGGATTGTTCTGTTTCTCCTTTCACATATACCATTCTGTTGTGGACGGTGAATTGATGCATGATTCCCTCATTTTCACAGAACATTCTGACTTGCTTTTAAGAAAGTAAACCCAACAATAACGTGAATAATCATCAATGAATGTAACAAAGTATCTTCTCCCCCCTAATGAACATTCCTTAAATGGTCCACAAACATCTGTATGCACAAGCTCTAATTTCTCCTTTGCTACTGAATCACTGGAATAAAAGGGCTTTCTACACTGTTTACCTTGATGACACACTTCACATATGGCATTAGCAAACTTGATGTCTTTCAATTCCAGTACTTCCTTATTCTTCTGCAATATTTTCAGATTGTTGAAGCTATAGTGCCCAAAACGTTTGTGCCAAAGGCTGCTTTGATCTTGAAGTGAGAAAATACAACTTTTATGATCACTGACCATGATTTGGTAGAGGTTGTAGGTGGTCAACACAGTATGGAATTCAATCTTCGTTTTTGGATCAGCAACCTTAACTGTAGTGGTTATACCACCAGCATCTTTCATCAGCTCAATGTCAAAACCTTGCCTGCTCAATTGGCCAAACCTCAACAGGTTCTGTTTGAGGTTTGGTGAATAATAGACATCATCAACTTGAACAATTCCTTCTTTTAGCAAGAGTAAAATGCTTCCTTTGCCCACAATGCCAATATTTTCACCAGTGCACGTGCTTACCTCCTTCCCAATCCTTTCAAGCTTGAGAAATGACCTTGTATCACAACATACATGATAGGAGGCGCCAGAGTCCAAGTACCAGCCTTTAGCATCTGAGGCTACTGTCATTAGAGCACACTCATACTCAAAAGGATCTTCAAAAGATATTTCTGGCTCATCTTCAAAGTAGGTAAAGGATGCATGTGATTTCTCTTCCCTGGAAGTAGCCTTCTTGTTATGCTCAACTTTTATTGGATTTGACATTCCACATACCTTGTCAAGATGGCCTCTTTGATTGCATTTCGTGCACAAAGCATCAGGCTTCCACCAACAAAACTCACTTCTGTGATTCTGTTTGTTACAATGCTTGCAAGCATTTGTGCTTAAAGTCCAACAATCTTCACTCTTATGGTTGGATTTGTCACAATGCCTGCACTTCTGATTGCCCATCATTGATGTGGGGATTGACGTTGGTGATTGTTTGATGGCTGTTGATTTGACATCCTTGACATTGTTAATTGCACCTGAGTTTATATTCATATTCTGCATTTTGGTGAGGAGAGCAGCTTCACCATAAGTTTTCTCAACTTCATAACCATCTGTTAGCTCCAATCTCTTTTGTGTAGATTGCAACTCAATCATGAACTCTCTAAATGTTGGCTCTGGTGTAACAGGATATTCAGGATATAACTGATGGAGCTTTCCTTCAATAATGTCAAGGATTCTTATTTCTGTCTCAAGTGCATATAACTTTGGCTCGAATCTTGCAGGTATGCTCATGATTGCCTTGCTAATCACCTTTTGATCCTCAAGTTGTTTCCCCAATCCTCGAATCTCCTTCACAAGTTTCGCAGTACGTTCATAATAGACTTGTATGGTTTCATTGTCTAACATTTTGTTCCTCTCAAAGTCCTCTAGCTTGTTTTTGCATAATATTTCTCTCAGTTTGGCATCACCTTCATAATGGGATTTGAGAGTATCCCATATTTCTTTTGCTGATTGACACTCTGTAATATCATCAAATAGATGTTCAGAGATGGCTTGATACAAGGCATCCATTGCTTCATCTTTTCTCTGTTGAAGATATTCAGCTGCCTCTTGCTGTTCTGATGTGGATTTGCTTGTTATTGTAATCGCCGGAATCTCCCTTTCGACAACATCCCAAATCTTTCTGACCCGCAGGTAGCTGCGCATCTTTTTGACCCAGCTTCCATACCCTGAACCATCAAATATTGGAGGTACTCTACCAGATGCCATCATAGCCACCGCTTCAAAAGCTTTGGGTTGATACTTTGTAATCCACCAAGGAAAAAACGCTGAACGGTAAATAAAATACTGAAACGAGCACAGGTTTGAGAACCTTACTGCTCTGATACCATGTTGATGCAAGAAAAAGAGAGTCTTGGGAAGTAACAAAAAGGTAATGCTTTTGAGATCACCTTAAATGAAAAACGACTCATGAACAATAAGAATGACCAAAACCATCATTCACGCATTTCTAGTAGGGTTTATATATACCCAATACCTAGGTTACCCAACAGTGGGCCACAATTATTGAAAACATACAAAAAGCCCAACAACTCGAATCCAACACTTCCATGCTCGAACTCAACACCTTTTTAATCTGAAATATAACATTATGACACAAGATTAGTGCTTCCAATCACCTTCAAACTTTGGATTGAGGCTGATCTCCAACAATTGAGAAGTGAATATTATTAGCCAACCATGAAGCAAGATATTACTGAAACAATAATATCTTTTCCTTTCTTTTCCTCCTATTTTAATCTTAATTTTAAAACCTCACATAAGTGGTTTTCTGTTATATTATATTTATGATTTTTAATAACTTTTTTAGATCCTTTTATGCGTGATGGGGCATTAATCCGACTGAGTTAATCGGTCTATGAAAAGTAGCCAAAGGGTGTTTTGATGCCCTAGTGCAGGCCGACAGACCGATAACTATCAGGACTTGTCAATGGTGGCCGTTTCAGACAAACCGAAAAGTAGCCAAATTACGGCAATAGCATAGCAGTCGGCAGTTATCCAGGGGTAGAACCGTAGTACGTACAGCAGACGTAGAAAGCAGCCAACACTTGCAGAACCCCGAATTCAGTCGGGTTCACCCCATCTATAAATGCGAGAAACATTACAGTGGAAGGGGTTCAACTCTAAGCCCCCCCTCCCCCAACTTGTATCTTTTCCCACCATCTCCGTCCAGTGAAGATTTCCTCGACGAGCTCCGACAACTCCGTGTTGGAGATCAGCCTCAATCCAAAGTTTGAAGGTGATTGGAAGCACTAATCTTGTGTCATAATGTTATATTTCAGATAAAAAGTGTTGAGTTCGAGCATGGATGTGTTGGATTCGAGTTGTTGGGCTTTTTGTGTGTTTTCAATAATTGTGGCCCACTGTTGGGTAACCTAGGTATTGGGTATATATAAACCCTACTAGGAATGCGTGAATGAGGGTTTTCGGTCATTTTTATTGTTCATGAGTCGTTTTTCATCCAAGGTGATCTCAGAAGCATTACCTTTTTGTTACTTCCCAAAACTCTCTTTTTCTTGCATCAACATGGTATCAGAGCAGTAAGGTTCTCAAACCTGTGCTCGTTTCAGTATTTTATTTACCTTTTTGGAAATTAGGTGCCCTAAAAATTCCATTATCCACCAAAAAATGATATTTTTCAGAATTTAAAACCAAATTCTTTTCCACACATTTCTTCAAAACCTGATCCAAATGGTCTAAGCTTGACTCAAAATTTTCTCCATTTACCATAAAATCATTCATAAATATTTCAATAAAGTAAATAATCCCTCTCTCATTCCACAAAGTGATGAGCCCCAGGAAGATAATGAAGTGTATTTGAAGAATGATGAAGAGTTTGTCCAAGTGAACACATTAGAAACAAAGATGATTCAACCAGGACCAATGACTAGGAGCAAGACAAAGATGGTGGAAGATACACTTAAGTGTCTACTCAATACCATTGGAATCAAACATGGGCTTGAAGAAATCCCATGAAAAGAGCTCAACTACTTGAACGTGGATTTACCTTAGAGCATTGGGCTTGTTAGACTTTTCTATTTCATTTAGTTTGGGCTATATAATGTTAGAGCCCAATCCTAGAGTATAAATACTCTAGAGATTTACTATTTCAGGATCTGTAGTCATTTGATGTATGTTGTGAGGATTCTCCTCTTCTTTGAGTGGTTGAACACTCTGGACTTATCAAGCTTCGAGCTTGTGGTGTCTTAGGATTATCACTTCCAATTCCAACTATTTTTGAAGTGTGGCTCCTAAATTTCCTTTCTTTTCAAAGTCTGGTTGCAAGAGATTGATTCTCTTGAGGGTAGACTTGAGTGGGTTCCTTTCTAGGCTTCCAGATCACTTCTTGTTGAATGATGGGGGATAAATCAATCGAGCGTAATCGGCTTCCAAAATGCTGCCAAAAGACACTCTGAGGGGATAATGCCAGTCTACAGACCGATATTTATCAGAGATCTGACAGATATGACCATATGGCACAGTCTGAAAAGCGAGATCGTATAGCAGGTGCAGAAAGCAACCGATATTTGCAGATGTTAGGATTCGGCCATATTGAGCTCTTCTTTAAATCGAAGCATTCATTACGGAGAATGGGTTTGACCCTAAGAACTCTTCAACTTATATCATTTTCTTCAACAAGTAAACCCTAGGTGCTTTCTCATGAGGGTGGGGGGGTGGTGAGAGAGGTCCACTAGAACATGCAATGTGTCCATGGAAGATTTTACTCCTTTATGAAACCGTTTCAATCTCTAAATATTTATCATAAATTCTCCATGATCACGGTGAGTGATGAGGACTGCTCCACTAGGGTAGATTTTCTTGATGATGTATGGTCCACGCCATCCAGACTTGAGCTCTCCTGGAAAGAGGCAAAAAGGAGAGTTAAATAACAAAATTGGGTCACCTTCTGCCAGGTCCTTCTTGCGCAAGTGATTGTCATGCCAAGCCTTCATTTGTTCCTTGTACAGTTTTGTATTTTCGTAGGCACTCATCCTTAGCTCGTCCAGCTCTTGGAGTTGCAAGATCCTCTGCTCTCCAGCTGCGTTGGCATCCAAATTTAATTCTTTGATAGCTCAATATGCCTTGTGCTCTAATTCCACAACCAAGTGACAAGCTTTTCCATACACCAAACGATAAGGGGAGGTCCCCAAGGGAGTCTTATACGCTGTGGTATAAGCCCATAAAGCACCAGTTATTTTAGTTGCCCAATCCTTGCGAGTTTTGGCCACCGTACGCTCCAGAATCCTCTTCAATTCCCTGTTAGTTACCTCCACTTGTCTGCAGGTTTGTGGGTGATATGGAGTTGATGCCTTGTGTCTCACTCCATACTTGCGCAAGAGCTTCCGGAATTCTCTTTCAATGAACTGTTTCCCTCCATCACTTATAGCGTATCTTGGGGCTCCAAACCTGGGTAGAATGATCTGTTTGAAGAGCTTAATTATGGCTCTTCGATCAGCTGCTGGAGCCGCAATAGCTTCTACCCATTTTGAGACATAATCCACTGCTACAAGAATTTGAGTGTTTCCATAAGAAGATGGAAAGGGTCCCATAAAATCCAGCCCCCAAACATCGAAAATTTCCACCTCCAGGATATAAGTCATGGGTCCTTCATCTCTCCTGGAAATAGAACCCGCATGCTGACATGGTTCGCATGCTTGAACAAATGCCCTCACATCTTGACTCATGGTGGACCAATAAAATCCAGATTGAAGAATTTTGAAGAGTGTTTTTGATGCTGCTGAATGCCCTCCATAGGGTGATGAATGGCAGTGCCAAATAACGTCCCTTACCTCCTCTGGTGGTAGGCATCTTCTGATAATTCCATCACCACAACGTTTGAAAAGCATAGATTCTTCCCAGAAATAATGCTTTGCTTGCGCAAGGAAGCGCTTCCGCTGGTTGAAGTTCAGATTTTGGGGCAAGACTCCTCTAACAAGATAATTGACAAAATCAGCATACCATGGCAGATTGCCATCTTGGACAGCAAGGATACGTTCTGTGGGGGAAAGAATCATCAATGGGCAACTCCCCCACACTTGTTTCAAGGTGTAGGTGTGACAAATGATCAGCCACTCCATTTTCCTTGCCCTTCTTGTCACGAATTTCCATATCAAATTCTTGGAGAAGTAGTATCCATCTTATCAACCTGGGTTTCGATTACTGCTTTCTCAAAAGATATCTCAAGGCAGCGTGATCCGTATGAACAATTACCTTTGCACCCAACAAATAGGATCTGAATTTTTCAATGGCAAAAACAATGGCCAACAACTCATTTTCTGTGGTTGTGTAGTTCCTTTGGGCTGCATTGGGAGTTGTTCTGGCATAATAAATCACATAATTTACCTTGTCTTTTTTCTGTCCAAGAACAGCCCCTACAACACAATCACTTGCATCACACATCAATTTAAATGGCAAGGTCCAATCTGGTGGTTGAAGAATGGGTGCAGTAATAAGAGCTTGCTTCAGCGTGTTGAAGGCGTGCACACATTGTTCATCAAAACAAAAATCCGCGTCTTGCGCAAGCAGCGTTGTTAGTGGGCGAGAAATGTGAGAAAAATTAGCAATAAATCTCCTATAAAATTCTGCATGCTCCAAGAAGCTTCTAATCCCCTTCACCGTAGTTGGTTCTGTTAATTTTTCAATCACCTCGATTTTTGCTGGATCCACTTGAATGCCTTTGGAAGAAATGTGATGTCCAAGCACAATGACTTCTTCAACCATAAAATGACACTTCTCCCAATTGAGTACCAGGTTGCATTCAATACGCCTCTCCAAAATGATGCCTAAGTTCTACAAACATGAATCGAAATCAGTCCCATAAGCAGATATATCATCCATAAATACCTCCATGATCTTCTCCATATGTTCCGAAAAAATGGCTGTCATGCAATGCTGAAAAGTTCCAGGAGCATTGCACAAACCGAATGGCATTCTCTTGTATGCAAAGGTGCCAAAAGGGCAAGTAAATGTGGTCTTGTGTTGATCTTCCGGATGAATTGGAATCTGAAAATATCCGGAATAACCATCAAGGTAACAATAGAAAGCTTGGTTACTTAACCTTTCCATAATTTGATCAATAAATGGTAATGGTTAATGATCCTTTCTGGTGGCATCATTGAGTTTCTGAAAATCTATACACATCCTCCAGCCAGTGACCTTGTGCAAGGGGATGAGGTCTTCCTTCTCGTTTTGTCACTGTCATGCCTCCTTTCTTTGGTACGCAGTGCGCTGGGCTAACCCATTAGCTATTTGAAATAGAGTAGATGATATCAGCATCCAACAATTTCAAAATTTCGTTTTTAATCACCTCTTTTAGCATAGGATTCGCCCGCCTTTGTTGTTGCACAATTGGTCTCGCCTCAGGTTCCAAATAAATCCGATGGGTGTAGAATTGAGGGTCAAGCCCTTTCAAGTCATCCAAGGTGTACCCAATGGCTTGTTTGTGCTTGCGCAAGACATCCAGCATTTGGGTGTAGTATTCATTCAATCCTGCATTAACAATCATGGGGTAAGTGATCATCCTCAAGAAATTCGTACCTCAATGATGGTGGCAGCTTCTTCAACTCAATTTTTTCTCTAGCATCAAGTTCCTTGTTTGTTAGCTGAGCCATGATTGGTGTGTCATCTGGAATGTCTTCTTTTTCATCCTGCAGAAGATTTATTTCCTGAATTCCGCGCAGAAAAACTGCTTGCGCCTGCTCCTGCGTAACAGCATCTTCCGCTTCCCTTTGCGCAAGCTCGTCGCAGTCAAATCGCTTCATTGCTTGATCAACATTGAACTTCAGTTCCTCTTCTCCGAATCTGAGTGTCAATTTCCCTGCTCTAACATCAATTAAGGCTCCTGTGGTTGCCATAAAGGGTCTCTCAAAAATGATTGGCACTACCACATCAAGTGCCATATCCAAAACAACAAAATCACAAGTAACAAAATATTTTCCAATTTTTACCGGTACGTTTTCTACCACTCCTTTGGGATTCTTCATGGATTTATCAGCAAATACCAGTTGAATTTTCGTGGTTCTTAGCTCCTCAAGATTCAGTGCTTTGAATAAAAAATAAGGCATCAAGCTGATACTTGACCCAAGATCATATAAGCACTTCTCAAAATTGCTTCTTCCAATGATACAAGGGATTGAAAAAATTCCATGATTTGCATGCTTTTGAATCAACCCCTGTGTAAGAACCGTGCTGCACTGCTTGGATAATTCAATAACAGCATCATTCTCAATCTTGCTTCGATTGGCCAGAATATCCTTCAAGAATTTCGCATAAGTGGGCATTTGCAACATCACATCAGTGAATGGGCATGAAGCGTTTTCAGCATCTGCAGAAACTTGGAATATTGTTGATCCACTGATGATTTGGCCTGTCTCTATGGATAAGGAACTGGAGGATTATGAGAAGGTGGAGATACTCTGTTGTTGTTGTACCATGCATCCCACTCCTTGTTGCCACAGCTTTGCATTCAGCAAGATTTTTCTCTAGTTGACTTGGGAGCCTCGAAACCTTGTGGGTATGAGCAACATTATTCATCCAACTGTCCAGGATGTGTGTAGTCATACTGAGTAGCTCCACACGCTCACTCACCTTTTTTAGTTGCTCCATCACTTCTTTATTCACTCCTTCTTGTTGATGCAAGAAAAAGAGAGTCTTGGGAAGTAACAAAAAGGTAATGCTTCTGAGATCACCTTGGATGAAAAACGACTCATGAACAATAAAAATGACCGAAAACCCTATTGACACGCATTCTTAGTGGGCCACAATTATTGAAAACACACAAAAAGCCCAACAACTCGAATCCAACACTTCCATGCTCGAACTCAACACCTTTTTAATCTGAAATATAACATTATGACACAAGATTAGTGCTTCCAATCACCTTCAAACTTTGGATTGAGGCTGATCTCCAACACTCCCCCCAGACCGAGATCTCCCAACTTGAGAAAGTCTTCTATAGTCATGAGATTCATGTTCTTCCTTGCTAGCTCAAACTGAACTCTGTTCAAACCTTTGGTGAGCCCATCAGCAAGCTGATTCCCACTCTCAACATACTGCACTTTAATTTTCTTCTTCTTGATGTAATTCCTTATGACATGATACCTGATTCTTATGTGCTTGGCTTTGCTGAAGTTCATTGGATCTTTGGCAATGGAGATTGCAGCTCGATTATCCATAAGCAGATGTGTAGCTTCCTTTTGTATGAATCCAAGTTCGTTTAGCATCTGCCTCAACCAAACACAATAGTTCGAAGCATGTGCTGCTGAGATGTATTCTGCTTCAGCTGTTGATTGTGCTACCACTTTTTGTTTCTTCGAAAACCAGACTACAGGACTCTTATTTAAGAAGAAGAGTGCACCAGATGTGCTCTTGCTATCTTCAGCCATACCATAATCACTATCTGAGTAGGCTCCAAGTTTCAAGACTGGTTTTTCACCTTCATAGGGATAGAACAATCCGAAATCAGTAGTAGATTTTATGTACCTGAAAGATCTTTTCACAGCTGCCATGTGAGTTGTTGTTGGTTTGTTGAGGAAGCGAGATAAGACATTTACACAAAAACACAAGTCAGGCCTTGCATGCTGGAGATAAATGAGGCTTCCAATCATACTTCTATAAGTAGTGGCATCCACATTCTTTCCCTGATTGTTCTCTCCAATCACTTGTTTGTAATCCAAAGGCGTTTTTGAAGGATTGACATCTTTGAACCCAAACCTTTCAAGAAGTTCATTACAGTACTTTTTCTGAGATATGAATGTTCCAACACCTTCAAGTTGATGAATTTTCATGCCTAGATAATAGGACATCATTCCAAGGTCAGTCATCTTGAATTCATTTTTAAGTATAGCTTTGAAATCCTCAATCTTCCTTTCATTACCTGAGGTAATCATAAGATCATCCACATATAAGCTAATAAATAAACGATCATCTTCTTTTCCTTTAACATATAATGAGTAATCACTATATGTTTTTCTGAAACCAATACCCTGGAGAAAGTTATCCATGCGTTCATTCCATGCTCTAGGAGATTGCTTCAACCCATAGAGAGATTTCTTTAGCTTCAATACCTTGTCTTCATGACCTGACACTTCGAAGCCCTTTGGTTGTTCAACAAAAACAACCTCCTCCAACACACCATTCAAGAACGCAGTCTTGACATCCATGTGATGCACTTTCCATCCATGAGCAGCTGAAATGGCAAGAAGTACTTTAATCGTGTCAAATCTTGCTACTGGTGCAAAAATCTCATGAAAATTTATTCCTTTGATCTGACTATATCCCTTGGCTACTAATCTAGCCTTATATTTGTTGATAGAGCCATCTGCATTCATCTTGGTTTTGAATAACCACTTGAGGCCAATAGGTTTGAAACCCCTATCCTTGGGTTTCTCAACTAATTCCCATGTTTCATTTTCAAGTATAGAATTCATTTTTTCCTTCATGGCCTCTCTCCATTTAGGATTTTGTACAGCCACTTCAAATGATGTTGGATCTCCTATCAATAATCCAGCCAAAATATCAGCCACAGCATCTTGGACATCATCATTCAACTTGGAGAAACTTATTGTAGGAGCCTTGTTTCTTTTGCTTCTTCTAATGTCAGTAACATGACTATCTTCATTATCTATTGAATCTCTGATGTTTTTGCGTTTCCTCCTTTGCCCATCACGATCAGATGGGTAATAATCTTCATCATCAGTATCAGGTTCCTCTCCATTAGATTCATCTGTTGATGAGTCTTCTACATTCGTGCCTTGCTCCTCTTCTGGGATTTCGAAATTCCCATCAGGTTGATCATTGGCCTGATGAGATCGTCCATACAAGGGTTCAGAGTTTGATTCTGAATTCTTATTGGGCGAGCCATCTTGATTTGTGACCTTCTCCTCCTCTTGAGCTGGAAAATTCTCATCTGAATGCTGATCATTTACTTGATTTGAATCTTCATGAACGAGTTCTGAAGTTTCTTGGTTTGTTGAATTGCTGGAAGAGAAGTTTTGAGGCATGTGTGTCCAGAGGTCTCCTTTCACATGGGTGCTATGCCTTTCAAGACTTTTATGAGCTTCTGCATCATTCAGAGCAATGCAATCATCAATTAAAGTATACCTTGCACCTTCATCAAAAGTGACATCATGGCTGAGGATAAATTTCTTCTGTTGAGGTAGATAAACTTTATATCCCTAGGTAGTGTTGCTATAACCAACAAATACACCAGATACAGATTTCTTTTCAAGTTTTCCTCGTTTTTGGTCTGGTATATGAGTAAAACACAGACTACCAAAGATATTGAGATGATCAACCTTTTTAATATAACCATGCCATTTTTCATGGGCGGTTTTTCCACTAATCGCCCTTGAAGGAAGCAAGTTCAACAGATATACATAAGTAGATACCGCTTCAGCCCAGAAACTTACAGGAAGACCTTTCTCAAACAATAGGCATCTTGACATATCAAGGATTGTTCTGTTTCTCCTTTCACATATACCATTCTGTTGTGGACGGTGTATTGATGCATGATTCCCTCATTTTCACAGAACATTCTCATGCTATTATTGTAGAATTCGCCTCCATTGTCTGATCTAATCATCTTCAAAGAGCATCCACTCTGATTCTCGACCATCACTTTGAATTTTCGAAAGATATGAGGAAATTCTGACTTGCTTTTAAGAAAGTAAACCCAACAATAACGTGAATAATCATCAATGAATGTAACAAAGTATCTACTCCCCCTAATGAACATTCCTTAAATGGTCCACAAACATCTGTATGCACAAGCTCTAATTTCTCCTTTGCTACTGAATCACTGGAATAAAAGTGCTTTCTACACTGTTTACCTTGATGACACACTTCACATATGGCATTAGCAAACTTGATGTCTTTCAATTCCAGTACTTCCTTATTCTTCGGCAATATTTTCAGATTGTTGAAGCTATAGTGCCCAAAACGTTTGTGCCAACGGCTGCTTTGATCTTGAAGTGAGAAAATACAACTTTTATGATCACTGACCATGATTTGGTAGAGGTTGTAGGTGGTCAACACAGCATGGAATTCAATCTTCGTTTTTGGATTAGCAACCTTAACTGTAGTGGTTATACCACCAGCATCTTTCATCAGCTCAATGTCAAAACCTTGCCTGCTCAATTGGCCAAAGCTCAACAGGTTCTGTTTGAGGTTTGGTGAATAATAAACATCATCAACTTGAACAATTCCTTCTTTTAGCAAGAGTAAAATGCTTCCTTTGCCCACAATGCCAATATTTTTACCAGTGCACGTGCTTACCTCCTTTCCAATCCTTTCAAGCTTGAGAAATGACCTTGTATCACAACATACATGATAGGAGGCGCCAGAGTCCAAGTACCAGCCTTTAGCATCTGAGGCTACTGTCATTAGAGCACACTCATACTCAAAAGGATCTTCAAAAGATATTTCTGGCTCATCTTCAAAGTAGGTAAAGGATGCATGTGATTTCTCTTCCCTGGAAGTAGCCTTCTTGTTATGCTCAACTTTTATTGGATTTGACATTCCACATACCTTGTCAAGATGGCCTCTTTGATTGCATTTCGTGCACAAAGCATCAGGCTTCCACCAACAAAACTCACTCCTGTGATTCTGTTTGTTACAATGCTTGCAAGCATTTGTGCTTAAAGTCCAACAATCTTCACTCTTATGGTTGGATTTGTCACAATGCCTGCACTTCTGATTGCCCATCGTTGATGTGGGGATTGACGTTGGTGATTGTTTGATGGCTGTTGATTTGACATCCTTGACATTGTTAATTGCACCTGAGTTTATATTCATATTCTGCATTTTGGTGAGGAGAGCAGCTTCACCATAAGTTTTCTCAACTTCATAACCATCTCTTAGCTCCAATCTCTTTTTTGTAAATTGCAACTCAATCATGAACTCTCTAAATGTTGGCTCTGGTGTAACAGTATATTCAGGATATAACTGATGGAGCTTTCCTTCAATAATGTCAAGGATTTTTCTTTCTGTCTCAAATGCACATAACTTTGGCTCGAATCTTGCAGGTAGGCTCATGATTGCCTTGCTAATCACCTTTTGATCCTCAAGTATTTCCCCCAATCCTCGAATCTCCTTCACAAGCTTCGCAGTACGTTCATAATAGACTTGTATGGTTTCATTGTCTAACATTTTGTTCCTCTCAAAGTCCTCCAGCTTGTTTTTGCATAATATTTCTCTCAGTTTGGCATCACCTTCATAATGGGATTTGAGAGTATCCCATATTTCTTTTGCTGATTGACACTCTGTAATATCATCAAATAGATGTTCAGAGATGGCTTGATACAAGGCATCCATTGCTTCATCTTTTCTCTGTTGAAGATATTCAGCTGCCTCTTGCTGTTCTGATGTGGATTTGCTTGTTATTGTAATCGCCGGAATCTCCCTTTCGACAACATCCCAAATCTTTCTGACCCGCAGGTAGCTGCGCATCTTTTTGACCCAGCTTCCATACCCTGAACCATCAAATTTTGGAGGTCCTCTACCAGATGCCATCATAGCCACCGCTTGAAAAGCTTTGGGTTGATACTTTGTAATCCACCAAGGAAAAAACGCTGAACGGTAAATAAAATACTGAAACGAGCACAGGTTAGAGAACCTTACTGCTCTGATACCATGTTGATGCAAGAAAAAGAGAGTATTGGGAAGTAACAAAAAGGTAATGCTTTTGAGATCACCTTGGATGGAAAACGACTCACGAACAATAAGAATGACCAAAACCATCATTCACGCATTTCTAGTAGGGTTTATATATACCCAATACCTAGGTTACCCAACAGTGGGCCACAATTATTGAAAACACACAAAAAGCCCAACAACTCGAATCCAACACTTCCATGCTCGAACTCAACACTTTTTATCTGAAATATAACATTATGACACAAGATTAGTGCTTCCAATCACCTTCAAACTTTGGATTGAGGCTGAGCTCCAACAGTTAAGAGGAGTTATTGATGAGGACTTACAAAAAAATCAGACCGTTGAGATGAGTGGGAAGTTGTACCAAAGGGGAATGATAGAAATGCCCTTCATGCTTAAAATTACTTTGAAGAACAGTTACTATTCTTCACTTCACTCATTTGTCTGCGATTTTTCTACGAAAAATTACAGAATTAGAAACACAATGCCGCAACACGAAGCGCAAAGAATACTGCAAAAGAGAAGCCTGGCCAGAAAAAGATGCAGAAGGAGCAAGTGAAGGATGGCACTGGGGATGCTGTGCCGCCACCACTATTGCTCCAACCCAGGAAGAAGCGGTTCAGCCTGCTGCTGCCATTAAAGAGAACCTCTGGGAAGTGGACGTGATTCCTCAGACGGGAGAGGTGGGGGAATCCTCTAAGAGGAATAAACGGAAGGACCCAGCCTCCAAATTAGAACATACTAGCCTTCAGCAACGATTGAAGGACATGCAGTAGACTTATAAGAAGAGAAAATCTCCAGCGAAAGAACCACCAACATTGCCGCAGATCACGTCTAAGAAGAAGGGAAAGAAACATGGGACAAAAAAGCAGAAGGCTTTGCTGAAGGAACCTGTGCATGCGAAGGAACATGTTGTGCCGGAAGAACAAGTGCTGCCCACCATGGAGGAAAATTCTAGAATTTCCAGAAATGAAGAAGAGGCGGCAGAGGAGGTTCCGAAGGCTGAAAATGAAATTCTGGAGGAAAAGAATCAGGAGGAGGCTGGAGGTGAGAACAACACTCGGCATGCAGAGGAAATGGAGGAACAGGCTGTGCATCCACTGATGTGATGTTGCAAATGCCCACTTATGCGAAATTCTTGAAGGATATTCTGGCCAATCGAAGCAAGATTGAGAATGATGCTGTTATTGAATTATCCAAGCAGTGCAGCACGGTTCTTACACAGGGGTTGATTCAAAAGCATGCAAATCATGGAATTTTTTCAATCCCTTGTATCATTGGAAGAAGCAATTTTGAGAAGTGCTTATATGATCTTGGGTCAAGTATCAGCTTGATGCCTTATTTTTTATTCAAAGCACTGAATCTTGAGGAGCTAAGAACCACGAAAATTCAACTGGTATTTGCTGATAAATCCATGAAGAATCCCAAAGGAGTGGTAGAAAACGTACCGGTAAAAATTGGAAAATATTTTGTTACTTGTGATTTTGTTGTTTTGGATATGGCACTTGATGTGGTAGTGCCAATCATTTTTGAGAGACCCTTTATGGCAACCACAGGAGCCTTAATTGATGTTAGAGCAGGGAAATTGACACTCAGATTCGGAGAAGAGGAACTGAAGTTCAATGTTGATCAAGCAATGAAGCGATTTGACTGCGACGAGCTTGCGCAAAGGGAAGCGGAAGATGCTGTTATGCAGGAGCAGGCGCAAGCAGTTTTTCTGCGCGGAATTCAGGAAATAAATCTTCTGCAGGATGAAAAAGAAGACATTCCAGATGACACACCAATCATGGCTCAGCTAACAAACAAGGAACTTGATGCTAGAGAAAAAATTGAGTTGAAGAAGCTGCCACCATCATTGAGGTACGAATTTCTTGAGGATGATCACTTACCCCATGATTGTTAATGCAGGATTGAATGAATACTACACCCAAATGCTGGATGTCTTGCGCAAGCACAAACAAGCCATTGGGTACACCTTGGATGACTTGAAAGGGCTTGACCCTCAATTCTACACCCATCGGATTTATTTGGAACCTGAGGCGAGACCAATTGTGCAACAACAAAGGCGGGCGAATCCTATGCTAAAAGAAGTGATTAAAAACGAAATTTTGAAATTGTTGGATGCTGATATCATCTACTCTATTTCAAATAGCTAATGGGTTAGCCCAGCGCACTGCGTACCAAAGAAAGGAGGCATGACAGTGACAAAACGAGAAGGAAGACCTCATCCCCTTGCACAAGGTCACTAGCTGGAGGATGTGTATAGATTTTCAGAAACTCAATGATGCCACCAGAAAGGATCATTAACCATTACCATTTATTGATCAAATTATGGAAAGGTTAAGTAACCAAGCTTTCTATTGTTACCTTGATGGTTATTCCGGATATTTTCAGATTCCAATTCATCCGGAAGATCAACACAAGACCACATTTACTTGCCCTTTTGGCACCTTTGCATACAAGAGAATGCCATTCGGTTTGTGCAATGCTCCTGGAACTTTTCAGCATTGCATGACAGCCATTTTTTCGGAACATATGGAGAAGATCATGGAGGTATTTATGGATGATATATCTGTTTATGGGACTGATTTCGATTCATGTTTGTAGAACTTAGGCATCATTTTGGAGAGGCGTATTGAATGCAACCTGGTACTCAATTGGGAGAAGTGTCATTTTATGGTTGAAGAAGTCATTGTGCTTGGACATCACATTTCTTCCAAAGGCATTCAAGTGGATCCAGCAAAAATCGAGGTGATTGAAAAATTACCAGAACCAACTACGGTGAAGGGGATTAGAAGCTTCTTGGAGCATGCAGAATTTTATAGGAGATTTATTGCTAATTTTTCTCACATTTCTCGCCCACTAACAACGCTGCTTGCGCAAGACGCGGATTTTTGTTTTCATGAACAATGTGTGCACGCCTTCAACACGCTGAAGCAAGCTCTTATTACTGCACCCATTCTTCAACCACCAGATTGGACCTTGCCATTTGAATTGATGTGTGATGCAAGTGATTGTGTTGTAGGGGCTGTTCTTGGACAGAAAAAAGACAAGGTAAATTATGTGATTTATTATGCCAGAACAACTCCCAATGCAGCCCAAAGGAACTACACAACCACAGAAAATGAGTTGTTGGCCATTGTTTTTGCCATTGAAAAATTCAGATCCTATTTGTTGGGTGCAAAGGTAATTGTTCATACGGATCACGCTGCCTTGAGATATCTTTTGAGAAAGCAGTAATCGAAACCCAGGTTGATAAGATGGATACTACTTCTGCAAGAATTTGATATGGAAATTCGTGACAAGAAGGGCAAGGAAAATGGAGTGGCTGATCATTTGTCACACCTACACCTTGAAACAAGTGTGGGGGGAGTTGCCCATTGATGATTCTTTCCCCCACAGAACGTATCCTTGCTGTCCAAGATGGCAATCTGCCATGGTATGCTGATTTTGTCAATTATCTTGTTGGAGGAGTCTTGCCCCAAAATCTGAACTTCAACCAGCGGAAGCGCTTCCTTGCGCAAGCAAAGCATTATTTCTGGGAAGAATCTATGCTTTTCAAACGTTGTGGTGATGGAATTATCAGAAGATGCCTACCACCAGAGGAGGTAAGGGACGTTATTTGGCACTGCCATTCATCACCCTATGGAGGGCATTCAGCAGCATCAAAAACACTCTTCAAAATTCTTCAATCTGGATTTTATTGGTCCACCATGAGTCAAGATGTGAGGGCATTTGTTCAAGCATGCGAACCATGTCAGCATGCGGGTTCTATTTCCAGGAGAGATGAAGGACCCATGACTTATATCCTGGAGGTGGAAATTTTCGATGTTTGGGGGCTGGATTTTATGGGACCCTTTCCATCTTCTTATGGAAACACTCAAATTCTTGTAGCAGTGGATTATGTCTCAAAATGGGTAGAAGCTATTGCGGCTCCAGCAGCTGATCGAAGAGCCATAATTAAGCTCTTCAAACAGATCATTCTACCCAGGTTTGGAGCCCCAAGATACGCTATAAGTGATGGAGGGAAACAGTTCATTGAAAGAGAATTCCGGAAGCTCTTGCGCAAGTATGGAGTGAGACACAAGGCATCAACTCCATATCACCCACAAACCTGCAGACAAGTGGAGGTAACTAACAGGGAATTGAAGAGGATTCTGGAGCGTACGGTGGCCAAAACTCGCAAGGATTGGGCAACTAAAATAACTGGTGCTTTATGGGCTTATACCACAGCGTATAAGACTCCCTTGGGGACCTCCCCTTATCGTTTGGTGTATGGAAAAGCTTGTCACTTGGTTGTGGAATTAGAGCACAAGGCATATTGAGCTATCAAAGAATTAAATTTGGATGCCAACGCAGCTGGAGAGCAGAGGATCTTGCAACTCCAAGAGCTGGACGAGCTAAGGATGAGTGCCTACGAAAATACAAAACTGTACAAGGAACAAATGAAGGCTTGGCATGACAATCACTTGCGCAAGAAGGACCTGGCAGAAGGTGACCCAATTTTGTTATTTAACTCTCCTTTTTGCCTCTTTCCAGGAGAGCTCAAGTCTAGATGGCGTGGACCATACACCATCAAGAAAATCTACCCTAGTGGAGCAGTCCTCATCACTCACCGTGATCATGGAGAATTTATGGTAAATATTTAGAGATTGAAACGGTTTCATAAAGGAGTAAAATCTTCCATGGACACATTGCATGTTCTAGTGGACCTCTCTCACCACCCCCCCACCCTCATGAGAAAGCACCTAGGGTTTACTTGTTGAAGAAAATGATATAAGTTGAAGAGTTCTTAGGGTCAAACCCATTCTCCGTAATGAATGCTTCGATTTAAAGAAGAGCTCAATATGGCCGAATCCTAACATCTGCAAATATCGGTTGCTTTCTGCACCTGCTATACGATCTCGCTTTTCAGACTGTGCCATATGGTCATATCTGTCAGATCTCTGATAAATATCGGTCTGTAGACTGGCATTATCCCCTCAGAGTGTCTTTTGGCAGCATTTTGGAAGCCGATTACGCTCGATTGATTTATCCCCCATCATTCAACAAGAAGTGATCTGGAAGCCTAGAAAGAAACCCACTCAAGTCTACCCTCAAGAGAATCAATCTCTTGCAACCAGACTTTGAAAAGAAAGGAAATTTAGGAGCCACACTTCAAAAATAGTTGGAATTGGAAGTGATAATCCTAAGACACCACAAGCTCGAAGCTTGATAAGTCCAGAGTGTTCAACCACTCAAAGAAGAGGAGAATCCTCACAACATACATCAAATGACTACAGATCCTGAAATAGTAAATCTCTAGAGTATTTATACTCTAGGATTGGGCTCTAACATTATATAGCCCAAACTAAATGAAATAGAAAAGTCTAACAAGCCCAATGCTCTAAGGTAAATCCACGTTCAAGTAGTTGAGCTCTTTTCATGGGATTTCTTCAAGCCCATGTTTGATTCCAATGGTATTGA
Organism: Utricularia gibba; assembly: GCA_002189035.1. NCBI lineage: Eukaryota > Viridiplantae > Streptophyta > Magnoliopsida > Lamiales > Lentibulariaceae > Utricularia > Utricularia gibba. Next base: position 2,547,714 of record NEEC01000016.1, on the reverse strand, counting down.
GTAGACACTTAAGTGTATCTTCCACCATCTTTGTCTTGCTCCTAGTCATTGGTCCTGGTTGAATCATCTTTGTTTCTAATGTGTTCACTTGGACAAACTCTTCATCATTCTTCAAATACACTTCATTATCTTCCTGGGGCTCATCACTTTGTGGAATGAGAGAGGGATTATTTACTTTATTGAAATATTTATGAATGATTTTATGGTAAATGGAGAAAATTTTGAGTCAAGCTTAGACCATTTGGATCAGGTTTTGAAGAAATGTGTGGAAAAGAATTTGGTTTTAAATTCTGAAAAATATCATTTTTTGGTGGATAATGGAATTTTTAGGGCACCTAATTTCCAAAAAGGTAAATAAAATACTGAAACGAGCACAGGTTTGAGAACCTTACTGCTCTGATACCATGTTGATGCAAGAAAAAGAGAGTCTTGGGAAGTAACAAAAAGGTAATGCTTCTGAGATCACCTTGGATGAAAAACGACTCATGAACAATAAAAATGACCGAAAACCCTCATTCACGCATTCCTAGTAGGGTTTATATATACCCAATACCTAGGTTACCCAACAGTGGGCCACAATTATTGAAAACACACAAAAAGCCCAACAACTCGAATCCAACACTTCCATGCTCGAACTCAACACTTTTTATCTGAAATATAACATTATGACACAAGATTAGTGCTTCCAATCACCTTCAAACTTTGGATTGAGGCTGATCTCCAACACGGAGTTGTCGGAGCTCGTCGAGGAAATCTTCACTAGACGGAGATGGTGGGAAAAGATACAAGTTGGGGGAGGGGGGGCTTCGAGTTGAACCCCTTCCACTGTAATGTTTCTCGCATTTATAGATGGGGTGAACCCGACTGAATTCGGGGTTCTGCAAGTGTTGGCTGCTTTCTACGTCTGCTGTACGTACTACGGTTCTACCCCTGGATAACTGCCGACTGCTATGCTATTGCCATAATTTGGCTACTTTTCGGTTTGTCTGAAACGGCCACCATTGACAAGTCCTGATAGTTATCGGTCTGTCGGCCTGCACTAGGGCATCAAAACACCCTTTGGCTACTTTTCATAGACCGATTAACTCAGTCGGATTAATGCCCCATCACGCATAAAAGGATCTAAAAAAGTTATTAAAAATCATAAATATAATATAACAGAAAACCACTTATGTGAGGTTTTAAAATTAAGATTAAAATAGGAGGAAAAGAAAGGAAAAGATATTATTGTTTCAGTAATATCTTGCTTCATGGTTGGCTAATAATATTCACTTCTCAATTGTTGGAGATCAGCCTCAATCCAAAGTTTGAAGGTGATTGGAAGCACTAATCTTGTGTCATAATGTTATATTTCAGATTAAAAAGGTGTTGAGTTCGAGCATGGAAGTGTTCGATTCGAGTTGTTGGGCTTTTTGTATGTTTTCAATAATTGTGGCCCACTGTTGGGTAACCTAGGTATTGGGTATATATAAACCCTACTAGAAATGCGTGAATGATGGTTTTGGTCATTCTTATTGTTCATGAGTCGTTTTTCATTTAAGGTGATCTCAAAAGCATTACCTTTTTGTTACTTCCCAAGACTCTCTTTTTCTTGCATCAACATGGTATCAGAGCAGTAAGGTTCTCAAACCTGTGCTCGTTTCAGTATTTTATTTACCGTTCAGCGTTTTTTACTTGGTGGATTACAAAGTATCAACTCAAAGCTTTTCAAGCGGTGGCTATGATGGCATCTGGTAGAGGACCTCCAATATTTGATGGTTCAGGGTATGGAAGCAGGGTCAAAAAGATGCGCAGCTACCTGCGGGTCAGAAAGATTTGGGATGTTGTTGAAAGGGAGATTCCGACGATTACAATAACAAGCAAATCCACATCAGAACAGCAAGAGGAAGCTGAATATCTTCAACAGAGAAAAGATGAAGCAATGGATGCCTTGTATCAAGCCATCTCTGAACATCTATTTGATGATATTGCAGAGTGTCAATCAGCAAAAGAAATATGGGATACTCTCAAATCCCATTATGAAGGTGATGCCAAACTTAGAGAAATATTATGCAAAAACAAGTTGGAGGACTTTGATAGGAACAAAATGTTAGACAATGAAACCATACAAGTCTATTATGAACGTACTGCGAAGCTTGTGAAGGAGATTCGAGGATTGGGGAAACAACTTGAGGATCAAAAGGTGATTAGCAAGGCAATCATGAGCCTACCTGCAAGATTCGAGCCAAAGTTATGTGCACTTGAGACAGAAAGAAGAATCCTTGACATTATTGAAGGAAAGCTCCATCAGTTATATCCTGAATATCCTGTTACACCAGAGCCAACATTTAGAGAGTTCATGATTGAGTTGCAATCTACACAAAAGAGATTGGAGCTAAGAGATGGTTATGAAGTTGAGAAAACTTATGGTGAAGCTGCTCTCCTCACCAAAATGCAGAATATGAATATAAACTCAGGTGCAATTAACAATGTCAAGGATGTCAAATCAACAGCCATCAAACAATCACCAACGTCAATCCCCACATCAACGATGGGCAATCAGAAGTGCAGGCATTGTGACAAATCCAACCATAAGAGTGAAGATTGTTGGACTTTAAGCACAAATGCTTGCAAGCATTGTAACAAACAGAATCACAGGAGTGAGTTTTGTTGGTGGAAGCCTGATGCTTTGTGCACGAAATGCAATCAAAGAGGCCATCTTGACAAGGTATGTGGAATGTCAAATCCAATAAAAGTTGAGCATAACAAGAAGGCTACTTCCAGGGAAGAGAAATCACATGCATCCTTTACCTACTTTGAAGATGAGCCAGAAATATCTTTTGAAGATCCTTTTGAGTATGAGTGTGCTCTAATGACAGTAGCCTCAGATGCTAAAGGCTGGTACTTGGACTCTGGCGCCTCCTATCATGTATGTTGTGATACAAGGTCATTTCTCAAGCTTGAAAGGATTGGGAAGGAGGTAAGCACGTGCATTGGTGAAAATATTGGCATTGTGGGCAAAGGAAGCATTTTACTCTTGCTAAAAGAAGGAATTGTTCAAGTTGATGATGTTTATTATTCACCAAACCTCAAACAGAACCTGTTGAGCTTTGGCCAATTGAGCAGGCAAGGTTTTGACATTGAGCTGATGAAAGATGCTGGTGGTATAACCACTACAGTTAAGGTTGCTGATCCAAAAACGAAGATTGAATTCCATGCTGTGTTGACCACCTACAACCTCTACCAAATCATGGTCAGTGATCATAAAAGTTGTATTTTCTCACTTCAAGATCAAAGCAGCCTTTGGCACAAACGTTTTGGGCACTATAGCTTCAACAATCTGAAAATATTGCAGAAGAATAAGGAAGTACTGGAATTGAAAGACATCAAGTTTGCTAATGCCATATGTGAAGTGTGTCATCAAGGTAAACAGTGTAGAAAGCCCTTTTATTCCAGTGATTCAGTAGCAAAGGAGAAATTAGAGCTTGTGCATACAGATGTTTGTGGACCATTTAAGGAATGTTCATTAGGGGGGAGTAGATACTTTGTTACATTCATTGATGATTATTCACGTTATTGTTGGGTTTACTTTCTTAAAAGCAAGTCAGAATTTCCTCATATCTTTCGAAAATTCAAAGTGATGGTCGAGAATCAGAGTGGATGCTCTTTGAAGATGATTAGATCAGACAATGGAGGCGAATTCTACAATAATAGCATGAGAATGTTCTGCGAAAATGAGGGAATCATGCATCAATTCACCGTCCACAACAGAATGGTATATGTGAAAGGAGAAACAGAACAATCCTTGATATGTCAAGATGCCTATTGTTTGAGAAAGGTCTTCCTGTAAGTTTCTGGGCTGAAGCGGTATCTACATATGTATATCTGTTGAACTTGCTTCCTTCAAGGGCGATTAGTGGAAAAACCGCCCATGAAAAATGGCATGGTTATATTAAAAAGGTTGATCATCTCAATATCTTTGGTAGTCTGTGTTTTACTCATATACCAGACCAAAAACGAGGAAAACTTGAAAAGAAATATGTATCTGGTGTATTTGTTGGTTATAGCAACACTACCAAGGGATATAAAGTTTATCTACCTCAACAGAAGAAATTTATCCTCAGCCATGATGTCACTTTTGATGAAGGTGCAAGGTATACTTTAATTGATAATTGCATTGCTCTGAATGATTCAGAAGCTCATAAAAGTCTTGAAAGGCATAGCACCCATGTGAAAGGAGACCTCTGGACACACATGCCTCAAAACTTCTCTTCCAGCAATTCAACAAACCAAGAAACTTCAGAACTCGTTCATGAAGATTCAAATCAAGTAAATGATCAGCATTCAGATGAGAATTTTCCAGCTCAAGAGGAGGAGAAGGTCACAAATCAAGATGGCTCGCCCAATAAGAATTCAGAATCAAACTCTGAACCCCTGTATGGACGATCTCATCAGGCCAATGATCAACCTTCAGATGGGAATTTCGAAATCCCAGAAGAGGAGCAAGGCACGAATGTAGAAGACTCATCAACAGATGAATCTAATGGAGAGGAACCTGATACTGATGATGAAGATTATTACCCATCTGATCGTGATGGGCAAAGGAGGAAACGCAAAAACATCAGAGATTCAATAGATAATGAAGATAGTCATGTTACTGACATTAGAAGAAGCAAAAGAAACAAGGCTCCTACAATAAGTTTCTCCAAGTTGAATGATGATGTCCAAGATGCTGTGGCTGATATTTTGGCTGTATTATTGACAGGAGATCCAACATCATTTGAAGTGGCTGTACAAAATCCTAAATGGAGAGAGGCCATGAAGGAAGAAATGAATTCTATACTTGAAAATGAAACATGGGAATTAGTTGAGAAACCCAAGGATAGGGGTTTCAAACCTATTGGCCTCAAGTGGTTATTCAAAACCAAGATGAATGCAGATGGCTCTATCAACAAATATAAGGCTAGATTAGTAGCCAAGGGATATAGTCAGATCAAAGGAATAAATTTTCATGAGATTTTTGCACCAGTAGCAAGATTTGACACGATTAAAGTACTTCTTGCCATTTCAGCTGCTCATGGATGGAAAGTGCATCACATGGATGTCAAGACTGCGTTCTTGAATGGTGTGTTGGAGGAGGTTGTTTTTGTTGAACAACCAAAGGGTTTCGAAGTGTCAGGTCATGAAGACAAGGTATTGAAGCTAAAGAAATCTCTCTATAGGTTGAAGCAAGCTCCTAGAGCATGGAATGAACGCATGGATAACTTTCTCCAGGGTATTGGTTTCAGAAAAACATATAGTGATTACTCATTATATGTTAAAGGAAAAGAAGATGATCGTTTATTTATTAGCTTATATGTGGATGATCTTATGATTACCTCAGGTAATGAAAGGAAGATTGAGGAATTCAAAGCTCTACTCAAAAATGAATTCAAGATGACTGACCTTGGAATGATGTCCTATTATCTAGGCATGGAAATTCATCAACTTGAAGGTGTTGGAACATTCATATCTCAGAAAAAGTACTGTAATGAACTTCTTGAAAGGTTTGGGTTCAAAGATGTCAATCCTTCAAAAACGCCTTTGGATTACAAACAAGTGATTGGAGAGAACAATCAGGGAAAGAATGTGGATGCCACTACTTATAGAAGTATGATTGGAAGCCTCATTTATCTCCAGCATACAAGGCCTGACTTGTGTTTTTGTGTAAATGTCTTATCTCGCTTCCTCAACAAACCAACAACAACTCACATGGCAGCTGTGAAAAGATCTTTCAGGTACATAAAATCTACTACTGATTTCGGATTGTTCTATCCCTATGAAGGTGAAAAACCAGTCTTGAAACTTGGAGCCTACTCAGATAGTGATTATGGTATGGCTGAAGATAGCAAGAGCACATCTGGTGCACTCTTCTTCTTAAATAAGAGTCCTGTAGTCTGGTTTTCGAAGAAACAAAAAGTGGTAGCACAATCAACAGCTGAAGCAGAATACATCTCAGCAGCACATGCTTCGAACTATTGTGTTTGGTTGAGGCAGATGCTAAACGAACTTGGATTCATACAAAAGGAAGCTACACATCTGCTTATGGATAATCGAGCTGCAATCTCCATTGCCAAAGATCCAACGAACTTCAGCAAAGCCAAGCACATAAGAATCAGGTATCATGTCATAAGGAATTACATCAAGGAGAAGAAGATTAAAGTGCAGTATGTTGAGAGTGGGAATCAGCTTGCTGATGGGCTCACCAAAGGTTTGAACAGAGTTCAGTTTGAGCTAGCAAGGAAGAACATGAATCTCATGACTATAGAAGACTTTCTCAAGTTGGGAGATCTCGGTCTGGGGGGAGTGTTGGAGATCAGCCTCAATCCAAAGTCTGAAGGTGATTGGAAGCACTAATCTTGTGTCATAATGTTATATTTCAGATTAAAAAGGTGTTGAGTTCGAGCATGGAAGTGTTGGATTCGAGTTGTTGGGCTTTTTGTGTGTTTTCAATAATTGTGGCCCACTGTTGGTTAACCTAGGTATTGGGTATATATAAACCCTACTAGGAATGCGTGAATGAGGGTTTTGGTCATTCTTATTGTTCATGAGTCGTTTTTCATCCAAGGTGATCTCAGAAGCATTACCTTTTTGTTACTTCCCAAGACTCTCTTTTTCTTGCATCAACACTCCGTGGTTTTTCCGTTCTCCGACAGTTTCCACGTAAAAATCTCCGCCTATCTTCATTTCTGCTAAATGAGCCAAGCGAAACACCAAAAGCGTAACTAGGTGCAGCACATCCGGCTGCACCCATAACCAGAAAATCGACCTTCTCTCGGATACCGATTTTTGCCCTCAACAATATCTCTTTTATTTAACTTTATCTATGCTGTTGAATGAATTTTACATCTTTTGTATCAATTTGATCTTTGAAGAGGAAAAAATATATTTTGTAATCTTTTTGGATTATTTCAATCTAAATTAGAGAAAAATAGAGATGATCTTGGTGAAGGTATAAATTCAACTACTTGAATGAATACTCAAGTCAAAATAATCTCAAATTAGATAAGATTTAAATTTTATCTTAGAAAAATTAGATATTGTGTTAGAATATTTGATACAAACTCAACAACAAAGTCCATCAGATCTTCACATGACCTAAGCACTAAACATTTGGAGAATCAAAAGCCTTTATGTCAGTTTAGAAGTTTTAGAATCGAGTTCCAACATCTTGTGTTTTCATCGAGTTGATTCCACTCCTACTGATGTTCGTTCCCGTGCATGTTCTTGATCAAATCCATCGCTTCTCCTTCGATAGGACTCTGCACATTCATGAAAGGCAGAAGATCTACCTATGCTTATTACCCCTTCATATGCAAGTAAGGTTTAAATAGTTGCCCTCCTTGGCTGTTGTCCTAGCATCTGCTTCATGCACTTTTTCCCTTTGATGCTCGAACACTTGACGATTTTCCAACCTAATTCTCTAGAAAATCCTGTCAATTTCCAAGACCAACAAGCACATCTCGGTTGAAGCCTTGTGTGTGTGCATGCAACATAAATAAAGAGAAATTGTTTGCACAAATGCACAAACAGATAAAAACTAAAAAAAAATAATGGAAAAATAAAAAAAAACAAGAAACTAAATCCAAAGAAATACAAATCCCTAGTAACAATGTCAAAAACTTGATAGTAATTCTATAAGTGTATAGAAAACATAAAGTAATAATTAATGGTTGTCTCTACATAAAATTATTATTGAAATTTTCTTTAAAATGATAACCCAAAAGGGACTGAAAGCAAAACAAAGAATTAGTTTGAAAACAATATGAAAAGTGGATTTGGATCTAGATTACATCTTACTAAATTTCACCTATTTGTGTGTGTAAATATTGAGAAATGACTTTCTTACGCAAGTTATGAGGGTGTTATTATAATGTAATGCTACTTGATAACCAATAGTAGTGTTCTTCATTTAGTAGAATTACAGAATCAATCACGTCACTAAAGTCATTTCACCTCTTGTGATAATGCATATTATCCGCACACTTAATTCAAACACCTATGCCTCACACCTCATAGATAGATTAGATCGAATGTATTTTACCAACAATATTCAATTTAGCACTTCTCCTTAGATATTTGAGGCCAATCCAATATTTTTCCTCACTCTCTTAGAGTTATGTTGTACTAAAAAGCATGTTGGTAAAAAAAACGTTACGAAAAACAAAATCAAATCTCAAATTAAATGTTGAAAAATAGAAAACATTCATATTGATGAGCATGAACATGGCTTGCACAAATAAGACTTCACTACAGATCCTTAACCCAAGTATCTATATACGCATGCTTGACTCTAACATTCAAAAATTGATGAAAAAAAAAGTAAATGAATCAAAAGATGCTAAATTTGACTTTGGACTCCTAAAGTGACTCAAAAAACTCTAGTCCCCACAACAACTTGGTGATGAGGCCTTTACATAGAGGAGATGATTTGCTAAATTTTATTGATGGGCTTGTATCAAATTTTCTAAGATAAAATATAAATGTCTTACAATAAGATCCAAATCTTCTTGCATCTTATCTTTTCCAATTATGTCTTACTGGGTATTCATCCGATAGCCCAAATCTTTGACTTCACAAGTCTACTCTAATTTCCTTTGATTTAGATTAAAATTATTTTGAAAAATCACAAAATATACTTTAGCTCCAAAATTTATAAAAAAGATATAAAATTTATTTAATAATATAGATTAAATTGAAATAAAGAAATGTAAATTTGACCTGACATAATCATAAAAATAAAAAATATAAGGAATATAAAATCACTTATTACTAGTGTTATAATACAATCTTGTTTTTAGAGTATCTAGGTAATTACTATATTACGACAGAATATAGTGTACTAAAACCTTGGATTCAGCTCAATTAAATTAGAAGTCATGATTTTTTAGGTTTGATATAATAAAAAATATTATTTAAATATCTATATTTATTTTTTGTAATATACTTATGACGAATTGAAATTAACCAAATTATGGATTAAACATGGACTAAATGTGATTCCTGGTCTCATCGCAGCGGCGGTTCTTTTTAGCTCAATTCCAACTTTTTTCTCTCCACAAAAAATTGAAGGCCAAGATTTGCGCGCTTTGAAAACCTTGTGGCCCTCAGCACCGCCCCATCTCCGAAAATAATATAATGTGTGGAAGATACATCGAGGAATAAGATTAGTTGTGAGTTGTCCCTCGTCCAACTAAACCACCATCGTTCTCCTTTTTTTTGCAGTTCCTGGCATACCTGAGGCTGAAGGAACCACGACAAAATCGCTGATAGAGCGGAATTACTACAGTCGCAATCAAGCGAAGCAATGATGTCTAACGCAGGATCCTTGGCTTTTTTCAGTTACCCCTCTTCTCGTTTGTTCGCTAAAAGCAGTCTTACGGCTTCCAGGATGTCGGTGGTACTGATTCTGCACCCCTGGCTCAGCGTGTTGAGATCGGGTTTCTTTGTTAAATTGACTGTTCTAGTTGCATGAAGAATTGTGGTTTTTGTTGATAAATTGAGCTGAAGCTCTGGTCTCTATTACCTGTTTGTATCTTTGTTAGATGTTCTTTATCAACCTCGCATCTTCTGCAGGATAATTTAAGCTTTCGTTGTTTGTCAACAGTTTGCAAATGCACTGAGCCAACCGAGAAAGATGCAGTTTTTTGCAGTTCTAGACTCTTCTACGTCTACAGGTGATGTTTGTTGAAATGGATTCTACAGCCCATTCAATCTTGTGTTCTTCTTATTCGGATGATTTATCATGTATGATGTGCATCGGATTAGCTTCTACTGAAACCCAGGACAAGGGTGTTAATGCTGTGGAGGAAACAGAGGGGAGGCCCATCTCTGCCTCTATTAAGCTCAAGTCCGCAGAAAAAGCGCCAGCGAAACCTCTGCGTCTCTTGGTGGAAGAAGATGTAATACCATCCCTTAGATCAACATTAGAAGCGCAAGAAGATGTCGCTGAGATTCAGCTATCTTTTTCTGATAACAAGGTCAGGTAATGTCCTTGGATATTTCCTGCCTAGTGGGATCAAACTCTATAGGTTCTGACGAGGCTTGTATTCTATATGGATAGTGTTGGCTAGTTACAGTAGCAAACGGTGATTATCAAAAAAGCAGTTCCTCGTGCTCGTTTTTTAGCTTGAAGTTGAAAATCAACATATACTTGCCAAAACACCCTTACTTGCATGGCATTGCCCATTAAATCTCTGTGCGCCAACATTCATATTTGGATAATCAGAAGATAGATGTGGTTTGAAGTTTTTGTGATTTTTTTCATATCAAATGGCATGGCGGCAGTTGGAAGTCTCTTTTCTGAAGAAGGGAATTCCCTATACGTTCTGGGCGTTCTTTCCCGCTGGAGTTATCAACGGTAAGCATGCGGACACTCGAAATGTATGCGCCGCAATGTTATTTTGTCATTGAAATTGAGTTGCATTACCCACTGCTTGTCTTTTATGAGGAACGCTGGTTGGATATCAACATTCTTTGAACTAGACAGAGAAGAGTATCATTACCAATTCATACTTATAGGGCCCAAGTGTTTCTCTATAGCCTCATATGGCTCTGGAGTCAGCAGTGTGGAGCCATTTCTGGTGGATGAGAAGAGACCAACAGCAAAGCTCGTAGTTTTCTGGGTGGAGAAGCGTTTGGCTGCTCAAGGAATAATCCCAGTTTGGGGATGACTAAAGTCGGTAGAGTAAGCGAGCTCTCTCTCCTCTCTTGAATGTGAATGAATTGCTTTGCTTCAATGTAACTAGGCGACACTGGCAGCAGTCGTTACTACAGCTACTTCCTCTCATAATCTTGGTAACCGTTGTTATTTCATGTAAAGGTAGAAAAACACACAGAGGAAAGTTTCTTCCCTTGGGTCAGCTTTAGTATTTATTATTATTATTATTAGTATTTATTGTTTACATTGAAGAAAAATAAACCAGTATGTGGAGAAGATTACATTTATCGGTAAATTGGTGATCGATATCTAACCGCAATCGTGTTTTTATTTTCATCTTGAAGTATAAGGACTTTTGTCGCGTATGAACTAGGAAAAAATGGCTCACATTTGGTGATGAAAACACAAGCTATTTTCACAATTTCCTGGTGTAATAGCATTCAACAATCACTATTTGGAGCTCAGATATGGCCTTTGAATTGAAGATCCAGTTGTATTAAAGCAGACAGCATTCGACTATTATAATTGGGAAAATTGTTTAAAACTTCCCAATTGTTTTACATAATGTCCAAAATGATCCCCAAAACTTCATGTGAAAAACACAATTAGTCCTATTACGTATTCATGATCCCTAATATTTTGGATTACTTACATAATTAAAACCGGCATTGCCAATCCCTATAATATGTATACCAGGCATTATTGGCCCCCACTGTTCAAAACTCAGACACAATTAATCCCCAATGTTTGAATATTTTGAAAAATTAAATCCCAAATGTTATTCCCACCAATAGTTTCTATTATTTCAATTGTTGGCAAAATTGGTCCCGGTCGCCGGATGCCGCGCCCATCCTCGTCGCACATCGGCCGGTTGCTGCCCCCCTCATGTCATGTCACGTGGCCACGCGACGATGGCGCGTGGTGGTGCCTCCGTGGTGCTCCCACCGACGACGAACGCTGCCCAATTGGCGCTGGGAAACTGGGCCATTACGCGCCCCAGTTAGCGCGTTGAAGGCTGAGCCTAGGAAAAGAAGTTTGCCCGATTCACGGCCCAACCCGAAGAGCTGCCGTACGTCGTGGAACAGTGAGCCGGTTGCTTGTCACGTAGGCCCAAATGGATTTTTGAACCATTGGATTTTGGTAATAATTATATTTGTTAACTTTTCAATTTTTTCTTTAAACTTATTGCATTTATTATATTTATTGCCTAAAAAATTGCGGTCATGGATGTATTTATTACTTTTTAAATATATTTAATTCTAATTATATAAGAAATTTGATAATAATTATTTTAAAATATGAATTGTATTTAGATATATTCTTTAAATTGAATGTGCATGAATTATTTTAAAAAATTTAATACTTATATTGTGTTTTAGTAATCTTATAAAAGTAATTTCCAAAACATATGTTGATCGGATTACCACTGATAATAATTATACGTGTGTTATGAGTGAAAATCGACGTTTGTGAAGGGACCGATTTTCGGGTGAAAGGTGCAATCGGGAAATTCCGTACCTTCTTATGTTTTTCACGACTTTGTTCAGTTTGGTTAATCGGAACGGGGGTAGGCGGAGATTTTTATGTGGAAACCGCAGTAAGATAGAAAAAACCACGGAGCTGTTGGAGCTTACCGGAGAAAGTTATTACTCAAGGGATGTGATGAAGAAAGGTACAGGTTAGGGGGCTTAGGATTCCTCACTTTCAGCCCTCTGACACGTACCGGTCTGCCAGGAGTTGGTGTCCCTTCAGAGCTCCTTTCGGCAGCCTTTTCAGAGATAGACTATCTTCGACCGATTTATATCCCATCAAAGTGCACAGAAACAATCGAAATAATAAAATAAGATCGTATTCTCATGAAATTATTATTAAATTTTTCTTGTAAAACAATGACTCAAAACACCTAAAACAAAACAAAAATTCATTTTTAAAAATAATACAAAAAATGACTTTGGATTTAGGATACATTTACTCAAAACTCGTCCATATTTGTATATGTAAACCTTAAAAATTGATCTATTTAGGCATATTTTGGGGGTGCTATTCTAAAGTAGTACTACTTATAACCGTTATAGCACCTCCCTCGTTTAGTGTGATTATATAATCAACCACATTACCAAAACTATTTCATATTTTGTGATAACTCATGTTTTCCTTACGCCTAAATCTAACCCCTACACCATGCAGATAGTTAAATAAAATGTGTCTTACCAACGATGTCCGATTGAACCCTTCTTCTTAGATGCTTGAGTCCAATCTTAAATTCTCTCATACTCCCTTAGGCTTATGTGGTACTCATTGGTACTAAAGAGCATGTTGGTAAAGAAAACATTGCAAAAAACAGAATCAAATGTCAAATTAAATGTCAAAGAACATAATAAAACAACCACACTTGTAGGACTTACACTAGCAAGACTTCATCGTAGATCCTTAGTTACAAACACCGAGACGCACAAGCTTGACTTGAATATAAAAGATCTAAATCTTCGTATTAATCTTATTTGATGGGTTTGAATAAGATCTTATATCTAACAAACAAAGTCTAGGTCTACCCGAACTTTTGTTTTCTCCTAATTTTTGGTCTACTTTTGATTAGGGTTTTTAAGATGAGTTTCACTACTTCCCCTTCTTGTATCTATCCTGATTTGTTAAGGAAGTGACGTGATTTATGGTTAATAAAGTCTAACGATGGATTAGTATATTTCTCCCCTTTTTACCTCAAGGCACCCCTAAGTATGTGTCATTTCCTTATATACTATTGACATGCACATACAAAAATGGAAAGTAAAACATCATCCACATTGTACTCATCTCATAGTCGATTACTAGAAAATAAACAAGCAAGCAATTTCAAAAGTTTAATAGAAAACTAGAACTATCATTATCTACTCTTAGCTGAGAGTAATATTCATCCCTGACCAATCTGTGATGCTCCTAGGCTTCAAAGAGTTGAACCACATTTTTGCATTTCCTTCTAGTGTAAATTGGAATGTTCTCAAACAGATGACATCCTCAGTCATCCCAACACTCTTAAAAGAGGTGCAAACAGTAGTGACATTGTTAAGATGTTTGTGTGGGTTTTATCCCACCTTTCCATAGTACTTAGACAAAAAATTAATCATAGCTAGCTTTAATTCGTTGGCTGTGTTATTAGAAAAATTGATACACAGCCCCCTGTACATATGGTCAGCTACATCAAGTTCACTCAGGGGCTTCTACTGTTTTGCCATGATAAAATTAGCTTAAGTTACAGTAGGGAGTCTGCTCAACTAGGGCTGCAAACGAGTCGAGCCAAGCCGAGCTTTCTGGAAAATTTGGAGCTCCAGCTCGAGCTCGATCACACATTTTTAAGCTCAAGCTCGAGCTCAAGCCAAAGCTTGGGAAAACTTGGCTTGAGCTCGAACTCGATTCAAGCTCAAGCCCAACTGGGGTCAATTCGAATTTTTTTATAATTTTTTTTATTTATATAGTTTTTAATTTAAAATTATTTTATAAAATTAATATCTAAAATATTATTGTTAATTATAATTATTGAAAAATACAATACAATCAAAATAAAAACAAACCACAAAAAATATTTAATTATATCATATATTCATTTTGAATATATTTCTTAAACAATAAAATATGGTTGACATTCAATTTTATATTATTAGATCATTTTTAAATATATTAATTGATTTAATTTCTTAAACAATAAAATATTATGTATCTTTATTGTATAATTCATTTTTCATATTGAATATATTTATTTGACAATGTTATAAAAAAGCTTGCGAGCCAACTCGTGAGCCTCGAGCCTTGGAATATTAAGCTCGAGCTCGGCTTGACAACTAGCTCGAACTCGATATTGTCTCGGCTCGAGCTCAATTGAGCCGAGCTATAGTCGAGTCGAGCTCGAGCCGACTTGAAACAGCTTGCGAGCCGGCTTGACCCGTTTACAGCCCTATGCTCAACCTTGCTGCTTCTCTCACTCTTGTGCGGTTCTTGCTGGTAGCTCTCTTGATTTCTGGATAGATAACAAGATCACTTGCACCAGAAGAACACAAATGCATCAACCGAATCACAAAACAATTAAACACCACTCCCTGGCAACGACGCCAATTTGATATATGAAAAATTTATGCAACGTCGTTAGAATTGCAAACTTTTTGATCAAATGAATTTATAACCTAATACACATTAAAACATAATACAATTATGGCAAGTGCTTGTCATGTGATTATCAATGCATGCAATCAGTGTCACATTGATAGATTTGGGTCTTAACTAAGACCAAGGCAAAACTACGATGGATTTGAGTAAAGAAATAGAAGAAGCTTTGGAACTTGGTTGTTTCTGGAATGAAATGGGTGATGCCTTGGAACTCCTAGGAATGTATACTTATCATTAACACGTTCATACAAACCATAAATGAAAAAACTAACACACAAAGTTTAGATCTACCCGGACTCTTGTTTCCCACTAATCTTTGGTCTACCTCTAATTAGGGTTGTTAAGTTGGGTTTCACTACTTCCCTCTTTTGGATCTATCCTGGTTTGTTAAGGAAGTAGCATAACTTATGGTTGATTAGGTCTAAAGATCGATTAGCACAATTCTCCCCTTTTCACCCCAAGGCACCCCTAAATGCTTAGCCACTCATGTTTAAGGTAAATGAAAATAGAAAAGAAAACATCATCTACATTGTACTCATCTCACAGTTGACTACTAGAAAGTAAACAAGTAGGGAATTTAAAAGTTCTACAGAAAGCTAGAAAATGTTACTCTTAAATAAGAGTAATATTCTTCGAAAACAGAAAATAGTCTTCAAACATTTTCTCCGAATTTTATAATACAAAATAGTTAGGTTGTATTGTGGTTTAAGTTAGGTATATGTGGTTTTTCAAGTTTTATGTGTGTTTATGTTAATTTTGTGTGTTTATGTTAAAAAGTGGACTAAATCCTCTGATTTAGTCCACCACCGTTATTAATAATGTTTGACCGAGTTCAGTAGGAGATTGGCGAAAAAAAGAAAAAAAATCAAACTCGCAAATGTGTGGAACAAGTAGAAAGGGGCACAATAGCCGAAGAGGGATAATGAACACTGTTCTACCGCCTACAGTCTACAAGTTCAGGGTGGGAAAAGTGCTGTTGTCAAGAACAGTGAGTTGGAGTAAAGGAAGAAAGATATTTTTCGAAAAGGGGAGCGAAGGGAGCATACAGATGCAAGGGGGCTTCTTTCCCAAGGCGAAGTCCACCGACCAGAAGAGGAGAAGAGCATCAGAGCTCAGTCTAGTGCTACTGTTCTGGGTCGTGAACACTAGCCACCGAGCAGAAAAAACAATCTTCATTTCCTTTTAGTTTTCTGAACATTTTGAGTTTCTGTATTTGACTTGCTTACAATGTTTCTGTTATTTTCACCACACTATCTGAATGAAATCATGGTTTATTTTCCAAGTATGAGTTGCTAGAACCTTAGGGATGCCTTAAGGTGAAACATGGTGGTGTGGGTCTAGGATTCTTAATAAAATTTATCATTGTTTCTTAGTTCTTGTTTCTAACATTTCATGGGTAGACCTAAGGAGGGGAACAAGTAACTTCGCAACTAAGAAGCTTGGTTTAGAGGTAGATCAACAAATCAAGGCGGGCACAATAGGTGTTAATCCGAGGTAGAACCAGTAGAACCGGATAGATCTAGTTCTATACACTTTGCATGCGGGTAGACCTAATTACAATGTTGGTGATGATATTCAGGACTAGCTTAGCCAAAAATATGACAAATGACCTGGGTAGACTTAGGTTATTTGAAGTTGTGAGTGTAGGAACATGGAAATTTAAGTTAGATATTTTAGCACCACACCACCTACGGATCCTTAAGGCATCTTAGTATTACTCTGCATTAGAACACTTGTTACCATTAGCGTTATGACCTGATATTGTTTACTGATCTTGTTTACCGGACTTGTTTACCACTGTTGGTCCGAGCTTACACTAAGACTTATTGTTACTCCGAATTATGCATTTATAAAAATGCAATGATATGGGCTTATAAATTTGTATTTTGTGTAGATTAGGGCTTATAAATTTATTTGATACGGAAGTTTTCTTTTATTGCAACGATATGCTAAAATTTCCGTTTATCACATCAGCCTTGTTCCTGATTCGTCTTCTTCTTTCTTCCCTCCCCCCTCCCCCCCCCCCCCCCCATAAATCTTCAAAAAGAATATCATGTGTCTCCAATGGGGGAGATATTTTTCTCTCTCCATCTTGTCCCCCTTTTGTCTAAAATCCCACTTTTTCTCTTCCTTGGATTTTGTGTGCACTCTTTTTCAGACTTCTGTCTCATCCTCTGCCACTACACTATTCATATCCGACTCCTTGGGATTTGTGTTGTGACATTTGCTGCATTGCTCAAAGAAAACTATTTAGAAGTAAGGTTAGGACTAAATTAGATTTAGTCCTAGCTAATACTAAAATAACACAACTACGGTACTATGCGCAAAAATATTGAATTAGGCAGTAAAACTTAATTTTTTTTGTAGCACAATATGAGTCATTTCCCATACTCAATCACTCAAAAATATGTGTTATCACATTATGCTACAATGACAATAGACTTGTATTCAAGTTCTAACTAAGATTAGCATGAGGCAAATAGTTAATGGATCTTCTATGCGCGTAAGACATAAAATAATAGCAGTTGAAATAATTAAGAAAGAGACACACCAATGTTCTGGTATCAAATGAGATATAAGTATGATGAAAGTTGTTCATTGCATGGTGGCTGGTCCTGGAAAAGCTCAATCGGTTCATCTGATTATTCTTCCATCTTGAGGATCATGATATGTTGCTAGACATTACTCAAGATCGATAATGATAGATTTAATTAATTAAGAGTTAATTAATAAATCCATTATTACGGTTTTGATTGAAGAAGCCTATAGGGTCACACACAATAGTGGAGTCACACATCTGTTGGGTTTCTCGTAGACATTGTATGTCATAAAAGCATCGAAATTTTAAAAATTTTGAGAAACCCCTAACACAGATCTTGGAATACGGTATACATCAGACAAAGGGATGCTGAAATTACCTTTTAGAGGACTCCGTTGTTCACCAACCGCCAATAGTAGACGGCCTCTATGGTATCCACACGTGGAGCACTCCGTCGATAACCTTCTCAAGGTTTTTGAATGCTGGTCGAATTCCTCAGGTGCTAGTAGAGAAAAACGTCCCCTCATGGATCAATCTCAGAGAGCACGAAGACCTTGAAGCATATCTCAGGATCTAAATCTTTTGATAGATATTTTGTGACATATCAAATCATATCTATATGAGATCTTTTATTTTGAGTTTAATCAATATTAATCTCAAAATAACTCTCTATTTAATTTATCCACCTTACCAATTACATCTCATGTAATTGTGTCATTCTATTTTATATCAACGAGCGACTCCACTATTGTGTGTGACCCTACAGGCTTCTTCAATCAAGGTCGTAATAATGGATTTATTAATTAACTCTTAATTAATCAAATTCATCATTATCGATCTTGAGTGATGTATAGCAACATATCATGATCCCTAAGATTAAAGAATAATAAGGTGAACTGATTGAGCCCTTCCATGAAAAGCCACTATGCAATGAATGACTTTCATCATACTTGTATCACCTTCCATGTAACTTAATTAAGAATTAATTAATAAATCCATTATTACTGTCTTGAATAAAGAAGCTTATAGAGTCACACACAATAGTAAAGTCAATCATTGATGTAAAATAGAATGATACAATTACATGAGATGTAATTGATAAAGTGGATAAATTAAATAGAGAGTTATTTTGAGATTAATATTGATTAAACTCAAAATAAAATATCTGATATAGATAAGATTTGGAACATATATGTATCTACATAAGATAAGATCTTTATGGAGATTTGATTAGATATGTTACAAAATATCTATATTAGATAATCAAAAAGATTTTATCCATAGAGATTTCCATCTCTTCATTCTTTATGAGATTTATCTGCAAGGGGCAACTTTCTCTACAAGCACCTTGAGAAGGTTATCGACGAAGTGCTTCGTATGTGGATAGTATAGAAGCCATCTACTATTGGCGGTTGGTAAACAATGGAGTGTATTGATAGGTATTTTTAGAATCGCTTTATCTGCTGTATACTATATTCCAAGATCTGTGATTTGGGTTTCTCGAAAAATTTTAAATTCCGCTACATAGAATTCATACGATGTCTATGGGAAACCTAATAGCATGATCTGTATATAGTTTCTTTTGGGCACTGATTTTGCTGCAATAGTACCAATAGGGAATGTTTGTGACAAATTAGTGAAATTATAAGGCTTGTTTATGTGTAACTATTTGAATAAATAATGGGACTAATTTTTGGGGGACGAAAATGCCACATTTGCAAATTATGAGGAATAATTGTCTTTGGGTTTCAAATAGAGGGCACTATTCTTGTATGGGTTTTTTTAACAGTGTGTATGCAAAACATAACTATGGGAGCTTATTATGCAATTATCACAAAATGGGGGGTCTGATCCCACCGAGTCCCCATTTTAATCAATCAATAGGTTGGAACAATCTTCTATAGAAGAAGAAATTTGGAATGTCATTGCTACTAGATGTAGTAGCAAATATAGAATATTGAGGAATTGTGCATAGGTGAGTTTAGATCAAGTTGTCTATAAGTATCAAATATAACATGGCTAGCCATGTGGTGGTGGCATTTTAAGAGTAGTAATGATGGATTGTAGACTAAACTGAAAATGATCATTTTATGGCTCATGTGGGGGATGCAATACAATTTTGAGCGCTCACCTTCTAGGCATGATATCACAAATAACTCATGTTTCTTAGAATTAAACCATGTTGCATGTCGTTTCCTCAACAAATTTTAATTTAGAAAATATGTAAAATACAATAAAGCATAGTACGAGTGTCGATCTTAGGAAGTTGAATTTTGCGAAAAGTGTTTTATAGAAATTTTTACAAATTGTCACGGGTTTGTAAAAGGGGATTTTTGAAATATAGAAATGAAAGATACAACAAAAATAATGGACCTTGACTAAGGGACACAGTTCCTGGGAAATGGACTCCGTTTCCTCCGTTTGTCTATCCTTGCCTCGACTTTCATTGATTCCTTCCGAATAGCTGGTTATAGGAGCAATGAATAGTCTACTCTTCCTTACACTCTGATTGATAAGGAAGCATGGAAATAGCCTCATGTTGTTCCCTCTTGGACAATTGAGAAGACAAGAGTATTGCCGTCGATTGCCTTAAAAAAACCAAATTTCGCACGTGTGCCCAACTATTGCCAATGACCAATGGCAGGTACGAGGTCACTACCTATCCATTGTCGTGGCACATCGGTCACAAACAATTCACTACTTCCCTCGAACTGGTAGGGTTGTAGATGGTGCTCTTCACTTTTCTTTTTATCAAAAGCCTTGAGGCGTAACCTTCTACTCATGGATTGTGTCTGAAAGACATTATAGAAAGACTACAACAAGATGTGAAATATGCGAAATTCGGAAGAATTTCAGTAAAGAATTGAGATTGATGCTCAAGATTTGGAAGTAAACTTCATCTATTCCTAGAAACTGAAAATGTTAAGTCACGAATGGCCATGAAAATAGAAAAGGAAATGGAAAGCTAAAGTGTTCTTTCTCCCTTGGTGGAGAGGAAGAACCAAAAGTTCTAAGTGTGAAAAGTTTGAAAGAAAGTGTTTCAAGTTCGTTTTAATTTACTCCCCGGATGCATTAACTTCTTCTGCTCCCCTTCCATCATTTTTTCTGTCTTGCATGCCACCAGCTTTCCTATGCGTGCAAATAAGTGCCCAATCATTGTTGTAGACTCTGACATGCCGTAAGTCAGGGGTCCTGACTAGTGTCAGTCTTCCGCCCACAATTTACCAAAGTTGCATGAAAAGTACGAAATGTGACTGCAACACTCCAAGCCTAATTAATACGTAATAATATATAATAAATACTTAGAAAATGACACTTAACAAACCACAAAGATGTATAGAAACAAAAAATGTACATATTGCATCACAAGATGTTTGCATATAGAATTAAGCCCCAAAGATCTTTCAAAAAGTTCAATCAAAATCATCAAAATGAACATATCACATTAGATGATCAATTCAACCCCCTCCAAGTGATGCTATGGGTAGCTTGCAATGTGCTCACTTGATGTTTGTTAAATTTTTAAGTTTACCAACCGGAGTTAATCATTTGTATGTTATTTTGGATAGATTTTAAATGTATGGATATATTGTATGAAATTTTCCAGACTTCATCATCCCTGTACTATTTTCAATTTCTTATGGATGCAAAAACAAGTGAAAAAAGAGGGTAAAATCCCATTAAGAAAAGGAGACGAAAATTGATCTCAAATAGTAGTTATAGTTAACCACGATGACCTCTATCGGAAAACACTCATTAGAAGATGAATGATA
The DNA here is from genome assembly GCA_002189035.1 of Utricularia gibba. NCBI lineage: Eukaryota > Viridiplantae > Streptophyta > Magnoliopsida > Lamiales > Lentibulariaceae > Utricularia > Utricularia gibba. The sequence continues at coordinate 2,526,569 of NEEC01000016.1, read as the reverse complement.
TTTTAGATGAACAAAAGTGACCATTCATGCAACAAAAAAATAAAGAGATTAAGAATGAAAAAATGGTATTATAATCGAACAAATTGAACATCATCGAATATTGATCTTGTTTGTGTTCGAACAAATTGAACATCATCGAACATAGATTTTGTTTGTGTTCATTCAATAAAGTAATCGAACATAGATTTTGTTTGTGTTCGTTTGTTTATACAATTCAAACAAAAATAAATGATCTTAATCGAGTTGAACACAATTCAAAAACGAGCTGTTCATTCGTTATGATATCCCTAGTTGTGACACCCTAACATTGAATTCTATCACATATTTTTTTTTGTCAACACACCATTTACATCTTCAACATAAAATTCATCAATGTAATCAAATAAAGAAGCAGTAGGCAGATAGACACAAAGTTCAAGTCATGGTAAAATAATGGACTTTACGAATAAATAATTTTATAAAACTTAATTCCCTAGGACATACAAATCAAATACAACATGCATAGTGATTTAGAGGTCAAGCTCAAGAAGTTGGTGCTTATGTGTCATTATTCATGCATTTTCGGTTGCCGCAATCGATTTTAAGTATTAGCTCAAACTAACAAGTGGTCAACAGAAAAATATAAAATTAGAGAAAATAATGCAATAAACACTAATTTTGACAAAATGAAAGCATATATGTTTCAGGAATTTCAAGAGAGTATGTTCACTTGACCTTTGATTTTAAAACTCAAAAAATGATAAGTAACTTGAGACAACCTAGGTGTGTCCGGATCAATCTTTATGATTTTTTGGTTTTTTGATTTTCTTAAGTTCCCTAGATCACGTCACACTTGAATCTGCTATTTCATAATGCAAATAAGACAAGGTTAATCATGGACTTGGGCATTTCATACAAAAAGGTTAACGCAAACTATCAAGACCCAAATTCACACCTTCATGAACTTAGGCCTTAGTTATAATCTAACTAATCTGAAAAGTTATAATGAGTACAGTGGCAAAATGGAAATTATAAGTCTGAGTGTGGAGGAAGGATACAGAAAGCCAGTAGAAAAGAAGGCAAGAAGCTTGCCACAGACGTAACTAAGTGTAGGAGGCACATGAGACTCATGTGAATAAATCGAGGAAAAGATCTCCTACCTTGAGAGACTTTTTTCACCGATGATATCTTCTGTTTTAGGGAGGAATCTTCTGTTTGAGAGAGATTTTCTCTTTAGAAAGCATTCTTTGCAATTGCAGTGGAAGAAAAAATGAAGGAAGAGGTGCTCCAATGTGAATTAGGACTAAAATGTAGAAGTAAAGCTGAGACCAGAACAAAAAAAAGGGAGGCCTTTGAAAACATCAAAACTGGAGAATCGAACAAATATTATACTTTTCTCGTGAATATATTTTCTGCATTATACTTCCCGAACTTGCACACTATTTTTGTTTCATGTTTTTATTGTTCAATGTGTTTGAATGCTTTCATCATTTGAGCAACCTGAAGATGAACTTCTATATGTTGAGGTGCAGTTTAATTTTGGATTAAGTGCAATTACCATTGTTTATTGCTCAAAATGCCGATTTATTTGTTTTTTTTTTTTTTTACTTTCGATTTATAAATCATTAGAAGTATTTAATCAATTTCACTTAAGAGTCAAAACCCACTTCCAAACAAAGCCCCATATTTAATCCTACTTACACATAGATCCAACAACTAAAATTTTTTTGTTCCCAATGGATTGACCTGGACTTGTGCTACATTAATTTCTTTCCAAATGAAATGTGTTTTGTTTGTTCATTTTATAAATTATTTTTAATGGAGAAAATATTTAAACTTGCAACATCAATATAATTTTTGTCATGACCATTGCTAATGTCCCAAGAGGCATGAGACATGACTAGCAAGTCCCTAATAACATTAGCACTAAAGGTAACCTAACTCTTATTTAACTTGGAGAAACCACATAAGGTAAGCTTACATACACACTGCCATATGCTACCTTAACATGCATACATATTACAACCAGCCTACATATGATACATATCTTGAGAAACTAAAGACCCTGCACCTATTAAGAGGCCTCTCAAAGCTTGGATTGCCATACTCTTAGTTTGGTTGATCACCAAACCTTCAGCTATTCCCCTCTACACTTGGAACAAGTGTAAAACATGAAATGGTCATACTACCGTAATTTGGTAAAAAAATAAACATTAGTGAAGTAAGGAGTGTGGATCCACACCCCTCACCATTTTCTAAGATATAATTACATAGCACACAAACAAGGAACTTGAACATTTCCTACACTTCTTCTGAAAGAATCATGTATAAAGAGTAAAACTTGTTTGGAAAACAACCAAAAAGGGCACTAATCCTTAAGTAAAACTATTAATGCTAATTCAAAAGGATTTTAGAGACTCTAAATGGATTTTCGAACAAAACAACAAAAATAACGGATGATTTCAATGTAACCTGCCGTGTTGGACTTTTTAGAACAATGAAGAACAAAGAAGAAAGATAGGTTTATCAAACAGAGAAAAACCTCTTCCAAAATAATAGAAAAACATATAGGCAAGTATTCACATATGTTTCAGAAGCATGAAAAGATGCTTCTTAAAGCAAATTATAGCATACATTTTCAATTACGTTATTCTTTACATAAGTAACCCCTTTCTTACAGCTAAAATCAAGAACCTCCCTTTACTCTCTTCTTGTATCCTCTACTCTCCTTCCTAAACAACTTTCATTCTCAAGGTTTCCCAAACTACTCTACCACCAGTACTTAAGAAATTGCATAAGTCAGCACTCCTCCTATACTAAGGTAACCATGAAGCCTTCTCTCCTGGTTAGCACTTGCAACACTACTATTGATTGCTTTTAATAAGCCCCATACTGGTGTTATCCCTAGCCTTTGTGGATACTATACATAAAGTATGAACATTTAGAGAAACGACTAGCTTAGTTGTAGATGACATCTTCCTGACCCTTTAGATGAGTAAATGGATTCAGAGATTGCAGATCATTATAGGTATAGAACCTTAGATATTGGTTGGGTGTATGGTAATAACTCAATGGATACCTCCACCTCCTCCCTTGCTGGATGACCTAGTAGCTCATCAGAGAGAACGATGCAGGAATATGATTGACTAGATTATTCTTATCACGGGGTTTGCATATACTGTCTAGCAAAGTTGCTGCATTTGTCTCAGACCAAGGATAATCAAAATCATGCGCTTCATCTTTGAAGCTCAAATACGTGAGGTTTAGCATGCGAGTGTGATGCTTGAAATAAGGAATGCCCTTGTTAATCACTCTCTGATGAAACTTCTCTTTTCATGGTCATATGCATCTTCTAGAACTCAAAAATATTTTGAAATTTCTCTTTGTTCTTCATTACATCCTTCTCAATATCTATCTCATCTTATGAGTTCTCGACTTCTTCAACTTCAATTTTCTGCATTTTCGATTTGTCGTAATATGTCCTCTTCATATAATACGTTATTACTCTCTCCAAACACTTAGAGGTGTTGTCACCCTCTTCCTCATCCACATCCCCTCAAATGTCCAAGTCTTTGTATTTATTTTCCTCCTAAAAATTTTAGGGATTCTCCAATTCCTTCACCATTTCTACTTCTACCTCCTTTGATTTTTTCAGTATTTTCTCCATTGGTGCTATCCTTTTTTGTTTCGTGTATGGTTACCTCTTCAATTTAACCTCTTTCTCAATCATCATTTCTTTTGGCTGCATCAACAAAAATCACACAACAATTAAAAACCACTCCATGAAAATAAAAAATGAGTCATTGCGAAATAATGGAATTTTTTAATCAAATAAAATTTATAATGCATAATGCACATGAGTCTACAAATTCAAAAATAATATAAACTGCTTCGGGGTTGATATCATGAAACCTAGTTCTTGTGGGTAATAGTTCATACATTCTGATTTCATGATCAATTTTAAGTCATAGCTAACACCAACAAGGTAAACCACACTGGTAAAGGTTATAGTAAAGAGATAAAATAGCTTAAAAACTAATTCAAACAACTCAAATGTGATATCTCAAAGTATTAGGGGTCATATGCTCACTCAAATTCTTGTCTTAACTTTCCTGAGAAACTAACAAAAGAAGGCTCAAGTGTACCTAAGTGTCCTAGATATTCCTATATTTAGATCTACTAATTTGCAAAGTATATAGGACTAATTCTCTATAGTTGTATTGATCCTTACCCAAAAAAAAACCTAATATATTAAATATCACCTGACTCCTTGACCTATCTCCAAGTTAGGTTTCTTTAGTTAGATGTATTAAATTTTTCCCCTCTTAGATCTTTTCAAGTTTTCTAAAAAAAGAATACACCAACTTAGTCAGTTGGGACTCGAAATAAATGATCACACCCCTCTTTTCCCTTTGAGGCATCATCCTTATTTAGCATCTCATGCTTGATATGAAAACAAAAGATTGGGCGGAATGAGAATGAGAGTATTTTCATGGTTGCAGTTCAAAAAACAAAAATCAAACAGAAAGTAAGTAAATCCTAAGAAAAAAATATCACATTGTGTATTTGGATCTCACAATACTGCTCCTTGTTAGAAGTAATGTTTCTTGAATGGGATTGAGTTTTTCAATTGGGTTGATATGTTTCCATCAACTTCTTTTAACTCTTTTTGTCATGCTTCTTTTCTTTTGATCAGGAATGTGCTCTTTGATTTTTTTTGATTCCCTTTTCTCCTCTCCTTGAGATTAATGATTTTTGCTATCTTCTTCCCTTCCTTTTTTTCTTGTACAAGCTGGAGTGCAATCATAGTTTACTTTTCTTGAGGTGTCTCCCATGACATGTGTGTGCTTGTAAAGCTACCATTTTGAAACCTGCATATGAAAAGTTCTACGCTTGTTCCCTATGTTTATTTTGTCCTTGGATCATTTCCTCCACTTGGATTCGTAGTAATGTTGGTGAAGGCTGGTGGGAATGAAATGTGCAGCCAAACTTAAAAGACAACTATCATTAAAAGGGAAGGTTTGATTAAATTATACTAAGTTTAATTATATTGAATATAATTAACAGGGAAAAGTTGATTAAAAGGGAAAAACAAGATGTTTGGTAGGTGGGATAAATTATACTAAGTATAATTTGTCCTATGACTATGGGATAAAATAATGCAAGGGGAGAGGTTGGGATAAAATTATACTGTCATATATCCACTTTTTATATACCTCCTCTTATCCCTAGTATTATTTATACATGTACCAAACACACTCTAATAGAATTACAAAACATTGAAACTTATACCACAAAATTCTAATTTTATAACAAATCAGCTTGATTACATGAACGAAAACATCAACAAAAATATGTGTTGTCAAAAACTTGACTTTTCGTTCACTTGCAATGGTAAGTGGCATTCGTAAGCCTCATAATCTCCCTAAATAACAAATCAACTGCATGGAAGGCAATATTACTTTGTAAGAAAGAATGAATTGTGTTATTTCTGAGAATTTATTTACCACCATTAATAAAAAGTCTTTTCCCTTCACAAATATGGATGATAAAGCTAACACAAAGCCTATCAAGCTATCAATTCAAGGATGGGAAAATTGTCTACATAGTCCTCATTGTTGTCAAATGGAAAGTATAGTTATTCATCCCAACTACCTGAAAATCATATACAATTGACTTTCAATATTTTGAAATTAGGTAAAATCAATTTCACTCTTTTCTATTATAGGAAAGCTGTTTCTCATTACTAAATCCTAATCTTTTTATCTCAAGTTTCTCCTCTTCCGATCATTTATCATTTGTCGCCACCAAATGCCTATCATGTCCCACCTAATGTCGTGCCTTGTTGGTGATGCACAAGAATCAAGTGAGGCACATCCTCCTTGGTCCTCCCAGTTTATCCCGTGATCAATGACCCCCGATGGTTTAGTACATGGAGATCAATTTTATCAAACAGTAAAACAATAGAGATCAAATGCTTGATTTCTAAATATTGTGTATCCATTATTGATAAATGAAAATTTTACTATCGCTTCCAAAAAAATCAACTTTCGTATCAAATAATTTATAGTTCCAAATCTTCATAAAATACAAGTTTAGCATAAAATCGTACAGTAGGTTTCAAGGTCGATCACAAGAAGTAAATGCTTGCTATATACTTTATTAAATAAAAGATCGCAGAATAACTTTACTTTTAGTCTTAGGTGAAACCTATATTGACATAGAAAACTGGTAATTCAGATCAAATAATAATGTAGAAAGTAAATAACCTTGGATTTTTGTACAAAGAGAAATGTGATGTCTTAGAGTATTCAAGTAGTGGTAAACAAGCTCCAAATTTTACATCTCATCTTCACACTTACACAAGTTCAAATAATCTAAATTTATTTGGGTCATTTGCCTTAGTTTGCCTACCATACCTTCTAGTTTCCCAATTCATTTTACTCATAGGTCAACTCACCTATGAAATAACTAGAACTAAGTCTACTTGATTATACCCGAGAATAGTGTCTAGTATGCTTGCTTCAACTCTTTGATCTACCTTTGAATTGAGTTTCTAAGTTGTGCTATTGCATAGTCTTCCCTTTAGGTCTACCTAAGACATGATAATACAAGTAGGAAATGTGTAGAAATTGAGATTAAAGTGTAAACCTTGACCCAATCCACCTTCGCATACCCTAAGACATCTTCTAAACTTAGCCAATCATAAAAATAAGCATAATGTGCACTTTATAATGAAAACTAAGAACAATGTCATAGTCATAACCCTAAACAAGTATCTGATAAACACAGAGCTAAAAAAAAGTCAAGTTTCTTTCCATCATCTACTATTCATCTCAGAATAGTAGCACCAATCTAGAGGCTTCCTTCAGGTGAGAAGTCAATTATTTTTCGAGTTTTCTTCTTTTTTCATTATATTCTTGATAAAAAAATTATTTGTGCAAAGTCATTAATTTGTAATTTCTGCTATCAAATAAAATTTGTAAACCTAATTCACATCAAATCATATGAAAAATATGAGCATAGTGGACTACAGTCGAACATAAGGAGCTAGGTGCTTGCCATGTGAAGGTCAATGCACGAAATCAGTGTCACGTTCGTCGAATTGGTCTTAACTAGGACTAAGGATGGAATGCAGTAAAGAAAAGTAACAAGCTTTGGACTCAGTGGTTTCTAATATGAAATTGGTGATGCCTTGGGATTCTTAGGGGATATTTACTTATCACTAAACAAGCTCACACAAACCATAAATCATACAATTAACTTACAAGGTCTAGGTCTACCCAGACTCTTGTTTTCCCCATAATCTTTGGTCTACCTATAATTAGGGTTGTTAAGCTGGGTTTCACTACTTCCCCCTCCTGGATCTATCCTGGTTTGTTAAGGAAGTGGCGAAACTTATGGCTAATTAGGTCTAAAGATTGATTAGCACGTTTCTCCCCCTTTCACCCCAAGTCACCCCCTAAGTACTTAGCCACTCATGCTTAAGATAAATGAAAATAGAAAAGAAAACATCATCGACAATGTACTCATCCCTCAGTCGACAACTAGAAAATGAACAAGAAGGAAACTTAAAAGTTCAATAGAAAGCGGGAATGTCGTTAGCTATTCTTAGCTAAGAGTAATAATTTTTGGAAATAAAAAATAGTTTTCAAGCATCAGCTTCGTTCCTGTTCGTCTTCCTCCTTCTCCCCCCCCCCCCCCTAGAAAACCTTCTACAGAAAGTTATTGTGAGTCTCCAATGGAGATGATCTGCCTTCATTGGATGACTCATCTTCGAGATGCTACTATGGGAAGCTAACCAAGTTTTAGTAGCAAGATCTCGAATATGACAGCCGTGCAAGTAAGCTTAGACTTGAGGTCAACAAAGTTATCTTGATCTTAAGCTCACATTTTCGCTCATTACTAATGGGAGCCTAACCATTACTCTTCCATACATTGTTCTCATACATGGAATCCATTTCTGCCCCCATGGCAACAAGCCATTTACTTGACTTAGCACTATTGATTGCTTCGTCATAAGTCCGAGGTTCCTCATCTAATATGAGGTCTCCCATGCCTTCGGCATCAACAATGAAACCATATCTCACAATAGGGTTATGTTGTCGAACTGATCTTCTGACAGAAAACGTGCTTGGTACATTTGGCAAGTTAGATTGCTCAGGTTGATTGCTCACTGGTACATTACCAGCTTCTGGGACACAATTTCGAGATGGTGAGCCTAGATTACCTTTTGAGTCACCCACTGGCATCTCTATAGGTGTCACTGGCTCGTTCTCAAACATCTCCTCAAGTTCAAAACGACTCCCACTTGCTTCTTTGAGGAGAAACTCTTTCTCTAAAAAGACAGCATTCCTCGAGATGAAAACCTTTCCCTCTTGAGGATTATAGGAGTAGTATCCCTTGGTTTCTTGTGGATATCCAAGAATGAAACACTTGTCAAATTTGTTCTCCAACTTATCTGACTTCAACCTTCTTACCTAAGCAGGGCATCCCCAAGCTTTGAGATAGGAAAAACTCGGTTTTCTGCCAGTCCAAATCTCATAAAGAGTGGTTTCAACCGATTTCGATGGGGCTTTGTTCAAAACATGAGCCGCTGCCTCTAAAGCATATCCCCACATGCACCTTGGTAGTTCTGCAAAACTCATCATTGATCGAACCATGTCAAGCAAAGTTCGATTTATCCTCCTAGAAACACTATTGTGCTCAGGTGTATCAGGAGGAGTTCTTTCTGAGACAATACCATTGTCCTTCAGATGATTCTTGAATTCATTACTCAAGTATTCCCCACCACGATCTCATCGAAGTTTCTTGATGGAACGCTCAAGCTGGTTCTCGACCTCCATCCGAAATTCTTTGAACTCTTCAAAGGCTTCAGATTTTCGTTTCATCAAGTAGATGCATCCATATCTTGAATGGTCATCTATAAAAGTGATGAAATACGAGAAACCCCCTCTAGCAGTGATGCTCATTGGACCACATACATCAGAATGTATTACATCCAATAAGTTTTCAGCTCTTGCTCCTTTTCCTAGAAAAGGTTGCTTTGTCATTTTGCCCAATAAACAAGATTCGCATGTTTCATAAGATTCAAAATCTTCTGAGTCCAAATATCCCAATCGATATAAGTACTCAACATGCTTCTTGTTTATATGGCCTAAACGACAATGCCAGAGGTAAGAATTCAAGACATTGTCAATCCTTGGCCTTTTTATGCACATGTTAATCTATTCCGAATCATGCTGATCCAAAACATATATTCCGTTTACTATCGTAGCAGTACCATACTGCACATTCCCTCGTCGTATGGAACATTAATTGTTCTTTATAGAAAACTCGAAACCAATCTTGTCCAAACAAGAAATAGAGACGATGTTCTTAGACAATGAGGGAACACAATAAACAGAATCTAATTTAAGAGATAATCTAGAAGGTAGGGCGATGTGGCAAGTCCCAACTACCATGGCAGCAACTCGTGCACCATTCCCAACTCTTAGGTGAATATCGCCTTTCTTCAAGATTCTACTACTCATTAGGTCCTGCATGTTAGTGCAAATGTGAGCACCACAACCAGAATCTAACACCCAAGAACCATTCTTGATAGTAGTGTTAATCTCAATCATGTGTATACCTGAAGCTGAATTCTCATTCTGCTTCTTGCCCTTGATTGACTCTAAATAGGCTTTGCAGTTTCTCTTTCAATGACCAGATTTCCCGCAATGAAAGCATTCACCCTTAGCCCGTTTTTCAATAGGCTTCTTCTTTTTGATCTCACTTTTAGCTTTGAGTTTCTTGTCTTGACTCTTCTTCTTGGAAACCTTTTTCCTTGAAGAAACAAGCATGACATTCTTTTGTTCCTTTGTGATAGTTGTCTCAATAGACTTGAGAAACTTAATCAATTCAGGAATAGTTTGATCCATCTTGTTCATCTGATAGTTCATCACAAACTATGAGTAGCTATAGGTAGTGAGGTAAGGATTAAGTCAATACTCAAGTCTTTATCCAACATAAAACCAAGAGTGGACAACTTCTCAATGTAACTCAACATCAATGTCGCATGATCAGCAGCAGAACGTCCTTCTGCCAAGCGACAATTGAACAACAACTTTGATGTCTTGAACCTTTCAAGTCGTGAGTGCTCACCAAACAGATCCTTGAGGTGTGTTATCATCTGTTGGCAAGTCATCGCCTCATGCTGTTTTTGGAGATCAGGGGCCATCGAAGCAAGCATGATACAGGAGACAAGCTCAGCATCATCTAGATACTTCTGATATGCACACCGAACATCTTCAGCTGCATTAGCCCTGGGTTGTGCAGGAACATCTTGCTCAAGGATGTAAGCAATCTTCTTTGCCTTGAGAACAATTCTCAAATTGCGGTGCCAATCAGTAAAATTCGAGCCAACCAACTTGTTGGACTCTAGAATAGATCTCAAATTCACGCTGGAGGACATATCTTCAACCTGAAGAAGAGAAAGCAAACACATCATGTAGTGTTCCTTAAATCACATCTAACTGGTCTTTAATAAATGTGATATACTCCCACTATTTTTTTCGAGATGGCAGCCCTTACTAACAAAACACAAACACATCATGTGTAGTGGAGAGCTTGACGGTAGCCAACAACTCTATGCACTAAAAATGACTCTCGTTCTCCTTATGTCAGTGGAAGGAATAAGCTTAATTATTTGATAGGGGATTTTTCCATAGGCAACACTTGCACTATAGATATTGATATCCTATCAGATAGGAATCTTGACAACCCTTGCCATTTCGTTCATAACGCATCATTTCCTTGGATTTTCATACATAAAGCTCGAAAATCCTAATTGACCCTAGATGCCTTGATCAAAAATAAATTATCAAACATCATATGCATCGATAATTCACCAATATGATCATCATAATCAAAATTCGTGCAAAGGCCAACATGCCCCACGACTTTCACACATAAACCATCATCATGCTGCGCATATACACGTAAGATATGCTTCTCGAAAGCATCAATCATCAATCAAATTTCGTGCATCCTAGGGCAGCAAAACAATCCAACATAATCAGATTTCGTGCATCACATGCTATTCTCATGATCGCCGGCAAGGAAACATACGAAAACATCTCGCAAAATCACATGCTATTATGATGATCGCCGGCAAGGCAACATACTAGAACATCTTGAAAAATCAGAAAAGATTATAACGTGTCACCGACATGGCAACATACGAGAACATCTCGTAAAATCAGCAAAGATTCTAATGTGTCACCAGCAAGGCAACATACGAGAACATCTCGTAAAATCAGCAAAGATTCTAACATATACATGTATTTTGTAACCTTACTCCGATGCCACTGTTGGGTTTCTCGTAGACATCGTATGTCTCAAAAGCAGCGGAATTTTAAAAATTTTGAGAAACCCCCAACGCAGATCTTGGAATACGGTATACATCAGACATAAGGATGTTCAAAGTACCTTTAAGATGACTCCATTGTTCACCAACTGTCAATAGCAGACGGCCTCTATGGTATCCACACGCGGAGCACTCCGTCGATAACTTTCTCAAGGCTCTTGAATGCTGGTCGAATTTCTCAGGTGCTAGTAGAGAAAAACGCCTCCTTGTGGATCAGTTTCAGAGAACACGAAGACCTTGGAGCAAATATCAAGATCTAAATCTTTTTGATGATAGATATATTGTGACATATCAAATCATATCTATATGAGATCTTTTATTTTGAGTTTAATCAATATTAATCTCAAAATAATTCTCTATTTAATTTATCCACTTTACCAATTACATCTCATGTAATTGTGTCATTTTATTTTATATCGATGAGTAACTCCACTATTGTGTTTGACCCTATAGGCTTCCTCAATCAAGGCCGTAATAATGGATTTATTAATTAACTCTTAATTAATCAAATCCATCATTATCGATCATGAGTGATGTCTAGCAACATGTCATGATCCCCAAGATTGAAGAATAATCAGGTGAACTCATTGAGCCTTTCCATCACTAGCCACCATGCAATGAATAGCTTTCATCATAGTTATATCTCATTCGATACCAGAACATGGGTGTGTGTCTTTCTGATATATTGAACTTATAATAACATTCAAGCACCAACACTCAATGACCTATTCAAACAATTCGAGTGTCATTATCCTGGGTCCAAGACTTACTGTTAGGCTTTGATGCAATTACTTGAGATATGATCTCATTGCTAACATGAGTGATGAATCCTTTATTGATCAATCATCTATCTCCAACCTTAAGGAGTCACATCCCTACTCATCCACACTAGGCAAGCCATGGTTAGGCTCCCATTAGTAATGAGCGAAAATGTGAGTTTAAGATCAAGATAACTTTGTTGACCTCAAGTCTAAGCTTACTTGCACGACTGTCATATTCGAGATGTTGCTACTGACACTTGGTTAGCTTCCCATAGTAGCATCTCGAAGATGAGTCATCCAGTGAATCGATTCTCTAATCGATACCCACACATAGGTTCTAGTAATAGCATTACATCAATTGTTAGAACCATTGCCTAAACTGTTTAGGGAACTCAATGTGTGTCAGCTTATCCATATTTGTGATATACTCATTTCACAAATACTCCTAGCCAGGGAGATTTAACTTGATCATGAGTACTTGAAGAATCTCACATTATGATCTCATCATAATTTCTATAGCACATAGATCAAGTAGAGGATTTTATCAATGATATAAATTTGATCACAATTCTATCAAAAGATAAGATTTGCCAATGAGTTGATTGTCTCTAGAACACATACACTAACATATACCGTATTCCAAAATCTGCGTTGGGGGTTTCTCAAAATTAAATCGTAGATTTAAAAATTAAAAAAAAATTTAAAAAATTTAAAAAATTTAAAAATTTAAAAATTTAAAAAAATTAAAATTTTAAAAATTAAAAAATTTTAAAAATTAAAAAATTAAAAAAATTAAAAAATTAAAAAATTTAAAAAATTTAAAAAAAAAAATTAAAAAAATTAAAAAAAATTAAAAAATTAAAAAATCATTAAAAAATAAATAACTGTATATTATTTCAGACACTTTTTTCATACACCCATATGATGGAAGTGGGTGCCTGGAAAATCTTTTCAAACACCCCTTGCCAGACACACTGACGATAGATGTGAGTGCTTGGAAAATGATCTCAAGTGCCCTCATGACACTCTTACATGAGTCATGAGCAAATGCGGGTGGCTAGAGAATGGTCTTAGTCTTTCAGATGTTCTTCCCGGACACTCACAAGCCAATGTGGGTGTCTAAAAAAATGTAATTTTATTGTATATTAACTGAAATTTAATTTTTCAATGTATATTCTTTATTTACTGAAATTTTATTTCAATGTTTAATTAACATGTGATTTAATATTTTTTGTAATATTTAGGATATATTAAAGAATTTCATTTTCAATTTTTTATATTCCAATTAATGCGCGAAAACATTGGTATTTTTAAAATTAAGTCTTCTTTCAAAATTGCGCAATTCCCAAATATTAGAGTATGGGTGCCTAGATAATACAATTTTACGGGTGACGGTGCTAGTCGCCCACATTAGCAACTCTCGATGCCTCAAAATTAGAGTAATTAAACAGCATTTCCAAAAGAATTACACAGTGGGTTCGGATCGATTCAAGCGAGCGACACTTCTCACCTGAAAAGAAAAAAAGTAATTACCAACAACTATGAACGTAGAGACATATTGCGTGTAATCATTTCCTAATGATTTGGGTAATTAAACTAACTCTTCACACACTCATACATAGCACTACACATCACCACCCCAGTCCCTACTTTACCCACTCCCCACATTGTCAATTAAGACAACCTAATCCCCACCCATCCAGTAAGAAAATTTTCTTACCTCTTTCCCCGTCCTCCCTAGTCGGGGAAATTAAACAAGGTATGTGATTTATTTTCCACCATGGATTGCTGATCTGTCTTCCAAATTGAAATACCTTGTCCAATTATTGTAGTTTGATTTTTTATACAATACCTATGGGTGTTTTGTAGATGTACACTTCTGAAAAATTGAGAACTAGATTCTTGATACCGGATGAATATGAGATTTGGGACAAAGAATCGGATGAGTTGATTGAGAGTGAAATTCCAAACCGTGTGGGTCCAATGGGATTTTCCTTAATCACAGAGCATTTTCGTTGTGGTTTGCGCTTACCATTGTTGCCCATTTTAGAAGAAATATTAGAATGTTTAGAGATTCCATTATGTCATTTGACTCTAAGATCTATCTCATATGTGTTGGCTTTTGTGAGTATTTGTGAGGAGTTATCTCTTGAGGTGGAACTTCGTTATTTTTTTGCTGTGAGTGTATGCTCTAGGACTCCAAACAAGAACCACTACACCCTAAAGGGGAAAAAAGGGTTGGTGCTAGTGAAAGATGTGAGATGAGGATTTGAGAAATGGTGGACAAGCTTTGTTTGGATACATCCTCCAATGAAAACAAAATTTCCTCAAAATTTCCTCAAATGGAAACAAAATTTCCTCAAATGGATCCTAATTCGAGTGAAGTAGTAGACAAGGCAAAAGATAAATCTTTCATTGTATTGCTAAAAGAAATATGAATCAAAATATGAAATATTTTTATTGAATATTTGTATTCAATGTTTTTATTGAATGTATTATGATTGAACGTTTTTTTAATCTACTCTTATTAAATCTATTGTTATTGAATAGTTTTATTAAATATTTTTAGTGAAGTTAATCTTATTAAATCTAGTTTTTATTGAATATTTTTCAGTAATTTGTTTTTTATTCGATCTAATCTAATTAAATTTGTTTGTTAATTTGTTTTTGATTCTATTCTTATTCAATATTTTTGAAAGATGTTTTTTTCAATGTATTTTTATTCAATCTATTCTTATTGAATACTTTTCTATATATTTTTATTCAATCTATCATTATTGAATATTTTTTAATCTATTCTTATTGAGTATATATTTATATAGTTTAGTGTTATTGAATATTTTTTTTCAATACTCTTTTCCAATGTGTGTATTCAATTTATTAATGTCGAGTTTAGACTTGTCGAAATTACTCATATTTAATATTTTTATTGAATATTTTTGTTGAATCTATTGTTAATAAATCTTTTTTTATTGTAGGATTTGATACCTTGCACAAGAGAGATGTGCAAGATCTTATACTCCTTTTCTCTAGTATGCAAAGGAGTTTTATTGACATTTTACCACCATTTGTGGATGCACCGGGGACAAAATGTTATTGGTGTGGTGTGTTGAAGAATCCTAGAGTATCCCAAAAGAATGAAGACTTGTCTAGTAATGAGAGGACACAAGAGTGTAATGATGTTGAAGGGGACAAGCTCACACATGGTCTCAATGATGTGGATGAGAGACTTGAATTTATAACAAAGGAGAATTAAGAGCTTCGCTACAAGTTGTATTGGTATGAGAGCCGTTGGGCATATACCGAACACTCTTTGAGTACCTCTGAACCTCAACGAAAGCTGATAATCTTGGATGTCAATGGTGTGCTCGCAGACATCATGTATGGGCTGGACCGTCAAGATCACGAATCCCTCCAGATAAAATTATATATGGCCGATCAAGTACTAAAACAACACTTATTTTTGGGTGTTATATGCATTCAAGATTTGTGAGATATCATAGGTGATTTTTGGTGTAATTTATGCAGTCTTTCTATGTCCATATGCCCATGACTTTATTAGGTGGTGTATGGATAATTTTGATGTAGCCTTAGGGTCATCCCGTGGCAGGTATGTGTGTTACTTTTTTTTGAGATTGGTATTTAGAATGGTGCCCATTCTTGCAATTGATTTATTTTGTAGGGAGCAGCTACAAGCAATCACTAAATGGGTCTTTCTACCTTCGTAATTTGATAAACTCATTTTTGTGTGGGATTAAACGATGACTACGGACATGGGTGTACGTGTTCACAGCAATCCTAGCAACACGGTCTACATGAAGGAGTTGAATCGTGCATGGGCTGTCAACAATGGATTAAACACAAGATATGACCGTCAAAACACCTTATTGATTGATGATTCGCCTCACAAGTCAAAGAAAAATCCGGTAAGTCATTTTTGCTTTTCTACTCTAGCATACACTTGGTTACACATAAAAACTAACCATTAATTTTTCAGGAAAATAATGATGTTTTTCCAAGTCCCTATTCACATACTAATAGGGATGATGCATCAAAAAATGTTGATGGTGAGATGCGGACTTTCCTTGAAGGGTTACGGTATGCTCATGATGTTCCAAGTTATGTTCATGAGAACCGAATAGGACAGCCTCCGATACGTGAGGGACATGCTTTATGGGAGTATTATGCATGCCTACAAGATTGTTAGAGGGAGCCTCTAATATTAGTTCTTTTAAACATTTATATTGTAGTTGTAGTATTTTTGTTGATGACTTTTTTAGAGGGAGCCTCCAAAATGAAGTGTAGGCATCACCAAAAATATAAGGGGAGTATTTATGTTTTCTAAGTATCGAATATCAGTGTATAATAAAATAAATACACTCTATATTTCAGAACGATAAGGATCGAGTGTATTATTTATTTGACTTGAAAATATTGCACTCTATCCTTATGTTCGATCCGTATGAGTGTAACCCTATTCCAAGCATCCACATGCGTAAATGTGGGTGCCTGGTAAGGATGTATCCAAAGGTTTTGGTAAGTGCCTGGATCATATAATTTTAATGAAAGGCATGAATACAACATACTATTACAAAGTAATAGTACTTCATGAAGCACACAATGTTATCAACCTAGGAGTCTTCAACTTCATCTTCACTTGAACTTGAGTATAATCTTTGATTTCTTTTCAATGCCTCTTGCCAATCCTTTAGACAAATGCATGCCTCCAGGGTCTCTATGTTCAACTTGGACCGCTTGTGATTAAGAACTCGCCCCCCTGCACTTAACGCACTTTCGGATGCCACTGTAGATGCTGAAGGTGTTAGAATATCTTTGGCCATTCTAACCAAGATAGTGTAAGTAGTAGAATTTGTCTTCCACCAACCCAATATATCAAAGTTGTCATCATCAACACCCTCAACAATACGAGTATTATTGTAAAGTGTAATTTGATCAACAAAATTTAATGAAGATGATGAAGAGGATGACACAAATGAGCTATGTTTTCTACGAATAATGTCCATCGGATTGCGACTGCCAAACATCGAATTATTACATGTTTTAGGAATAGGAACACTAAGATCACTATATTTAAAAGCATAAAGGGAATACATGGCATGTAAAATATTGTTAGCATCAACATCTATTTCTTCACAATTTTTAATGGAAAAAGCAACATTCTCTACACTAAATGACTCCGAAATGGGTTCAAGTAATGTTTTCACACCTCTAGATTTAACCCGAGGATCCAAAATAGGTGCAATAAGAAACAATTGTGGGATTTCATCAAAATATTTCAAAAACTTATTTTTCATATTTCGCACTACATCTCCCAAAAAATCACAATCAGTTTGATGATCATAAAAAGCAAACGAAATTTTACAAATACATGAAAGCACAAGTTGAGAATTTGGATAATAAAATACCACTCAAAATCTTAGTACAAGAATAAAATGTTTCTAGTAAATTTACTAAATCTCTTATTTTTTCAAAAATAGAATGAGTCAAGAAACTGAAACCCATGAAAGATTCACAAAATTCAATAAGAACATTTTCATAAGGAATCAAAAATTGTACCATATCATATGTAGAATTCCATCTAGTTGGACAATCACTTCGATAAAAGATATTTCTTTCTTGACAAATCCTCTTAAAATTATCTCTTTTATTAGGTGTAGTTTTAATCATACTCACTAAATCACAAATAGGAGTTAAAAAAATTTCACATTCTTTTAAACCATTTTGAACACACAAATTTAAGATATGACATGTG
This sequence comes from Utricularia gibba, assembly GCA_002189035.1. Classification (NCBI taxonomy): domain Eukaryota; kingdom Viridiplantae; phylum Streptophyta; class Magnoliopsida; order Lamiales; family Lentibulariaceae; genus Utricularia; species Utricularia gibba. Next base: position 2,508,649 of record NEEC01000016.1, on the reverse strand, counting down.
CACCTAGTGTGGAAAAAAATGTTATTCAACATAGGATTCATGCTACTTTTCAAAATGTCAATAGCATTTTTATTTGTAGAGGCATTATCCAAAGAAATAGAAAAAATCCTATCAAATATTCCATAAAATGCTGTGACCTTTTCAATGATTTTAGCAATAGAAAAACCATTATGTGGTGATGGCCATTCTTGAAAAGCTAAAATTCGTTTTTGCATACACCAAAAATTATCTACCCAAGAACATGTAATAACAATATAACTCTCATTGTTACAACCTTTCCAACCATCACAAGTCAAACAAAAAGTACATTGTAGCGATTTAAAAGTAGAAATTAAAGAGTCACGCATGTTTTTAGAATCCTCAAGTGCCATATGATGCGCGGTTTTCCTAGAAAAATTTTTGTATCACGGTTGACCTTGTTTCAACATATCATTAAAAGAAGATTTTTCAACTAATGAAAAAGTAAGTTCATTAAGTATCAAATAACGCACCACACTTACTTGAAAAAGTTTATAATTAAAAACAAAATTCGATAATCCCACACTATTATCACCCTCTAAACATAATCTAGTCTGACGAAATTGTGGTAATTTATCATTATGCTTCTCTCTAACATGCCTCTTATATATATCGGTTCCCCAACCTTTTTTGAAAGTATACTCTTTACCACAATTATTACAAGAAATTTTTTTGGGATTAGAAACAACAAAATGCTCTCCAACATCCAAAGAATCATCACTAGTATTTTTTGATATTTTACGACAAAGGAGACTCGATGAGGTAGAAGAACCCACTTCTTGAGGATTAGAAAAATCATTATGTTCGGGTAAAGGACTACATTCAAGCTCTTGTAAAAATTGAAGATCTTCCCCAAAAGAAAATTCTCTATCATTTTCAAAAACACAAGGTATAGTAGAATCAGCTTGAGAAGCTTGAGACGAATTTAGTAAACCAGACCCCTCCATTTAGTAAAAAATAAAAAAAACCTGTTACCCTGCAGGCCTCACCAATGTCGTCCAAGTGGAAATTTGAAACTTGAGACTTAAGAGTATCTCCAATCACGAGTTGTATGTAGAAGTTGAAATAGAGTTATTTCTGATAATGAGTGATGAGACAATTAGAGAAAGTAATGGAAAAACTATAAGACAACCATATCATATATATAGACAAATTTTTTTATTAAACTAATAGCAACGGATACTTTCAAAACCATGTGCAACTCCATAGTGTGCACAATCACAAATGCATGTACTAGCCGTTGAGATTAATATATACATAAAAAATATATTTTAAATATGATGCTGTCATGGCAGTCTTCACATGAGTATTTTCAATATATACTTATGTTTAAATATACATTGTGCTATCAATATAGATAAATTAGAGATCTTGGCAATGCATAACTGGTTATTGAGAAAAATATATAGATAATGAAATGTTAAAATATTTATTTGGTTGAACTATCGAAATTATTCAATAAATTTGAGTAATTTAGTATTTTTCTATTGAGGTTATACATTTATATTTATTAATTTCACTCTAATTTTATAATTTATAGTATATACAATAAATGAAATAAATTATTAAAGTGATTAAATTATTAGTAATTGAAAACATATACAATAAAATTACATTTTTTTAGACACCCACCTAAGCTTGTGAGTGTCGGGACCATGAACAGTACGGTTCATACACGGGTCGTAACTGTCGGTTCCACGGTTCCGGAACCGGAACCGTATTGACATCCACCTCCTGGAACCGAAACCGAAGGTTTCGGTTCGAACCAAACCCACCTCTACTCTTAGCAAATGCCCAAGCCTGTGATAAACCATACCAATTTGCTCCTTGTATCAGCAGCCTTTTTCATTCTTTCGGGTTGTGAGTGTTTGAGCAGAGGTTTCTCCCTTTTCCTTCAATGGGAGTTCTTTCCCGCAAGAGACCTAAAGACATATCCACTTCCTCATGCCCGAATTAGTCCAGTAGTTTTAAGAAAATGAGCATTAAGAGGGCTAATTTTGTTTCTACATGCAGGAATTCCAACTCGGAAATTTTATCATAGCATAACCTTTGAGCAAGAAAAGTAACAACATTACTGAACCCAAGATGCATTTTTCCCATAATTTCCTAATCAAAAGGGCTGAACAACTCTCACTCAGCTTCACCTTACCTTTTTCCTTCAATTTTGGCTTTGACATATAGAGCTGCTTCAAGTATTTCACGCTTTTGGGCACCAAGTCAATATACTCCAACAATTTCAAATTTAACTGAGTATTACCTAAAGCTCTCAACATTTTTTCTTTCTCATTTTGCTCCTCTCTCACTTTCAGCCTTCCTGGAAATGGTGGTGGGTTTACTTTTACCACAAGAGGTTTTGTAGCAATCTCCGCTTCCTATTCTTCAGCTTCTCCTTCAACCTCAACTTCATACACTTCTCCCGCCGCTAAATTACTCTCAGTTTGGACTAATTCTCTTCAAAGTTTTGCTTTCCCACTTCTTAGTATCATTGCGCTGATATTTTGTTCTCCCCCAGAGTTGGGATTCTGTTTGGCTTGCGACGGTAAGCTTCCTTTTTGCTTCAGTTCCCCAACCTCTATTGCTAGCTGAGTAACTTGAATTTCCATTTGTTTTATAGCTTGTTGGTTCTCAACTTGGTTCTTGATAGATTGGGTCATAAAAGTCTTCAAAATATCCTCCAATGAACTTCTTGAATTTCCTCTAGAATTATTCTGGTTTGGAGGCTGAAATTGCTGTTGCATTTGCTTGTTTGGCTTGCGAAATGGTGGAGCTTGATAAGAACGTTGCTGCTACTCTTGGAAATTTTGCTGAAATCCTTGTTGTCCATCTGATGAACTCTCACCCTTGTAAGAATTATCATTGTTATTCCATCTGAAATTTGGATGATCCCTCCAACCAAGATTGTAAGTGTTCGAATAGGGATCATATTTCTTCCTTTGTGGCTCCAGATATCCCATTGCCTTCTGTTGCGTGTCGTTTCCTCAACAAATTTTAAATATTTAAAACGTAAAACACTAGAAAGCATAGTACGAGTATCGATCACAGGGAGTTGTTTTTCGTGAAGAGTGTTTTGTAAAGAACTTTCACAAAATGTCACGGTTTTGCAAAAGGGGGTTTTTGGAATGCAGAAATAAAAGTTACAACCTAAGTGATGGGCCTTGACTACGGTACGCAGTTCCTGGGAATCAGATTCCATCTCCTTCCTTTGTCCGTCCATGCCTCGGTTTTCACTGATTTCTTCCAAATAGCTGGTTATAGGAGCAAGGAATAGCCTACTCTCCCTTACACTCTGATTGACAAGAGTGTGCCCAGCTGTTGCCAAGAGGAATTCCTTCGATTAGGATTTAGCCAAGTGGGCTAAATCAAAGGATTTAGCCCACTAATACACAAAAAATCACATTTTCCCTAATCATATAAAAACACTTAAAACTATGAAATTAAAAACTAAACATAATTAAAAATTTGTGATTTTCATATCATAAAAATAGGAAAATTTGTGTGCTATCAATGCCAATATACACAAATAGTAGATCTCTATGTATCATATCCAGTGTACCCAAGAAAGATTGTGCACTAGACTTATCAGAAGACTGTCCAATGTGCTCGAAGTCCTTCAGAACTATTTGCTATGTGGGTGGGCTAAGTGGACACACCCATACAAAACTAGTCTACCAATCATCGTACGCACTTCTAAGGTTTGTTATAAGTGCACGCACACAAATACCACACAAAAGACATGTAGTTCCAACGATATGCTCTCCTCCTTGCATATCTCAATAAATGACAATATGTGTGCAAGGGATTGTGGAGTTTAGTACGAGAATTAGATATGTTGTGCCACAACTATCTCTATCATGAATGGAGGTGGAAGTAGGCACAACCCATATAAAAAATGCTTAGTGCTCTCCACGAAGTGTGTGGGTACAATCCTTTCTAGAGGTTCGGAGTCTTATGTTTCGTCAGGCAATTTGTCCCACATACGAAATGGCTCTAGGACTATGAATCTCACACGTATTTTTTCTGATGTCAACATCTACAAAAAATAACAAAGTAAGCACTTCAAAAGCTGACATTCAATGGATAGCAACTGCTAAAATCGATGATGGCGTACACTTCTAGGTGACGGACACTGATAGCACACCGTGAGGGGTGTAGGGTGTTTTAGTAAGCGGTGTTGTCAAAGCATTTATCGAAAATAGGGTAGCTGAACGAACACCGATAATGAATCTTTTGGAGAAAAGTAACACATTACGTGTCATGATTGCATGCATGTAGGGAGTTTAATACACGTTTTAGTTAATAACTACTGCAATTAATTGTAATCGCAAGTAATGGAAAGGGAACAAGGGAAAGGGTTTTACACAATACTTTTTTTTTATGACAGTTTAGCAAAAGCACAATACAGGACAAGCTATACACGTTGTGGTGCTAGGTGCATGTGTACTTGACACACTTTCTGCAAGTGCACAGAAACCGTCGAAGTAATAAAATAAGATCGTATCCACATAGAATTGTTATTGGAATTTTCTTTTCAAACAAAGACTCAAAAAGACTGAAAACAAAAGAAAGATTTGGTTTTAAGAACAATAAGAAAAGAGGCTTTGGATCTAGGATTCACCTTGCTTAAAACTCATCCTTGTGTGTATATGTAAACCTTGAAGGCTGGCCTGCATGCGCAAGCTTTGGGAGTATTATTCTAATGTAGTGCTACTCGATGACCATTATAGCACCGTCCTTTGTTTTGTGCGATTATGGAATCAACCACGCCACTAAAGCCACATCCAAATCTAACCCCTACATCTCTTACCTTACAGACTGATTAGACAGAATATGTCTTACCAATGATGTTCGATTGAGCCCTTCCCCTTAAGTGCTTGAGGCCATCTTTTGATTATCCCACACTCTCTTATGGTTATATGGTACTAAAGATCACATTGGAAAAGAAAACGTTATGAAAAATAGAATCAAATTTTAAATTAAATGCTGAAAAATATAGTAAGATAGTCACATGCGAAGAACTTGTGCAAGCAAGGCTTCACCGCATATCCTTAGCCGCAATAGCTCACACGCACATGCTCGACTCGAAACAATAAAAGTTGATGAAAAACGAAAGGAAAAGAATCCAAAACATGTTGGACACGACTCTAAACCCTAAACTGACTCTCTCTCACCCCCCCCCTCGATCTTCGAGTTCTGGTCTTTATATAATGATGAAGACTTGTCAAGCTTTCTTGATGGGCCGATATCAAGTCTTTCATCTGAATCTTCTAGGGTAAGATGTAAATTTTCAAAGATAAGATACGAATCTTATCTTATATGAGAATCTTTGACTGAGTCTTCATTTAGATAGACCAAATCTTTGCCTCCATCAAAGTCAACTCGAAAATCTTCCAAATTAGGTCAAAATTATTTTGAAAAATCACAAAACATACTTTCCCTCCTGAAAGATATAAAATTCTTCTAAAAACATAGGAAATGTGAGATAAAAAGGATGCGAAACTTATCTAAGTAAGTTCTAAAAAACATAAATATAATTGACACACAATCACTTATCACAAGTCTTCATCCACATAGCTCAATGTTAACCTCCACCCAAATTATCTCTATTTTCTTCCAATTTAGAATGAAATCATGTCAAAAAATTATAAAATATACTTTTCCTTCAAAAAGATCAAATTGATATGAAACATATTAAAGTCATTTAAAAATATAACGAAAGGTAGGTAAAAATATATAAAATAACCTTAAAAAATTATTAAAAATCATAATATACGTCATAAAAAAATCCATTATCACATCTACAATGTTCAAGACTGAGTTCAATATAATTAAGTGTAGAAATAGAAGTGTACAGTCCATGAGAAGTGGATTTAAACGTTTTCGCATAATTTCCCATAATTCACATATCACATCTATGCATTATTATGCATAAATCACATATATCTTATACCTCTACCCTGATATGTAGACATTTTTGAAAGAGTGAACACAATCTTTGAAGGAACTCTTGACTATTAAGGTTAGGTAAATTTTATTAAAAAGACAAATTCAATAAAAATGACAGATAAAATTATCTTTTACTATTCATTAGTATCAATTATCTATTTTAAACACAAATATCAAATACGATATTATTTTAAAAACATATATACTAAAATTCTATATTAAATAAATTTTTAATCCTAATAACATGATATACATTTATTTAAATACATTATTAATTAATAGCTTCTTAGTTTAGTGATTGACTCTTTTAAACTAAAAAAATTCAATTAACTCAAGATCGTTTAGGTCTACCCCGACAACCTCCATGATTTTTTGGTTCTAGTTTTCCTAAGTTTCCTAGACCACCCTTACACTTAGGTCTATCATTCAGTAAGGTAAATATGACTAGATCTATCTGGTCCTATAGGTATCTTCCTAGAAAAATCTAACGATGTACCAACATACCAACCCTTTGATCAACCTTTAAGTTGGACTATCTGAGTAAGATGTTCTTTCTCTTTTCCCCCTCTTGGATCTATTTTGGGATTTTGAGAAAAGACACACTAACACTCTCAAGTTCCATAGCCTAGGACAAAACTATACACATTCCCCCTTTGTTCTCCAAGGCACCACAACGACCTTAGGTACTCATAAATAAATTAATCAGCTCAACTTCATAAACTGAAAGTAAATGCATGTTCATAGTTACAACTTTGAAAATTAAAAAATAAACATAAAAATTCATAATGTATGAAGAAAAAAAGTTCATTTCTACAACCTCTGCTAGCTTCTATTTCCAACTCGAAATAGTAACACAAAGTTGAGTTCAGTACTGGATGAGCTCAAGACTAAAATCTCTTTCTTAATCATCTCCCTCTTTTTTCTCAGAATTTACTCTGATGATTAGAAAATTACTTGCATGAATGGAAAAGCTGAAAATGCGTAGGAGACATAAATGCACTTTGGGGATGTGAACAAAATCAAGTTTTGAACTCATTAGATGTACCTTTCTGTCTGAGCTTTTCACACTTGAACTTTGCATAACTTTTATTCTTCCTCTCCACCATAGGAAAAAAGAAGACTTTTCTTTTCTCATTTTCGGTTCTATTTATCATGATCATTCATGATTAAACATTGTTAATTTTTAAGAATTGATGAAGTTTCCTTCAAAATATCTTGGTTATTTATTAAATTTCTTCCGAATTTTATATATTTCCGTGTGTAATATTATAGTCTTTCTGTTATACCTTTTACTCATGGTCAATGTGCAACTGGCTACCTTTTGTAGATTTTGATGTAGAGCAAGGTGAAGAGAACCAACCTCAATCCTATTATTTTGAGGTAAACGGTGAATTATCTATGATTAGGATACTTTGTTAATGGATGGGTAGTATTAGGATTCAAGCTTTAAGGACTTTACTCTTTACTTTTAACTTGTTCTACTTTATACTTGTTAGTGTATGTGTTCTAGAGACAATCAACTCATTGGAAAATCTTATCTTTTGATATTTACTTTGAATTGTCATCAAATTTATATCATTCATAAAATCCTCTACTTGATCTATGTGCTATAGAAATTATGATGAGATCATAATGTGAGATTCTTCAAGCACTCATGATCAAGTTAAATCTCCCTGGCTAGAAGTATTTGTGAAATGAGTATATCACAAATACGGATAAGCTGGCACACATTGAGTTCCCTAAACAGTTTAGGCAATGGTTCTAACAATTGATGTAATGTGATTACTAGAACCTATGTGTGGGTATCGATTAGAGAATCGATTCACTAGATGACTCATCTTCGAGATGCTACTATGGCAAGCTAACCAAGTGTCAGTAGCATGATCTCGAATATGACAGCCGTGCAAGTAAGCTTAAACTTGAGGTCAACAAAGTTATCTTGATCTTAAGTTCACATTTTCGCTCATTACTAATGGGAGTCTAACCATGGCTTGCCTAGTATGGATGAGTAGGGATGTGATTCCTTAAGGTTGGAGATAGTTGATTGATCAATAAATGATTCATCACTCATGTTAGCAATGAGATCATATCTCAAGTAATTACATCAAAGCCTAACAGTAAGTTCTGGGCCCAGGGTAATGACACTCGAATTGTTTGAGTAGGTCATTGAGTGTTAGTGCTTGAATGCAATTATAAGTTCGATACATCAGAAAGACACACACCCATGTTCTGGTACCGAATGAGATATAAGTATGATGAAAGCTGTTCATTGCATGGTGGCTGGTCATGGAAAGGCTCAATGAGTTCACCTGATTATTCTTTAATCTTGGGAATCATGATATGTTGCTAGACATCACTCATGATCGATAATGATGGATTTGATTAATTAAGAGTTAATTAATAAATCCATTATTACGGCCTTGATGGAGGAAGCCTATAGGGTCACACACAATAATGGAGTCACTCATCGATATAAAATAGAATGACACAATTACATGAGATGTAATTGGTAAAGTAGATAAATTAAATAGAGAATTATTTTGAGATTAATATTGATTAAACTCAAAATAAAAGATCTCATATAGATATGATTTGATATGTCAAAAATATCTATAAAAAAGATTTAGATCTTGAGATCTGCTTAAAAAAGGTCTTCGTGCTCTCTAAGACTAATCTACAAGGAGGCGTTTTTCTCTACTAGCACCTGAGAAATTCGACCAGCATTCAAAAGCCTTGAGAAAGTTATCAACGGAGTGCTCCACGTGTGGATACCATAGAGGCCGTCTGCTATTGGCGGTTGGTAATCAACGGAGTCATTTGAAAGGTATTTCAGAATCCCTTTGTCTAATGTATACCGTATTCCAAGATTTGCATTGGGGGTTTCTCAAAAATTTTAAAATTCCGCTGCTTTTGAGACATACAATGTCTACGAGAAACCCAACAATACTAACCTAGCCAATCAAATGTATCTAAGTGACAACCACTAAGTGCGTGACATGTGTCATCTCTCATGTGCGCCACATGTCATGTTGCAGGTGCACCATGTGTCCTCTTGCATGTGCGCCACTTGTACGTCATGCATGTGTGTCACATGTGGCATGCAAAATAAGGAGGAGATATAGATGGGAATATATATATATGATGGAATGTAAGGTTCTTTCATTTTATTTTTGAGTTTTACAAAAGGCAAGGAGGAGAGGTTTGAATGAAAGGTTATAGTGCCTTCAGTGAACGAAGCTTTAGAGTTGGTTTGGAGTCTAAGGTGTTAAGGTAAGTGGCATGATTGCTTTTGAAGCTTTACTTATCTTTGAAATTGAATTCTGAAAAGTTATGTGCCTATGTGATATTGGTGTTTAATTTCCATTACTCTGGACGTGATTGTGTCTATGCTCAAAACCCTTTTATGTTATATGAAAGTTCTAACAAGGGAGTGGGTTATTTCATTTTATTTAAGAAAAACTATTTTTGAGTCCCAAAAGTATGATTCTTTTCACTGATAGCCACCTTTGTTATCTTTAAGATGATATTTGCAATATGTATCTTTAAGATAAACAAGATAGGAAAGAATGGAGGGGATATGGACGCATATCTTCAGCAACGTGGTTATACCACGGGCACTATGGCTAATATGTCAAACATGTCTGAGGCACCATGTATAAATGGAAGGTCAAAAAGTATGAAACCTATGCAAGATATGATATGATAAGTTATGTATGGCCTGCGCTTGTGGTTTTATGATTGGAGGTGGCTCTCCTGGGTGTGGAATCATGAATAAGGGCACTTTATGTCTCACCTATCATGGACTGATAGCAAGGCCAAGGCTAGATGGACATGAGAAGTGAGAAAATATAGTTATGGGAGTCACAATGTGTTTCAAGTTTCTTTTATAAATTCTCTATATTCTTTCTTGATCTTCACTTGTTTTAAAACTTAAAAGCATGACCACTCTTTTATTTATTTTAGGGGATGAAGGGAGCCAGTAGAGGTCCAGTGATCAACCATGCTTTCCAGAGTTCTATGAATATGAGTATATATTAGTGTAGCTTGTTTACTAGGTTTGTATGAGTATGATATATGTATGTATAATATACTTTTTGTTTTGAATCTATTTCATTATGAACTTATGAACTATGTTATACAAAAGTACTTGGACAAAGTCTTATATCTAGTTTACATAAGTAATTACCCATTTACTATTATTAGATCATGTAATGAAAGACACCCTGAGTTCTAGTGTTTTAGCTAGGACTGGGTGGTCACGACTTATCTTTCCCAGGCCCTAAAAGTGGGTCATGACAGGTAGTGATCTCGTACCCAGACTATTAGTCATTGACAATGACCAGACACATGTATAGAATTCAATTTTAAGGGTAATCAATGGCAATCTACTTGTACTCTCAATCATTCAAGGGGAAACCACATGAGGCTATTCCCATGCCTCTTTGTAAAAGTGTGCAACTAAAAGTAGGTTATTCATTGCTTTTACTATCAAGGCCCAAATTCACATATTATAAACTTAGGCCTTGATGCCATGTTCCCAAAGAAGAACATAAGACCCTATTATCCTATCAACTTAAAATCATAGGGGAATTGGATATAGTTTTTTGAACATGATATAGGAAGAGGTGAAACAAAAAAAAAGCCGTTCACATAACCATAGTAAGCATGGTGTGGACAACATATTTAGTTTAACTAATTCGACTCCCTATATAGACTCAATATTTAAAGGACTCATATAAAAGACAACTTAGAAATACAAGGACTAGATTGGGCACCAAAATGGCTGGTAGTGAGTTCCCTTCCGTTATGACCTGGATCAAAATACCTAATCCTACTTTTTCCACTTATTTTCTAGAATAATTAGCAATCAAGGCACTGAATGCAATACATAGAATAAAAGAAGGTCATGTAGAGCAAGTATATAACCATTCAGAATAATGGCTCATTAGAAAACATGAAGAATAAGCAGTAACATTTAACATATCATGAATCCATTTATTATGTGACCATTTTCATGGGTAACCTCATTCTCGCAACCTTAGAAACAAAGGTTACAAGGTTCCTTTTAGCTTTGAGCTTATGAAATCAGTAGAGAAGTGCCACCCCCTTTACCAACTATACATGGTTATAGCCCCTTTTCCCTTTTCCTTTCAATTCCTCAACCACATATTGTGTGGTGACTAAAACTACATAAGCAGTTGCCTCAAGTATGCTTGGCATGTAGGAGTGTGCATCCACAGCCCCCATAGGTTTTCTACTTTAACAAACTGTACCTTTGTTTAAAATTACTAAATAAAAAGCATTTGAAAGTTAAAGAGCACGGCTTTATCTAGTAACATAAATGATATAAATTTGAGTACCCATTAGAAAGTTACAAAATCAAGAGATTGGACTAAAGACCAATTTCTAAGGCTAGGCAGATTTCAAAGGTTTTAAAAGACAAACCCATAACTTCCTACTCCCATCTCCAAACTGATAAATTCTTTTTGAAACATAATCAAAACATAAAGAGAGGTCACGTTCAGCATGCCTCATGAAACATAGCCAAGCAGCACATAAAAATCATGAACCATATAGATAATCACATAAGCATAGATTTGTACATAGGACACAACACATAAATTCAGAGCCCATCATCCCGCTTACCCTTGTCTAAAATAGCTCCTTCCAAAATGAAACCCTTCATATTTCACTCTAATATAAGCCTACGAATTTCCATGATATTGGCACCATCACATAGCTCATAAAAGATTGGATTCCTCAACAATACAAACTATCTCTTATCAATAGATCCCCCTTCGATCCCCCATGTTTTCCTCCTTTCCCAATATTTTTCCTTTCATCTATCTTTCTTTTATAGCATTAGTCATGCTTATCTGTAACTCCTTTAAATGAAACATGTCACCACGATAAAAACACAAGGCACTTTCTTATTCTATACGAAACACATGTCAATACTATATTAAAACATGTGGCACTTTCTGATTGGCAGTTCCTAGGAAATGTCATTCCTAGGAACTGCTTCCCTTTAGCAATGTTCATTAAATACAATTCATTTCGTGTTTCAATATTTTAAATTTCTTTGCAAACATGTAACAATTTGTAATAACTTAGGCCATGTTCTAAACTACTTTTTTTTTACTTCTACTTCTCAAAAAAGTAGAAGTACAAATAAATCAGAAAAATACAGGATTTTACTTACTGCTTATTACTTTTTAACTATTTCTACAAAATATATTAGATATGAGAAGTAACTTTGAGTTATTTCTTACTTTTTATTTTTACTTCTCATTGTAAATTTATAAATTTATCCTTCATTACAAAAATATATTCAATATTTCATCCTATTTCCAATAATTCTCTTCCCTTCGACAATACTTTAAGGTTTAGGAATTTCATAGCCAACTGTGATTTCAATCTCCAGGATTGAACAACGGGCTTTTTAGGAGTGACATTTGTTGGAGGTTCTTCGAAATTCCAAAGGTAACAGGTTTTTTTTATTACTCTAGTTTTGTTTCATTTTTTTGATCGTAATCTGGGTTTGCATTGGATCCTTGCTTTTTAACCAAGCTAGAGAGAAAGCTGTGAATTGTGGCTCAGCTTTTTTAAAAAAAATTGTATTTAATGTTGTGCCTGAGTTGCTGTTACTTTTGTTGCATTTAATAGCTAAGTTTGGATTGGAAACTTGTTGTATTATATATGTTGCACTATTTTGCTCAAAAAAAAAAAATTTGGGTTGAGATTTTACATTGTGAGATATTAATTTATGACTTGCTCTACGGTTAACGTTGCTGTAATTTTTCATGCTTAATGGTCTATTTTTCTTTACTCCATTAATATAGATATGTCTTCAACTTATTCTAGTATATTTCTTTATTTTTTTTACTTTTTTTTGACTTTGTGACATAGTAATGGACAAGGGAAAAATAGTGTTGGAGGTAATGAAACTAACCAAAAAGGTGGTGCAAAATGAGAGCAGATTCTTGGATGGGTTTTTTTATTTCTCGAGATTTGCATGACTGAGGTTCATGGTGGGAATCGACCTACTACCTCATTCAACAAGATCGATAGGTTGAATATTCTTAATAAACTAATTAGTCAAACTAGAGATGAGTATTCAATGAAACAATCAAGAATAAGTGGTATGATCTTCGAGCATTATGGACATTGTGGATTTGACTTGTGAATTGGACTGATGTAGGTTGGGATATGACAAAAAACACGATGCTTGCTAATGATGAATGATGGGCAAAAAGGATTGTGGTAATTTATTCTTTAAGTTTATTTATTCTATTTTAATGATATACATTATTGGTTTTAATAGTATTTGATATCTTCTATGGTGATTATTTGGCTTTTGCTTTTTGGGTTTCTTACTTGTAGAAGAATAAGCAAGCTGAAAAATTTTGTGATGGATCGCCACCACACAAAGAACTCATGGAAGAACTCTTCGTGGTATCATTACGATTGGTCAATATAGCTACACACCAAGCTCTGGATTTCTAACAGGGGGGATGGATGATGAAGTTGAATGTGTCCCTAAGATGGAGGATAACACCTTTGATTGGACATATGAACCTGTGGTTAATGATTTTGGAACACCAACTTTAGGTGAAAGTGCTAGTCGTATATTTGGTAATAGTCTATGAGAAGAACAACCAAGGAAACGAAAGAGTGGAAAAGGAAGTAACTCAAACATTATTGTGAATTCGATCAAGCAGATTACTGAAGATAATGGACGTTAGTTAATGAAGAATGATCTATGGCTTGTAGAAGAGTGTGTTAAGATATTGGATAATACCAAGGGGATCATTGGTGGTAATACTTTATGGTGCAAGGGATAGCACCTCTTCGCCAAGACAATTGAACGTCATATTTTCTTAACCATTGACATTGATGATAAATGCATAACATATTTGAAGAGTCACATGAGCACTTCCTAATCCTTGAGCTGCTAGTTCGCCACATAAGATTTGATGTTATTGTAACTTAGGACTAATGTGACATGTCTACTTTGTTATGAGTTTTCTACATTGTTACTTTTATTTCTTCTTTTTTATGAAGATAATTCCTCTATCTTAGGACTTTATTTTTTTTGTTTTGTGAAATTGTCTTTACTTTTTTGTGATATTATCCCCACTTTCTAGTGAACTTATTTCCACTTTCTTGTGACTTTATTCCACTATCTTATTGCTTTATTTTTCATTATCTTGTGACTTTATTTTCCACTATCTCGTGACCTTATTTTCCACTATCTCATGACTTTATTTTCCACTAGCTCGTGACTTTTTTTCCACTGTCTCGTGACTTTATTTTCCACTTCTTTGTGGCCTTTATTTTCACTTTCGTGTCACTATAAATATTCATATTTAGTGGTTGCATTCTTCAATCATGTCTTCATCGGATAATTCTCCTCATTCTTCAGAAGTGAGTACTGATTCCGATGATGACAAACATGCATTGCATCAAACATGTCAAGCTGTAGGAGTAGTAGGCGCCTACCACGAGTGCTATATGGTGAAACAACCTTTCAATAATCGACCAATTAGTGGTTGTTCATGGCTTTTCGATATGCTTAATGGCCATGACTGTAGGGCATACAACTCTTTATGGATGAACACTCCCACTTTTCTTCAACTTTGTCATCTACTTGTGAATGATTATGGTCTAAAGAGAAGATCACAAGTTGCTGTTGAAGAAGAAGTAGCCATGTTCCTTAATGTAGTCGGACATCGAGAAACAAATCGTTCTTTGCAAGAGTTTTTCCAGCGTGGGGCTGATACCATCCACAAAGCTTTCAATAACGTAGTACAAGCCTTAATCTGAATGTCCTGTCCCGTGTATGGGTTCAGCCTCCAAATGCATATCCTACAATTAATCCATATAATCAATCAAATGATAATTATTATCCTTTTTCTAAAGACTGTATTGGTGCAATTGATGGTACATATGTTAGAGCCTCAGTTCTTGCTATTGATTGCATCCGTTTTATTGGACATAAGGGAGAATGAACCCAAAATATTCTGTTGTTTGCAATTTTAACATGTGTTTTTTTTTTTTGTGTACTGATTGGAAATGAAGACATGTGTCATGACAGTAGGCTGTTATGCTATGGCTTAGGGGATGATTGTTGCAATTTTCCAAAACCACCACTTGGTAAGTGCTACTTAGTAGATTCAGGATTCTCTAATACCAAAAGGTTACATGTACCCATTCTGCAACCAATAGTATTATTTACCTGATTTTCAATGTGCCCGTAGTTTTAGAACTGCACAAGAACTTTTCAATTATAAACACTTGTCACTACGCAACTGTATTGAGCAAACCTTCGGAGTATGGAAAAACAGATTTCATATGGTGAATGATTTTCCTCATAACAGATTGTGTGGAGTTGATGCTGATGTTGATGGTGCAACTTTAGATCAATATAACAAAAAACCTCATCTTCCTAGTGATGACGAAGTTGCAAGTAAAGGTCTAAATGAGTCTTCTATGGATGAGTTGAGAAACTCAATCTGTAATGATCTATGGAGGATCTACCATGGTCAAACTAGCTCATAAAATAAAAAATGTTCATTGTAACTAATGTGTTTCGATTGTGATTTCTATTTAAATAAAAAATTTATTTGTATTCGTTTATTGTCCAGTTCAATATATTTATGTATTTCATATTGTATGATTTATTTAAATTAATGATATTGTTATTCTCATTTAATTTTTATATCATCAATATTGATCTTATTTTATAAATGGATAAAAATGATAATTTATTTTTAATAGAAGGATAAATTTGAAACTTGACATAAAAATGACAATAAAAAATCAATACAAGAATTGAAACATCATTTATAACTTTTTACAAAATAAATTTTACTTTCTACTTCTTTTTTTAACTTCTAATTCTTAAGAAGTAGAAGTTATTTTTTGAAAAATAGGTTAGAACATGTTTTGAGAACAAAACATATTTCACAAAACTCAACTCTTTATGATAGATACTTATATTATGCTTAATTGTGTTTTATGTTTATATAATTAAAATTTTTTGAAGACATGACACGCAACAACAACATTGTAAGAGTATCGCTGGTTTTATGTCTTCATCTCCATTGTGCTTCCATACTCATCACTAGGCTCAATCCTTTTTTAAAAAATTAATTTGAATATTATATTGATGGAAATGGCTAAGAAATAGAAATGGCACGAGTACGGCGTTCCCACTCTCACCTCGCCTCGCCTCATGACTCCTCACCCCCTTCTTCGTCACACCACTGGCTTCAGTGCGGAGTTCGCAACAGAGCAGAGGTGAGGTAGAAAACAAGCAAGCAGGCCCTTGATGCCAGCCATGGCTTACCCAGTCCGGGTTCCCCGTTTTGCACCTACATTTTTACTCTATTTACCTTTTCTCTTTTCCTTGGTTTCCTCAATCGACGTCACCCGTCTCTTGTCCGGCCATTCCGCCCTCTCCGACTTCTCCGCCCTCCTCTCCTCCACCGCTGTCGCCGCAGATCTTGCCTCTCGATCTTCCCTCACCATTCTCGCTGTCCCCGATGCCTACCTCCGCGCAACCACCGCGTCCCTGCACCCCTCCGTTGATCTCGCTGACGTCCTCCGCTACCATGTCCTGCTTGAGTATCTCTCCTTTTCCGATCTTCGTCGCTTCCCTCCGACGGGGAAACTCGTCACTACCCTCTTTCAAACTACCGGGCGCGCAGCCGCTAACTCCGGCACCGTTAACATTACCTTCGATTCCTCCTCTGGGGCCGTCACATTCCATTCCCCGGCTTCCAACGCCACTCTTCTCTCCCAAATTGAAACCCTTCCGTACAACGTGTCCATCATGTCTCTAGATTCCCTGCTAATCCCTTACGTACTCGATCTGATGACATCCGAAACTCGCCCCCCACTAGGGCTTAACATCACTAAAGCGCTAATCGATGGTCACGATTTCAATGTGGCTGCAGCTATGCTACTTGCCTCGGGAGTGGTTTCCGAATTTGAGGCCGACGAGGGCGGCGCCGGAATCACAATGTTCATTCCCACCGATGAGGCGTTCGCGGATCTGCCGTCGTCTGTTAAATTCCAGTCGCTGCCGGCAGACGTAAAGGCGGTGGTACTAAGATTTCACGTCCTTCATTCATACTACCCGTTGGGCTCTCTACAGTCGATTGTAAATCCCGTACAGCCCACGCTTGCAACAGAGCAAAGGGGAGCGGGCAGTTTCACCCTGAACATTTCCCGAGTCAATGGGTCGGTAGGAATCAACACCGGCATAGTTCTGGCGTCAGTGACGCAAACTGCTTTCGATCAAAATCCTGTGGCAATCTTCGGGGTATCGAAAGTTTTGCTTCCAAGAGAGCTGTTCGGAAACAATCCTATTGAGGTGGACGATCTCATCCCAGGAGCAGCCCCGCCGGATTCAGCCTTGGCGCCGGATAACTCTATTTGGTTACCTAGGCACACGTCTGAAGTTCCCCGGCTTGTCATTCATGGAACTGGAGGAGTTCGATTATCTTTGGGGTTCTTGTGTATAGCAATAATCTTTTCGCTATGTTGATGAAATTGATCATCTGAGAAGGGCCATAGATGATGGAAACGAGACACCCATATTTACTCAATGCACAGGAAGCCACAGGTATGACACAGAATCATCTTCTTGAATATGCTTCCTGCCCTGCCCTGGCGAAGTGTCGTTCAATTGTTTGAACTCACCTTGGTTTCCTTTAAAAGAATTATTATATATTGTTTTAGCACACCATCGGCCAGGCCAATGCCTTTTTTGCTAAACCGCATCGACAGGCAAATAAAATCATCGTGTCAACGCTTTTGTGCATATGGCTGGATGCATACGTGATGAATGATCGTCGACTGATTTAAAACGAAATTCTTGCACTTGGGATTACAAAATTAAGATAAGGGTAAGTGTGTTGAACCGTGGGATATATCTGATGAATCAATGGATGAATGAACACACTGTGACTAGTCCTAAACTTGATGCTGTTTGTTTTTATATTTTTATGATTCAAGTGGTCTGGTAGCGTAGGCTTGGCTTTACCAATTTCACATGTTTGTTCGTAGTTTAGCTGGTGGGAATGCTTGTATGTACTAGTTGTAGTAGTACCTTTTTTTGACTGGAACATAAGCAACCCATCAAGGCAAGCTGCATATCCAACAGCTTATCACTCATGTATGTCGTGTATTATGAAGCCAGATGTCTGTTATTGTGCTGCACAGGTAGGAGTTGACGATGTGAATCTCTAGAACCAAAATCAATGAAGAGAACAACTCTTGAAAGTCTGGTTCATACTTTGAGATGGGTGAACCCAACAAGTTTTTTTTGTCGGTTGTTTCTCACTCGTTACTTACCAAGTGGCAATATTTTCTTTCAATGAAGAGATCAACTCTTGAACATCTTGATATCTAGGAGCTCAACAAATTTTTGATGTAAAACCACATGGTGTGATTTATAAGTAAAGTAGGCATCTCCCTTTATGATAAGCCGAGCTTCCAATGGAGACTTCTGATAGCCTTTTTGACAAGGTGGTGTTGGGCAGGTGGTGTTTCAGTGGCGGGTGGGTTACCACCAATTGCAATGTGCATTTCTTATGGTTACCTATTGAACAGTGAATCAGGAACTTGGTCATGGAGTTTGAGAATGCCAGTACCATTGTTTGCTGTGATGGTATTGGGTGTGAGCGGGTTCCATGAGGGGCTTGGGAAAATGATGGGCGAGAGAGCTATGGCTGCGTCCATTGGATGTGCAGTACCTGTCACCGACGTAGCCACCCATCTTTTTGTGTGGATCCAGTGGTCAAACCCAACGCTGCCGGCCAGCTATTTTTGTTTGGACTTAGGAGATGAAAAAAAGTCAATTCCCCTCCGTGTGTGTTCGGATGCTCGTCCAGTCCAGTGGGCTATTATTATTGTATTTTGTCGGGTTTGAGTCTGTGTTGAAGAGTGAACAGTGAAACCATTCTAATCTCAAAATGGTCAGAGAGGAGGGGAGTAAGGAGTTTTTACTAAAACCATCCACTATAAAATACCTCATTTCAAAACCATTCACAATGTGCATCTTATCTTCATTGTGTATCACAACCACCTATTCTACTATTTTATTTTCCATTTTTCAATTTCTTTTTGGTCTACTATTTTAACCATTTAATAATTATATTATTTACAAAAAAATAAAAAATACATTATATTCCATTTACAAACATTATAATAAATATCATTAAAATACTTTTCTTTGCAATTCAATAATTATATCGAATTAAAAAATAAAAATAATTATATTATTTTTTAAATATAATATAAAAAATCACTCAAATATTTTATAATTTACATTTTTGTTTGGATATTATTTGTTCATAAAATATATACAATTAAATAATAAAAGAAAAAAAATAATTAAAAGAAAATGAAATATCAAAATACGGTATACATTCTTTTATAAATAATAAATAAAATAACATAAAGATGGTTTTTATTTAACTTTTTTATTTTGATATTTCTTGTTTAAAAACAATACAATTTATTAATAATATTTAAAAATTGAACAATTATACGAAATAAATTATATTTTTTTTGTAAATATTATATTAAAATTCAAAATTTTTTTGTTTTACATTTTTGTATAAACACATGCATAAGAATAAAAAAATTAAAATTTTTTAAGAAAAAAAAATGCTATCGTAAATAAATAACTAACTATCACTATTATAAAAAGTATAAATGCCTATAAAGTGTACATTAATTATCTATAACAATTACCAGAATAAAAGTAATATAAGAAAAATGATAATTACCTACTTTATATCAATCATTGTAATCATCAGTTATAGTTACTAGAGAACATGCTTATAAATTAAAACATAGTCTAATGCAAACTCTCAAATAGTAATGAAGTCTTCCGAACAAGCATAATGAAATAGAAAATAAGAATTACTCAATTAGAGCTTTGTAATACTCTCAATCATATGGTCTTCATTCAATGGTGCTTCAACAATGTGAAAATCATGCATAAATGATGTTACACTAGGTGCTTGTACAAGTACTTCAAGAAAAGTCTTCATCTCACCTTCTTTCATTAAGGTTGAATCTTTTTTATGAACCATGTATTTGTGGGGATATGGAAATATTGCATTGTCAACTTGTTTGAGAACCATTAGGACACATTTGATATGTGGGTAGAGATTTAATATGGGTTTAGTTTATTTGGGTTTATATAAACCTTTTTTGTTCGATTAGAAGGTCATTCTTGTTTGGTTAGTAGATATAAGTTATTTGAGTTATGGGTCACAATGTGTTTGGTATGTGGGATAAAAATCAGGTATTGTATGAATTTATGTATAAAATGACTGATATACCCTGCTTCATTAAAAATGTAATTTGTGAAATAATTTGGTTTCCCTTTTCTCCTCATACTCCCACCGACCAATACTTTTGTCTCCAAAAATAAACAATCTACTCTACACATTTTCCCTTGTTTCTTCCTTGTTTTCTCCATTCATGGATATAGCAAGCCCATTTGTAGATTCTAGTAAGAAAACCAAGCAAACTCAGAAGCACGAGGAGGAGAAGGATCTCATCTATGGTGTGAAGTAAAGATGGGTGGATAATTTAAAATGGTTTCAGAGGCAGGCATCACCAAGCGGTCCATTCAGTGTTCGTGAACCTTTGTCCCAAAATTGACATCGGTGCAGTTCCAAAAGGTACATACTTGGAAACGAGAGTATTATGTGCTTATTGATTTCTTAGCCAAGTCGGGCACCAGTTTCAATGAGGCAACCAACACGGTGGATGCCATTGACGATGTCTAGAAGAAGATTGAATAGGTGTGCATCGTTCTCATATTTGAAGAATTCATTTCCATGTATTAATCATGTGATTGTTGCAGCATATTCCGAGGTTGTACATGCTTACACATAAGTCTTGGCCGCATTACACACATTGGAGGGAGATCTTCGAGAAGGATCGGGCTAATGGGGATAATTCCATCAGCTTCGTAGGTGCATCTAGAAAGAGAAAATTCACAGAAGACGTGGCCGACATGTGGACACATCTTCGGTGCAATCAGAACTTATGGGACAGAATACTGACTTGTCTTATGCGGACATGATGACACACATTTTATTAATGTTTTTAGGTTATAAAATTGACATGTTTCATGATAAAATTAGGTATTTTGATTATGATTTTTAATATTTTTTTTCACTGTAGTGTTATTTGTATTTCTATGCATAACATGGACTAAATTGATGATTTATTCTATATTATGATTTCTAATGCTCTTCTAAGTATTAACAACAACATTATGCACATATTTAGCTAGTTTATAAGCATAATTCTCTGGACACAAGACGCTAGGAGGAAGCATGATTGATATTCAGCCGCCAACAGTTGTAGGTTTAGGCCAAGAACAATATAGATATCAGGAATAGTGTATTAACTTTGAAAAATGGGAAAGAAACAAGTAAAGATATTTTTTGAGAGAGAGGAAGAAGGAGAACCGCTCCAGACCCAAGGAGGGGAGGAGGAACACGAAGGAAGGAAAAAGAAGATGATTTTTTAGAACAAAAATCTCAAATGTGAACAAAACAACTATTGTGCTTTGTTTTCTTTTTCTTGCTAAATATTTGACCATGACTGTTTGTTTAGCAATGTTTGAGATATTCTCTTAAATTTATGCATGCTTTATCTCTTGAACATGACTGGCTATGTCACGACCCATACTTGCCTTGCACGATATTGTCCGCTTCGGGCACTCAACCCTCACGGTTTTACGTTCTCCTCTTCCGGGGAAAAGGCCTCATGCAAGATTAGTAGGATTCCTCTATTTAAGCACGTCCCCACCCCCGTCCGTAACCAATCTGGGTGCTTGAATTTTTGCTATTTCTATTACTGAATAAAGCCCTGCTCCCTAGCTTCCAAATGATTTTTATTTAGTAATTTAAAGTAAGGAAATATTCATGAAATATGACATGGTTTTCATGTGTATCGTTATGTGTTATGAGATTAAAATGCAATGTTTTGAAGTAGAAAACTTATGGGGAGCTGTGGATGCACACTCTTATATGTCAAGCATGCTTAAGGCAACTCTTTATGGAGTTTTAGCCACCAAACGGTATGAGGTTGAGAAATGGAAAAATGGCAAAGGGGCTGCAACCGTATGGACTTGGTAAAGGGGGTGGCACCCCTTTATTGATTTCATAAGGCCAAAGCCAAAAGGAAATTCTTGATCTTGGCTTCTAAGGTTGCCAGACTAAAGTTACTAAGATCAAGGGTGTGCAACCATGCACGTAAATGGTCACATAGTTAATGGACTCATAATATGTCAAATGCTATTGATTATTCTTGTTTTCTGATGAACCTTTATTTTAAATGGATACATACTTGTTCTACATGGTCTTATTGATTAAATGAATTGCATTCAGTGCCTTGACCGCTAATTATTCCAGGTAATGAATGGAAAGGGCAGGACCAGGTGCTGTAGGTTGTAGGAAAAAGGATCTCATTGCCAATCATTTTGGAGTCTCTTGGTTGCGGGCCTAACTAGGTTGTTCAGAATAGAGCTCACATCCAAACTAGTTCTTATGTTTCTAGGTTGCCTTGTGAATTCTTGAAGCGTTAAGTTTGTATTGGGAGTCATGTCATGTCCACCATTTTGTATAATGGTTATGTGAATTACCTTCTTTTGCGTTCACCTCTTACTATATGATATAACCTAAATTAATCCAATATCCCTATCAATTTAAGATGATAGGATAATACGGCCTTATGTTTCTTTTCGGGAACATGGCATCAAGGTCTAAATTATAAGGTGTAAATTTTGGGCCTTGACATTTTGGTAAGAGAGTAATGGAAATTAAACACCAATATCACATAGACACATAACTTTTCACAATTCAATTTCAAAGATAAGTAAAGCTTCAAAAGCAATCATGCCACTTACCTTAACACCTTAGATTCCAAACCAACTCTAAAGCTTCGTTCACTAAAGGCACTATAACCTTTCCTTCAAAAATAAATGAAGAAACCTTACATTCCATCATATATATATATTCTCATCTACATTTCCTCCTTATTTTGCGTGCCACATGCATGACATACAAGTGGCACACATGCAAGAGACACGTGGTGCACCTGCAACAGGACATGTGGTGCACATGCGAGATGACACATGTCACGCACTTAGTGGTTGTCACTTGGATACATTTGATTGGCTAGTTTAGTATAAAGTAGAACAAGTTAAAACTAAAGAGTAAAGTAAAATGTGAGGGTTGAGTGCCCGAAGTGGACAATATCGTGCAAGGCAAGTATGGGTTGTGACATTTGGTATTAGGGCCAAACTCGGGCTCGTGCCAAGGGTGGGGTGAGGTGGCACTTAGCGAGGACTCTGAGTGTCTAAGAGGGGGTGAAGGTATGTAGCGCCACAGGCCTAGTTATGGTTACGCATCCCACATTGGTTACGGACGGGGGTGGGGACGTGCTTAAATAGAGGAATCCTGCTAATCTTGCATGAGGCCTTTTCCCCGGAAGAGGAGAACGTAAAACCGTGAGGGTTGAGTCCCCGAAGTGGACAATATCGTGCAAGGCAAGTATGGGTCGTGACAGGCTAGATCTTAGGAATCCCTTAAAATGTAAAATGGTGATGTGGGAGCTAGGGTTCATAAGAGAATTGATCAATGTGTCTTAGCTTTCGTTTCTATCATTCCTTGAGTAGGACTAAGAGGGGAGAACGAATAGTTTTGCAACCCAGATGTTTGATTTAGAGGTAGACCAACAAATCAAGGTGGGAATAGTAGGTGTTAGTTTTGAATAGAACCAATAGAGTCGGGTAGACTTAGTTTTACATAATTTGCACATGGGTTGACCTAAGTGTGGGATGGGTGATGAAATTAGAGGCATGTTAACCAAAAACATGAAAAATGACCTGGGTAGAGTTAGGTTATTTGTAATTGTTAGTATAGAAACATTGCAAATTAAATTAAAGACTTTAGTACCACATCACCTACATCACCTACATCACCTTGAGGCATCTTAGTATTATTTTGTATTTAGAACTTGTATTTGTTACTTACTGTCTACGTTTAGATTTGATTTTAGTTACTGAACTTATCTATCACTATTAGTCTAACCTTGGACTAAAAGTACCACGCTTATTCTGTAAACATGCATCTGTTGAAACACACAACAAGCACTTGATCCTCGTGATCAACCCTAAATTCCACTTTACATTTTGTGTTTAATTTTTATTTTGTGAGGATTAGGGATTATGAATGTATTTGATATAAAAATTATATTTTTGCAACGACATTAGGAATTTTTCGTTTATAAGGACACATCTAATGACCCATTTGGTGGTGTAGAGGGTGTTCGTGTTACACTAGATAGGTAGGACTCTGAGTCCCACAATAGTATTGACGAGGGTGGGTAGCCTGCGAGAAGCACACGGCCTCTCGATGGACACATGTTGTTTCTATGTCAAATGGAGGCGCTGAATGTGCAAACCTATGCGATGTTGTGCTGATTGGGGTCAATAATATTGCAACAAGCTCATAACGTGGCTGAGAAGTAGAAGATGGTTGTAGAGTTTGTGAGGGGTATGCCCTTGCCCCAACCCTCTTCCAATGCTTCAACATTGCAGAAACGATCAGCTCAAACCTAGTGAGGCTAGATTACTTTCTTGCATCAATTGACTATGAGAAGGAGCTAATTGTATATAATCTCGCCTCTAGTACCAATCCTTGAAGGATTAGGTTTGTGTACTTTGTTGTTTGTGGACAACAAGGTTTGTGTGTACTTTTGGGTTGTTTAAACAGTTCCTAACTTTTGGGCGGGTGATGCATGCTTCATCATCCTACATATTTTCTGAAGACTGTGTTGTTCATATGCACCCCCCTCCCCTCCCCATCTACAAACAAGAACAATGCATTCCAATAGCGCAGAGCTGATGTGTGTTTATTAGAAGCACTGTATATATACGAGTGTTGTGTTAGGCATGGCTGGCCTACACTCTGAAAACAAGGTTGCATATTTGGCCAGCACCACATTTGCGCACATGCGGTGTTGGGTGATGAACATACTGCACATTTGCTTTCGTACGGTGTCGCTTGGGTGTAGACACTTTGTAACTCTAGAAAATGCATGAGTGGGGTATGCACCCAATGCTACAGAACACATACACTAACAAATATATGTTTCCAAACATTGATCAACATGCTCGGTTTGACCATCCAAGTGAGGGTAGTAAGTCGTAGAGAGGTTGAGCTGAATATTTAAGCGGTGAAATAGGGTAGTCCACACGGAGCTAGTGAAAACCTCGTCATGGTTAGAAACAATGCTTCCAAATTTGTACTGTGTAAGAGTGCATGAGAGTGAGGGAATGAGCATATTTGATTAAACGATTCCTAACAACTAGAATAATAGTTTTGCCACCTGAAGGGGGGAAGTCCCTCAATAAAACCCATGCTAATAGAAGTCAGTTGGTGTGCAGGAATGGCTAAGGGTTGGAGAATGCCTAGACTAGAAGCTCGATCAAAGTGGATACGACTACAAGTGGCACATTCGTGCACCCATTGGTCAACATCTTTCAGCATGTTTTTCAAATAGAGATATTTCTTAAGACGTTGGTAAGTAGTTTGAATGGTAGAGTGGCCATCTATGGCGGACGAATGGAGGGAAAGGAAGAGTCGGCCATCCAGATCCAAACCAGTGCCCACACAATATCAATCCTTAAATTTGAGAAGGCCATGATGGAGAAATAAGGTGGGGTGGGAGGAAGGATCCTGAAGTTTATCAATGTAGATAGTTTAGAAAAGGATCTTGCTTGTAACTTAATTGTAGTTTACTCAACCAATCAGGTTCTAGGACTAATAGGATGAACCTTTTGAGAATAGATAGAGAGGCTTTTGTCTTTTTCTCCAAGGCACAAGAATAGAACACAATAGGATGAACCTTTTGAGAGAGGACATGATAACACATATTTTTGAGTGGCTCAATGCATGGAATTTACACATTTTATGCTAAAAAAATTAAGCTTAATTGCCTGTTTCTATATTTTTGCACATAAGTACTATAGGAGTGCACTTTTAGTCTTAGTTGGGACTAAATCCCTTCTAACAGTTCCTTTTGAGCAATGCAGCATGGGTCGCAACACAAATCCCAAGGAGCCGAATATGAACAGTGTGGTGGCAGAAAATGTGACAAAAGTCTGAAGAAGAGTACACACAAAGTCCAAGGAGGTGAGAAAGGGAGATTTTGGACAAAAAAGGAGGAAAGGTGGAGAGAGAAGCAGATCTCCCCTTGGAGACTCACGAACACATTTTCGGGGGAGAAGGTTTTCTGGGGAGGAAGAAGAAGGAAGACAAACAGGAACGAAGCTGAAGTTCAAGATTATTTTCTGTCTTCAAAGAATATTACTCCTAGCTAAGAGTAGCTAGTGACGTTTTTCAGTTTTTGTTGACACTTTACATTACTTGCTTGTTTGCTTTCTGGTATTTGACTGTGAAATGAGCACACTCTGGGTGATTTTTTCTTTTCCACTTTCATTTACCTTAAGCATGAGTGGCTAAGTACTTAGGGGGGTGCCTTGGGGTAAAAAGGGGAGAAACATGTTAATCAACCTTTAGATCTAAACAGCCATGAGTCACGCCACTTCCTTAACAAACCAGGATAGATCCAGGAGGGGGATGTAGTGAAACCCAACTTAACAACCCTAATTAGAGGTAGACCAAAGATTAGGGGGAAAAACAAGAATCCGGGTAGACCTAGATCTTGTGAGTTAGTTGTATGATTTGTGGTTTGTGTGAGTTTGTTTAGTGATAAGAATACATCACCTAGGAGTCCCAAGGCATCACCCATTCCATTCCAGAAACAACCGAACTCTAGAACTTGTTATTTTTATTTACTGTATTTCGTTTTAGTTCTGTCTTAGTCCTAGCTAAGACCAATTTTACCAACGTGACACTAGTTTCGTGCGCCAACTTTCACATAGCAAGCACCTGCTCTTCGTGTTCGACCCTAATCACTATGCTCATAATTGTTTTATGCTTGAATGTGGGTTAGGTTATAAATTTATTTGATAGGAAAATTTGAAATTAACGACTTGCACAATTTTTCGTTTATCAGGACAATAACGATACTATAGTTGCCGTAGTCGTAGGCATATGTTTCAACCATGAATTTGTAGAGGAATCAAGAAGGGCAAGAACTGTAGTAGTGCTGAGTGTCAACTTTAATAATCAGAAGGATTCTAAGGCTGCAGCAGTCTAGTGAAAAGCATTCTTCTTGCGTAGGTGAGTAAGGGGTCAGCTTAAAATTCCATAATCTTTAATAAAGCATCGACATTGCTCAGACAAGCCGAGAAAACCATGGAGTTCTTTAACTATGTTTTCTATTGCCAAGATATCATGGCATCAATTTTACTATTGTCAGGCCACCCCTTGGTTGGAGAGAAGGATGGGAAATTTATGCTTTACCAAAATGATATTGAGGTATTGAAAATTGATACACATTCGCCAACCCCCATCTTTTTTTGAAACCAACAAAATGAGTGAAGAGAATGAACTTTTACTTGGCGTATAAAACTGGTAGCTAAGAGTTCATCAATGAGTTTCTCTAACTCTTTTTTGAGGTGGCGAGGAATGCGATAAGGTGGGTAGCACTTGGGATTAAAAAAATTGCATGATCAATCGTCTTCATGGGGATTTGTTCTATTGAATGAAGGTAAGGCCATTGTGTTCACATGGGGTTGTAAACTAGAGCCCATTGCTAACCTGGTTGTCGTTGTGGGTGGTATGGGTAAGAATACAAATGAAGATCTCGGTGCTAATATGGAGAATTCTTGAGATAGGGAGTGGATTTTTGAGTGAAATTATGGAGTTGGGTTAGCATGGTTTCATTCAATCCAGTCATTCAATCTTTGAATCGTCATGTGACTGCTTGGTTTTCACTCCATCATCTTTCTATCTTTTCTTCAAATAATCCTTGAGCCAAACAAAGGTCTTCTCATACTACGGTAATACTTTGGAGCTGCTGTTGAGAGGTGTCATTATCAGTTGGCTCCTCACAGTCAACATTCAGGTGATAAGCGGTAAGTTCATCCTCTTGCTAGAATGTCATGGCATGGGTAATAATCTTGTTTTTCACATGTGGCACTAGGATATCGCTCTGATACAACTTTGTTAGAACTTAAGAAGAGTGCAAGACTTAAAGATGTAGAAGGGGGGAATTTTGGCAGAAGAGCAGAGAAGGAGAATTGAGCGAAGAAGATAGAATTCTTTATTTCACAAAAGCTGAGTTTCTGATTACAACATTGTTTTTATAATAGTTTGCAATGGTAACATCGTAAAAAGTTGTTCTTAATGAAAATAGATATTTTTCAAAAGTTGTTCGATCCTATCTTGTACTTGAGTATGTGGCCCACCTTGCTTTTTATGGTTTCCTTCTTCCATCCTATTCAGCATTACCTCATGGATGTTTGTGGTATTGCATTTGTGCTTCATTGCTTCTTCTACACCTACAAGATTAGGGTTAATTAAGGTGGGTGTTGATGTATGTGTAACATCATGTTTCTCTGCTTGTATCACAAAATTAAGGCCATGTTTGTTAGGTGGGTTTAAATTAAAAGGGTTTAGATTATTTTAATTTATTGTATCCCATAAATAATGGTTTAGAATGAAGTATGTGTTTGGTAGATAGGGCTCAATTACATGGGATTATCAATTTTGTATGTCAGTTAGAAGGGTTTATGTATAAGTTCTCAATACTAGGAAAAAAGAATTCTCTAATATAACTTTATATGTATAATATAATATCTTATTTTCCTGTTTTAAACCCACATATAGAAATGTGAGACTCCTAGATTGGGGAATTCGAAACCCTCAATCTGCGATGTAATATCATGGATCTTCTGCTCAGGTAACTCTGGGAGCAAGTTTGATCTACCGAAAAATTGGGTATTGCGTGATGCACCTGGTATTTTTTTCTCGAATTTGAGGCATTTATTTCATTTTCCCCTTGAATGACCTTAACCACATAGATTGAGCGACTGGGTGTTAGTGTATGTGATGTTTTTTGAGTAATATGGATGTGAATTGTGCCCCTAAAACCCATATAATGTTGTTATACTTCCTGTGCCATATTGAGCTATGCGTGTGTCGTGGTTTTGTCATGGGTTGTTCACTTACGTGTTGGTTGTAGAAATGGTTGGAGCAAACATGCCTACAACAAAACGAGGAAGAAGTGGTGATAACATTAAAACCTAAAGATAGTGAAAACCTGATGATGAGCGCTTTCTGATCCACGCTCTAAAGGATATCATTCAAGGTGGGTGGAAAAGTAGAGAATGGATTCAAAGTTAATTACCTTCAAGCACTAGAGAAAGCATTCCTCAAATTGTGTCCCAGCTCAGGTATTAGAGGCACTCCCCATATGCAATCAAAGATTCATAATTAGAAAAAAAATTACAATACCCTATCTGACTTTGTCAACAAGTCAGGTACCGGCTATGATAACTCAACAAACATGATAGATGCTAGTGAGGATTTGTGGGTGGAGTTCAAACAGGTATTGTTGTTCTAATGTATATTTATTAAGTCGTTACTGTGAGATTATTATGTACACTTGTGGATTACACATGCAGCATAATGAGAAGGTGTACAATTTGTTACGGTTTAAGCGCTAGCCTTACTATCCAGATTGGTGCATTATCTTCGGTAATGATAGAGCCACTAGAGAATTTGCAGAGTGTGTCCCTAATGCTGCTATGCAACACACCAGGCTGATGATTTTGTGACTGGTTTGGATCAACCAATGCATCTTCTTGAGTATCCTGAAGTGGAGGTTGACTCGGAAAAAAATGGTGACTAGCGATCACATGATGCA
This sequence comes from Utricularia gibba, assembly GCA_002189035.1. Taxonomy (NCBI): domain Eukaryota; kingdom Viridiplantae; phylum Streptophyta; class Magnoliopsida; order Lamiales; family Lentibulariaceae; genus Utricularia; species Utricularia gibba. Next base: position 2,478,805 of record NEEC01000016.1, on the reverse strand, counting down.
TCCTCTACATATGAAGAGTATCATTCATCAGGAAGGACTCCTGGAGGCCACACGGATAATCACTCTACATCGACCAGTGGTGAAGAACCTTGGAAGAAAAAGAGAAGGCAAGGTCCAGAACTTGATACCTTGATGGAGGAGTTGAAAGAAATGAGTAAGCGAACAAATGATGCCATCGTACAACTGGGAGAAATTCTTATTGCTGAAACCAATGACCTACAGGAATGTCGAAATGCTGCTGCAGACATCATCAGAGGGATGCCATTGCAATTAAATACAATGTAGTGTCTAGGAGTAACTGAAGTCATCTTAAGTAACCCCATAAAGCTACAGCTCTTTTTGGACAGCAATAGTGCAGAACATGAGGTTATGGTGGATGGGATTGTGAGAGGTCTAAGATGTTTGTTACACCTCCGTTTTTCCTTTGTTGTTTCTTTGGTTGTTTTGATCATATCCACCTATGATGTCCATGTATCATGACGATCATGTTACTTTGAGTGACAATATTACGCTTTACATGTTTGCTGTGAGTAGTTGATATCTAATTTCAATTTATGTAACCAAAGATCTTTATCGAGAGGTGTAACCTATAGAAAGCATAACAGCAAGCCTCGTCCCTTTCCAGTCACCGCAAATATGTGGATGCGGTGCCTGTCATGCATCCAATCTTTCCAGGCACTGCAAATATGCACATGCGGTGCCTGGTATCGATGCGCCAACTGAGTGCATGTGTGTGGCACTCAGCTCGACCTCTCACATGCGATGTGAAGTATTGACTGCACTGGATTACCCATCGGAGGCATGCATCCTATCTTTCCAAGCACCGCAAATATGCACATGCAGTGCCTAGCATCGATACGCCAACTGAGTGTTGATGTGTGTGGCACCCAACATGACCTCTCACATGCAATGTCAAGTAGTGACTGCACTGGATTGCCCTTCGAAGGCATGCATATTTGCGGTGCCTGACATCAATGCTCCAACTGAGTGCCTGTGTGTGTAGATTATGATATGTAAGTTCGTTATATCTCTATAATAATCTATTTTAATTAAAAATTTTTCATAAATTAAAATATGTCCAATGCATATACATATCAAATAACAATAAGTTTAAGTGATCACATCGTATGCGTATTTTAAGGAAATTAAACAGAAAATTTTATTCAATAAGACTTTCGCGAATTTGTGTAAGAGTGTAAATATTTAAATTTCCATTAGTTTTTTTCCCGAAAATTGAATATATGATGACTACATGTTCACATAAATGACTATGTGTTCACATACCATCTGGATATGAAGAATTTTCAGTTAGAAAAATTCATTAACTTGCATCAATTTTTCGAAAAATTTCCTATTTATAAAAAATGTAATATTTTACATGGAATTCTTGATTCAAGATTGTTTTAGTTCCCATTTATTTTGAATGTTACCACATGTTTAAATTTTTTTTGTACAGTCAATATTTAAAATTTATGAAGAAAATAAATAAAAAGATTATACTTCTAAAAACTAATAAATATTATACAAGATCAATAAAACATGTAATAAATAAAAGGTGTTTTGAATCCAATTATTCAAACGGATTCTTTTGGCATTGCAGTAAACAAAGTAATCTAAAAAATATAAGATATTAAATCAAGGTATTATTTAAAATAAATATGCATATAAGAATATTTGAGAACGTATATTTACTTATTTTAATTTATCAAGTGTATATTGACAAATCCATGATTAAATTAGAGTGAGTAACATAATGATGTTCCGAAATTCAAACCACTATTACATGCTATGAATTTTCAGGCAAGTACTTTATAATAATCCCATAGAGGGTGATTAGCATCTAACGGAGGCTGTCCAATTCATGCATGCTTCATGAAACTTGGTACATCATTTGCTCCGAGTAGACCTTCAAGGAACATGCGTATTTCTCCACACTCAGCTAACGCATCATCTCGTACATCCATGTACTGGTGTACTGGTATGGCGTCGAGAAGACAGCGTTGTCATGTTGTGGCACAAGTGGCCTAAGTGTCAGTAGGAAACATACGTACCAGACCATATGATTGTCTTGGAGGAGCTGAGAGTAGTCAGAATTCGTTGGTCTTCCAATAGACACACCCAAATGAAGCTTGTCCACCATGCATCATATCCACTACGAAAAGAATTCACAAGTGCAATACCTTGCTTACCCTTCAGCGAGAAATGATTAGTTTTCCAGTTTCGAATACACAGAATTACAGCAAAAAAAACTGGTAGGGCCGGAGGAATTTGTTCCTCCATGCACATGAGCGATTGAGCGGGGTGTTAGGTGGGACAACGGGACCTCCAAACATGCCAGCAACTCGCATATGAATGGTGGTGGTGGAAAGCTAGTCCTCCATATCATCACCAACATTGCAATTAGGCCTACCCGCATGCAAAGCATATAGAACTAGGTCTACCCGATTCTACTGGTTCTACCCCAGACTAACACTTACTGCTCCCGTCTTGATTTGTTGGTCTACCTCTAAATCAAGCATCTAAGTTGTGAAGCTACTTGTTCCCCTCCTTAGGTCTACTCATGGATTGATAGAAACAAGAGCTAAGAAACAATGATGCATTATATCATGAATCCTAAGTCCACACCACCATACTTCACCTTAAGGCACCCTAAGGTCCTAGCTACTTATATTTTGTAGGTAAAATGTAATGGCATCAACATAAAACAACAAAAATGTTAAGAACATCATGCAGAAGTTGGTTGCAAAAGCTAAAAATGTTAAGAGTTCTGGTTTCCATCTGCTACTGTTCACAAGCCTGAACAGTAGCGCTGGACTGGGTCTTGATCTTCTTCCTTCACGCTAGAGGTTCTTCTCTAGAAAAATTGCCTTTCTTTTTCCTTCTCCTTCCAGTATTCTCTATCGTTCGGGTTGGAGTTTGGGGAAAAACCCCCCTGTGTGTGTTCTGCAAACTGCTGCTCGAACCCCCTTTTCGACTCTCTCTCCTCCCGTTTTTTTCTCTGTCTCACACTTTCCAAAGCAAGAACAATCTCTGACAGCTCTGCTGCTCCTGCCCCTGAGTTGCAGACTGGTGCCGCAACGGTGCACTCACTGCCACCTGCAGCCTAGTGACTTGCATGACATCTTGATTTCTTCCATGATTTTCGAGTTACTGCTAAACTCAAAATCGAATTAGAACATGTGATTGGTTAAATCAAAGGATTTAGCCCACTAACACACAAAAATCACATTTTTCCTAAGTCACATAAAAATACTTCAAACTATAAAATAAGCAATTAAACATAATTTCAAAATTGTGATTTTCATATGATAAAAATAGGAAAAACTATGTGCTATCAGAGTATGATACGAGTTTGTATTTTAATAGGATAAAAACTATCACTTCGTAAAATACCCCACCTCATTTTCATTAGACCCCATGCCCTCTCAATAACATTCCTCATAGAAGCATGCTGCATATTGAAATATTCCTTTGCATTCTATGGAGCATTGGACCCGGCACCCCACTCTTTTTGATGGTACTGAACACCCTTGTAGGGTGCTAGAAATCCCTCTTCATTTGTGTAACCATTATCACACAAGTAATAATGCCCTACAAAAAAATGGAATGCATGAAAGTTACTCATAACTATAGACTTCTACATATTGTAAGTTGTAAAGCTACTTGTTCCCCTCCTTAGGTCTATCCATGGTTTGATAGAAACAAGAGCTAAGGAACAATGGTCAATTTTATTAAGCTTGCTAGACCCACACCACCATGCTTCACCTTAAGGCAATCCTAGAGTTTAGTTACTCATGCTTTGAAGGTAAAATGTAATGGCACTAACATAAAATAATGAAAATGTTGAGAACATTGTGCAGAAGTTTAGTGCAGAAGCTAAAAACATAAGCAAACGAAAATAAAGTAGTAAAGTTTCTGGATTCCGTCAACCACTGTTCACAGGCCGAAACAGTGGCGATGAACTGGGTCTTTATCTTCTTCCTTCAAGCTGGAGGTTCTTCTCTAGAGAAATCCCTTTTCTTCTTTCTTCTCCTTCAGTTTCTCCGTGTTCGAGTTGGGTTGAGGGAGAGGCCCCCTCGTGTGTTCTTTCCTTCTCTCTAAATTCAGAGTGAAAAAAAAAATCTCCTTTTGTGACTCTCTCTCCTCATCTTTTCTCTTACCTCCCACTACCTAAGGCAAGTACATTTTCTGACAGATCTGCTACTCCATGCCCTAACTTGCAGACTGCCGCCGTGACAGTGTACTCATTGCCCCCCTGCAGCCTGGTGACTTGCATGAAATCCAGATTTTTCCTTGATTCTTGGGCTGCTGCTAGACTCCAAAATCGGGTTAGACATGGGGTGGGTTAAATCATAGGATTTAGCCCACTAATCACACCAAAAATCATATTTTACCTAATCAAATAAAAATACTTAAAACCATAAAATTAACACTTAAACATAATTAAAATCTATGATTTTTCTTATCCTAAAACATGAAAATTTGTGTGTTATCAGTTACAACAAGCAGAATACATGTTGCACATCCACAACTAGAATGAAAAATTTGCTTGCATACCTCGAAAAATCTGAAGCTAGAATTAGGATCAGAAACATCAATTGACATAGGTGTCTTAAGTAAATTTTGATGCAATGACAGCACCGTCGATAATACCACATTGAAATATTTAGACACTGTCCTCATGCTTAACATGAAGTCGAAATTTGGTTGCCTTGTTTACATATGCAAAGCCGTGTGTGATGACATAAAATACCAAAAACAATGCAACCTACTCTAGAACATCGAGATACCTTGAAGTGATTAGTTTACCATTACTTTGAAGAACATAGCATAACTTATTGAAGACATCTGCAACATAAATGCAACATTATAACAATCATAATTCGCATAACACATAGGTGGTGACCAACACAATGTGCCGTAGCAAGGGCAGCCAAAATAATCTCCTTTGAAACCATTGCAACAACCTCAATAAATCATCTGACTCCATCATATGCAAAACAAAAAATAAGAACTCTTGGCTTAAATTGAAGTATGGGTTTTCATCGAAATATCAGAATTCAAACTCACTCACCATGTACCTGTAAAAACTCAACGGATTTGTGTTAAAGAAGATGAAAAAAAAATACACATACCATCAACTATAGGTTTATTTCAGGATAATACAAACCCTTGTGTTTTACTAAACCACCATAACAAACACATACAACACTTTTTACCCAAGGGTTTAGAGGGCTAAACCCATCTAAGAAACGAGGCCTAAAAGCTTGATCAAGAGTGAGAAATACTTCGTTTATTAGTAGATTGCTCCTTATAGCTTTGTATTGCCCAGTTAAAGAATTGATAAATTTGTAAGGCTTGTCCTTCTCAACGTGGGCCACGTACTCAAGTTCAGCCTAGGGTTGTGAGCTTTCCAAAGTATTCGTCCATGATAAGATTTGCTTGCTGCAACATTCCTAGTTCATGATAGATCTCACATACCCATGCGTTGTTTAGTGAATCCATGAGACAATCATGTCATTACACCGACTACAATTGGCAAAATCTGGACTTTCACTTGCTGGTGGCTGGATTTGCCCATTCACAATCCCTAGCTTGTTTAGAATTGATTTGCAAAGTGTTGGAGGATCTTCCCCATGTTAGATGGTTGTTTGCAGGTGAGATATATAGTAGGGAGAAGTAGGCGCTGGTGCAACCATTTTTGCCATAACTGATATGATCTTCCATTATGAACGGCGAAGAAGCTAAAGGGGAGAGAGATGTTTTGAATTTTGAAAAGAAAATATTGCCTTAGATTCGAACCTCTGATAACATGGCATAAAATCTACAAAAATGATGGTCGATATTGTAAATAAATGAGGGAGTTACAAGAAGTAAATTGATCTTTTCATATTTGTAACAGGGTGCCAACTACCAATCATCACACATTATATGTGCCTGTTGATCTTGATTATGTATGCTAACGGCAGGATCATGTTCTTATTCCAATTTCTGATGCGTAAATAAATTCCAAACCGGGAAATTGTACTCACAAGATGAGGGTTTAGGAGAGAAACATACGACTCGTGGACTGCCTGATTCCTGGCTCAGGCTGGAAAGTAAGCAATCGCATGCTGCTCAAATCTTGAAATCCTTCAACGGATGCTGACCTGGTCAACTTCAACCTGCTCCATTTCATGCCATACCAAATAGGCTTTGGCTTTTGAGAACGTATCCATGCAAAGGATATGCGTTCCTCAAGGTGTACACATCCATATTCAATCAACAAAGTTTCTCCCCGCACGTTTGTGGCTTAATGTAGACTGGCAGCCGTGGCCTGAAGCAACTTCAGAAGCTGCAGTGTAAAACTTCACAAAAACGCATCTCCAAACCACTCTAATCTCATCCGAGGCAACAAAAAAACCAGATGTGGACTGTCAATTCCACATAACCACATTGCCCAGCAGAAAAAAGACCTGGGTCTTGAGAATACGGGAAGATGAAACTTCTTTAGAGCATCAGATCAGGAATCTTATCACGCATCAGCGGAAGGCTGCATGGTTCTATGTTCATGGACACCAAAAGTGGCATTTATTTCATCTCAGCGAGTACATGGAAAGCAAAGCAACTTTAACAACTTCGTCCACTCGTTCGAGTTCTCACTCAAACCAGTACATACCCATCAAACCCAACATGTTTACCTGCTCGAGTGGACTCCAGATTCCCTTTCGTAAACATCACCAACATATTTCCAGTTGATGACCTTCCATATATTCTTCAGGTAGTCAGGTCGAGCATTCTTATACTGCAATCACAACCAAATACGTAAATGTGGACGAACGGTGACTCACAAATGACCAACAAGCTACCTGCAAGTAGTATGCATGCTCCCACACATCGATCCCCAGCAACGGTACCAAATTTGGCCCTTTGGTAACAAGAGGATCCTGCGCCAAAAGATGGCGAAAGTGTACGATAGTTTATGACATCAAAAGAAAAAAAGAAGTTGGCATTTATGTTCCTGAACATTGTTGTTGCGGTTTGTGAGCTAAGATTCTGCATCTAACCTGATTTGCAGTTGTGTCGACCAGCAAGTGCTTCAATTCCTTATCCAGCCCCAACCACTAGAAATTGCCAGCATATGAGATGAGCTACAAGCCGGTGCGAAGAAAAAGGTTAATTGCAATCTTACCACCCATCCAGATCCCTGTAATGCAGCCCCCGCTGCATTAATCTTCTGAATCAGCGCTTCGAAGGAGCCAAAATCCTCGTCAATAGCCCAACCTAAGGAACCCTTAGGAGGGTCCCCTCCTCCTTCCTGCGGATGAAATACCAATTATGTCGGAAAACTTACACTGTTTTTGTAAATAAACTTCTGAGGAAGATCATTTCTCACTTGCACAGGCGCAAGGTTCTTCCAGAAAATGGAGTGGTTAATATGACCTGTTAAAAGAACAAAGCAAGTTGAACCACAAGACCGTAAAAAGACTTGAGATATCGTTGCATATTCTTCTGGTATATTCGCATCTCACATACTCCAAACAACTTTGAAGATTAAACTAAACTAGAATTAGGAAAGAAGTTGCAAAGGAAAACAAGAGTCCCGTCTTCAAAAACGATATGCATCGAAACGCTCTGCATACCTCCTAAATATCCAATTCAAACATATCAAACACAGTCCCAATTTCAAGAAATTCCATCCAATACATGACATAAATTAAAAAAAGAAAAAAAAAACAAAGGGAGAACAAGATTGCCTAGGGCCAACCTCCTCCATTGAATTTGATAGCGCTCTGCAGCTTGACGGCGGTGGAGACGTCCCCTCCGGATATCGCAGCATCGAGCTGCTCCAGAGCCTTGTTGTAATTCGTTATGTAAGCCTGGTGATGCTTCTGGTGGTGGAGTTGCATGATTTCGGCGCTAATGACTGGCTCTAGGGCGCCGTAGTCATATGGAAGGTCAGGCAGCGAGAAGGTTTGTAGCCCTCGGGCACCCAAAATCAAGGACGAGGCTCTCACAGTCTTTCCGGCGAGAAGCGATCGGAGAGCCATCCTGAAACTGAGATGGGAGAGCAGCGTTTGTTGGAAGTATACTATGTATGCTACGTGTAAGGAAAGGTCAGGCCAGGCCCAGGCTTCGAGCGGCCACCGGCCCAGCGTAATATTTTTTCAGTAGGGTGGGACGCGCACTCCCATCCCATTTATATTCTTTTCTATTATATTATATGGATATGACAATTATTCATTTGGTGTTGCGCATATTTATATTCAATAGTGACGAGGCAATCATTATTGCATTGCATCCCACATTCAAGGCAAAGGCACAACGTAAATGCGACGTCCAACTGCCGGCTTCAATTCACTTGGACAACTCTCCAGCAAGATGCTCTGACAAGGATGAGATGGCGGCGGCGGAGGTCGCCCGGCTTCCGCTCAAGTACCATTTCTGAATCGCCTCCGCCACGTTACTATTCTGCACTTGAAGCCTGGACTCCTCTTTTCCCTCTGTCCCCAGGGCAATCTACGCACGCACAAGAGGGAGGCAGCATCAAAATAAAGATATTATTATTGTGAATCGGAGGAGGATTCAGCCTTAGGGCCGGCCGGCTAACCTCAAGAGGGGAGGAACTCCCAGGAGTGAAATGGAAGGTGAAGAAGGAGTCCTTCTTTAAGTACTTGGACTGAAAGAATTGGGCTACCTTCTCCAAACCCTCTTCCTCTTCTTCTTCGAACTTATCCTCATCAGCCAAACGATCCCTAACCGCAGTCTCCAGCTGCAGCCCGTACTGAGCTCCCTTAATCTCCTTTATCACAACCACCCTGACCAGTTTCTCCACGCCCGCGGCGATCACATCATCGAAGAATTCATCTTCCCGGGCAAGATCCCCCCTGATTTGCCCTTCCACCTCTGTAATTGCGTCAGGATGAGGGGGTCAAGGTAAATTCCGATGGCGGTGAGTTTTATCTGGAGGAAGTGTATCTCGATTTCAGTGATCCCTAGGTCCATAAAGATGAGAAATAGAAATCAATCACAGACAGTCAATATTGCAGCAGCCAGCTAGCTATCTAGTTCATACGACTTGACTTACCGTGACCCAGCAAGCGCAAAGGGTTGGAGGTGAGGGTGAGCTGGGAAGGGAAAGGGACCTCGCCCACCAGCTTCACTGCAGCCTCTTCGCCTCCTTCACTTCCCACTGCAAAGACGAGACGGGAGAGAAGATGAGAACTACGATTAGAGCCTGTGTGTGTATCTGTGTTTTCTTTCGTTATGTTTTTCCCCTGAAGAAACAATAATAATACGAAAGAGGGCAGGAGGCACCCAAACTCACTTGGAAATTTGTGTGTGCTGCGTGGGATGGTGATGATAAGGAAGGTCTGATTTATAGCGAGCGTCCGGAGGCGGGGAGGGGAGGGGCAGAGGGGAGTCGTTGGAGTTAGCTATCGTGGGTGGCATCTGGTGGTCTGCCGTGCGGTGAGCTCCACCTACCAGTCAGTGATGCGGCAGGGTGCACGCCGACCGATCAGTGCACCTAACCTGCGCATCCATTCCATTTTATATGCAAGTTGGTTGGTTGACCACTTGACGAGTTTCACACACACATCCCAACCAACACCCGCAGCCGAAACATAAATATGAACCAAGGTGCTGACCCGCTGTTTTACAACTTAAACATGGTGTTAGAGTTAAACAAGTGTTTAAAATTTGATAGCCTGTTCGCAAACGTTCATCTTTTTAAGTGTCATACATCGTCCCTCCTTTCGAGTGCTAGTGAATATCATCATGTGTAAAAGTATTTCAAAAATTACATTCCAAACATAAGTGAAAAATACTACTGATGAAATAACATTTATAGACGATTCAATTTCATAAATGACTACAATATCTCTAATTATGTGAAATTTTTCTTAATGACATTAAACTAACATTAGGTAGTTTTGATCAGGTAACTTTTGTCGAATAGATTAAACAAGTTGGTGAAAACTACCATCTTAATAAAATTGTAGAACCATATGTGTCAATAGAATAAATTTTCATGATTGAAACTGAAATTATAATATGACAGTTGTATCGATTTTGCTAATGGACAGGTTGAAACTACCAAATTCATCAATGTATTAAAATTATGATGATTAGTATTATCAAAATATGAAAATAGTTAGGTTAAAAATGATATTTTTTATTCTATTTTTGAGCATTCTTTTCTTAGGTTTCATTGCAATAAAATCAAATTTTCGCATCAAATAAATCAATTTCCCTTGCGTAAACTACATTTGAACACAGATCTACAACCCACTTGTTCGTGATTTGCCGGTGGTGTCGCGTCTTCATTGAGTGCAAATAAACTGGGTCTTTCAGTAAGTGTGCTTTCTGTTCTTGGTGGGTTGGTCCACGGTAGCACCTTGCTTGTCCAACCACGGCAGCATCGCATAGTGAGTTTTTATTTGTGACTTTCCAATTTCAGAATCCATGTTGCTGTGTGTGTAGATTTATTTTGCTCGATTTTTGTGACTGTTGAGAGGACATGGATTTTTTCATGGAGTGTTATGTCATCTTGAGTGCAGCAGCGGCAGTTTTGACCGAATACTTGGTGCAAATGATTGTGATAATATACTTACATTGGAAAAAAATACCGTAGGGGATATAGGGTGAGACGCAGGTATTCACTTACACATAAGATTCCTAGACAAGTTGAGTATATTAGTAGGTTAGTGAGTGATGTCAATAGCGCATCCATTGAGAACTTGAGAACCATCAGCCGAGATGCCTTGGGTATTTTATGTAGCCTATTAGAAAATCATTCTAGTTTAAAGGCTGGAAAATATGTAACGATTCCAGAGATAGTTTGCATGTTTTTAGGAATATTAGATCATCATAGAAAAATGCGGGTACAGAAGCACGTCTATCTCCGGAACATGCATAAAAAATATCTCATAGACGTGCTTCTGCACGTCTTTTGTGCTTCCAAAAGGTGTTGCATATGGTGCTTTGCCTCCATGAGATGCTTTAGAGACCTCAGTAGTTGCTGGAGAACATGCATCCGAAGGAAAGTTCAAACACTTCCAAGTTGACACATCTTTCACGCTTCATTTTAAGAATGTATCTAACATTGATTATGCATTTGTAGGGTTGTGTTGGGGCCATAGATAGTACATACATCGGTATACGAGTTAACAAATGTGATGCTGCAAGGTACAAAAATCAAAAGGGTGTGATATCCACTAACGTATTGGGTGTATGTGATGAACACATGAAATTTATATATGTGCTTGCTGGGTGGGAGGGGTCTGCTGCAGATAGTCAGGCGCTAAACGATGCACTCTCACGATCCGACGGCTTCCGTGTATGCCTAGGTATTTCACTTGTTTAGCCCTTGCGCATGTGATTCCAATGATTTCATGCACCATGTATACGTGATGACACACGATAATATTACCTTTGTGATAATGGATATGCCAATAGGGAGGGCTTTTGGCACCATACCGTGGAGTCCGTTATCACTTGAAGGAGTGGGGCTAGGGAAATGGAGTACCCAGAATGCGAAGGAGCTATTCAACATGCGGCATGCATCAGCCAGAAATGTTATCGAACGAGCTTAGGGCTTGATGAAGATGCAGTGGGGTATACTATGGACGACTAGCTACTATTCGGTAAACACACAGAATCGCATGGTATTGGCATGTGCTTTGCTCCATAACCTCATTCGAGAGGAGATGGTGGTCGATCCCCTGGAGGATGAGGTCTCATTGGACTTCTAGGATGAAGCTGGGGACATGAGTGATGTAGAAGACGTCATGACATCTTCTAGTGGAAATCAGGCATGGAATAGGTGGCGTGATGAACAAGCTAAGGGGATGTACACCGAGTGGCTGACATCCTGCAGATGCCGCTAATGTAGCACTGCTTTAGACGTTGTGATGCTAATGGTTTTCCTAGATTCCCGTTCGGAACCTATCGTGTCGTTTGTATTGGATTTGTTAAGTATAATTGTTTGCATTGCAACATGAACACCTGTATGCATCGTATTTGGTTGTTGCTGCAAATGGTGTGGGGATTGTACCGTAGTGTCATGTGTTACCATGGGGTAACATGGTACCACATGGTGGAGCATTGGAGCCAGCACCGCGATCTTCAGACGAGGTGCTGCTGCGGCTAGTACGATACCAAAGTTGTTAGCAGCACCGCGTGTTTCATCGAATTCGGTGCTGTCAACATTTAAGATGTAGATCACTGTCAAGTTGGTGCATATTAGCGAGGGTATTGGTAGTACAACAATCTTGAAATTCACCAAACACCGCGATCTGTAATATGCAGTGCTTCTAAACGCCTGGGCTACGCTACGCACACTGTAGCACCGTGTGTCGCCAAATCCGGTGCTCTGAATTTCAAAAATAAATTGGTAAAAAATATTGTAGTTATCCAACAGTAAATGCGTTGGGTGGTTTCGCCATCAGCACCGAGCACTTTCGGTGTGGATTGCAACTGCCCCCGCCCCCTTTCATGGTGTAGATACTTGTTGCACTCCAAATTCCAATCTCCCACCTCACACCACATTCTGTGGCGCACGTACTCGCATTTCTGCAGATCTATGAAGAGGAGCATATACCCCCGGAAACGCGTGTCTTTTTTGCGGTTTTTGTTTGTGTGCAACGTAAGGGGAGGTTGCACTACTCGCTTCATGGAAAACCTGGTGTGGTTCTGGTTACAGACGTGAGAAGCGCATATGATGATTGGCTGACTAGTTTTGTATGGGTATGCCTACCCACCACTCTAGAATGGCCAACAATGTTGACAGTGTCAGAGAATATTGGACACCCATCAGGTAATCACAAACAATTACTTCGAATATTCTAACGTCGTCTGCAATAGTACTCATGCCTTTTGTCGTTGTGGTCGTTGTAGGCATCGAGGTATTGCCAAAACGTGCAGCAAGGAGGTTTGTGAATTTGTTCTCTTGCAAAAAAAAGTCACTAGAGGACGTGTTGCCCCCCTTTGTCAATGCCCCTAGGACATAGCATCTATGATGTGGAAGCCCTCAACACCGTAGACAACGTGAGATTAGGAATGAAGATCCTGAGGAGGTGACCCATGAAGAGGATGGAGATGTGCAGCCAAAAGTCAGGGGCAACACGGATGGGCCAACACCGATCTTGACACACGACGATGGGTGCAGTGTTGCCACTGCAAAGAAAATCGAAGTGGAGAGACTGTACACGAAGAATCTTGAACTCTATGGTCGGCTTGCATGGTATGAACAAAGGTGGCCATATGGTGGAGTGTCGAGTGAAAACGCAGCCCCACCACGTAAGTTGTTAATATTTGACGTGAATGGCGTATTTGCAGACATTGTGTATCCTCACGAATTCAGGTGGAGAGCGTCAAAGCCGGATGCCATCATATACGGGCGAAATGATAATACGGTGTATTTCATATGCATTTAATATCTGGTGCATGTGTCAGAACTATTTGTTGTAGTTGTAGTGTATCTTCGACTAGGTGCACATGAGTTGATATAGTTTTGCATGGAACACTTTGACATTGCCATCTAGTCTTCCAAAGGATGGTAAGATTGACAAGTTAGCAAGTAATGGTATCTGCACGGTGCTGACCTTTCCTTTTTCTAACAACATGTTTCAGTGAACAATTGCACGATGTGGTCCAGTGGTTACTAGGGCCTGCAGCAGCCAGCAAGCTCGTCTTCCAATGGGATGGATCTAGGACAGTGGACACAGGTTATCCGGTGCACGACAACAGGAACAACACGGTTAAGCTTAAGCTTTTGAATCATGTATGGGGCGCCAACACCGAGTTCAAGGGCAAATATCACCGTCTTAATATGCTACTCATTAATGATGCGCCATACACATCACTACACAACCCGATGAGTTTATGGTCGCCCTCATTCTCCACCATCTTGCACCCGATGATTGTTTACTTTCATTGGATAGCCCGAAAATGCCATATTCCCAACCACCTTCAAGTACACCGTGGTCAATTATTGTTCCCTAGTTCGAGGGGGAGATATCAGGTCGTTCCTGGAAGCTCTCATTGACGTAATGGATGTACCCACACACATCAATCGCAGACGGGTAGGTCAACGTCCGATAGATGAGGAACACCCATTGTGGAAGCATTACAAGGCTATTGTGTGATGGATGATGTACCTTTGTAATTGCATGGATCTTGCGTGAACTATGGTATGCTAACTTTGTTAGTTTGTGATCGAACACTGATCGTGGTGGCACTGCATGTTGTAACATCCGGTGCCATCACTGGATTTGAAACCTTGTGTCTAAACATGGTGCTTCGTAATATGCAACACCAACGTGGTGCTAGTCCATCACTACTCGATAGCACCGCACTGAGTGTGGCAGTAGTTGCAGCACCGCGTTTGCGGAAGAGTGCTAAACAACAAAGCACCATGCTTGTTCATATGCAGTGCTTCCACCAACGGAGTCAGAACACTGTCTACCGTACGCGGTGCTCGTACTAGTTACCTGCAATCGTCCTACACCTACTTTTTCATGTGGAATAAAGGGTATTTGCTTGAAGGATGCTTAGAAGGTGAAATACATCTAATCCATGAGTCCAACATAAGGCCAACCTCCGCAAAACAGATTTAAGATATCCGTTCGGATGCTAAACCATGTACTATCAGCTCTCTTTCACAATCATTGGAGGCAAGGAAGTAGCGCAACCTCGCAGGGTTGGAACTAATCGTCTCTGTTATGGTAAAACGTTGGATGGCAGTTAATTGCAACGGCATACCTCTAATGATCTCTTCTGCCTGACGCTGATTGTCCACCAACTTCCGCGCTTGCTGCACCACTATTAATCCCAAATGACATAGCTCTTCGCATGTGCGCACGTTCAGCTCCTTCATTTCTTTGATGAACTGCACATCATCATCGATTCCCCTCGGTCCCCTGCCGCTTCGTCTAGTCCGTCGCGACGAGTCGGTGATGTTTTGGAGTCCCTACTAGACGTGACGTTCACACCCTCCGCAGCACAACCAATGGGGTCACAAGGTGTGTCAGCATACGAAAAGTTCATAATCTATCCAATGCTATCTGGGTCCAGAGGGCAATCCGAAGATGCTTCCAAATTCTCCCCAACATCTTTCGTGAATTTCCTCTTCCTGGTCGCGGCTACATAGCTCATCGTATTCTCTCTTGTAGCTTGATCCTTTCCAAAGATTTCTTGCCACTCCATGTAATACCGCCACGCTTTGTGTCTTAGGACGTGCAGCCTGAGTGCATGCTGACATAATAACACGGTAAGCATCGGATATAACTCTGCGTCTACAATGTAGGTCAGCTCACTAAAACCGGTGCCCGACCTTGATAAAAAATCTACAAGATGGTAGTAGTCTTTTTTCCAGGTATGCACCTTGCTAGATATATGCAGGTGTGCGTGGATGTTGGTTCCAAGGTGGAGTTTCCAGAACTCTGTCTCCAACGCTCAATGATACCCACCCCTAAAACCATTCTCAATTTTCCAGCCTTCTTTCACTATTTGCTTCAAAACGTGCAACAAGTCTTTCTCCTCATCTGGCTTCCAGGTGCATTTTGTTTTTTTGTGAGAGTCTTCCATCACGATTGGGCTATGCATACCTGTAATTTGTGCGGAAGGAAAGAAAACAGCAAGAACAAAGCACCTACACCGAACACTTACAACAAGTAAACCGTAAATTGACTCAAAATTCAATGGATTTCAAACGAGAAACTCTGCGCAACGAAGGGAGTATACAATCTGGACTTAACCCATGGCTCTTCAATCTCAATTACTTGTGATAAATTCCCATGAAAATTATCCATAAACCCAATTTTATACCTACGTACCAAACGTGTATTCATTTAAATCCAAATAATGTAAACCCATCAACCAAACACGATTTACACCCGTTAAACCCATAAAACTAGGTTACCTAAACCCAAAGAAACTAAACATGGGTTTAGGCCAAACCCAACAACCAAACGTGCCCTAAAGGTAATAAGTAATGGTTCTGATAACACATATTACATGGAAATTACTCATATTATACTACAAAAATCAAGTTTTATTGCCTAATTCTATATTTGTGTGCATAGTATCGTAGTAATGTTATTTTAGTCTTAGTTGGGACTAAATCTATGATTTAGCCCTAACCTTCTAATAGTTTTCTTTGAGCAATGCAACACAAGTCGTAACACAAATCCCAAGGAGCCATATATGAATAGTATAGTGGCAGACGATGGGGCCAATGTTTGAAAAGGAGTACACACAAAATCCAAGAAAGGAAAAAGTAGAATTTTGGACAAAAGGGAGGACAAGGAGGAGAGAGAAAAAGATTTCCCCCATTGGAGACTCACGAGATTCTTCTTTATGGAGAAGGTTTTTTTTGGGGGGGGGGATAAGGAGGAAGACGAACAGGAACTAAGTTGATGCTTGAAGACTATTTTATATTTTGCAAGGATTATTACTCTTAGCTAAGAATAGCTAGCAACGTTTTTAGCTTTCTGTTAAACTTTAAAATTCTGTGCTTGTTTATTTTTTGGTAGTCAACAGTAAGATGAGTACAATGTAGATGATGTTTTCTTTTCTATTTTTGTTCATCTTCAGCATGAGTAACTAAGTACTTAGTGTTAGTGTATGTGTTCTAAAGATAATCAACTCATTGGCAAATCTTATCTTTTGATATTTACTTTGAATTGTGATCAAATTTATATCATTGATAAAATCCTCTACTTGATCTATGTGCTATAGGAATTATGATGAGATCATAATGTGAGATTCTTCAAGCACTCATGATCAAGTTAAATTTGCCTGGCTAGGAGTGTTTATGAAATGAGGATATCACAAATACGAATAAGCTGGCACACATTGAGTTCGCTAAACAGTTTAGGCAATGGTTCTCACAATTGATGTAATGAGATTACTAGAACCTATCTGTGGGTGTTGATTAGAGAATCGATTCACTGGATGACTCATCTTCGAGATGCTACTATGGGAAGCTAACCAAGTGTCAGTAGCAAGATCTCGAATATGACAGCCATGCAAGTAAGCTTAGACTTGAGGTCAATAAAGTTATCTTGATCTTAAGCTCACATTTTCGCTCATTACTAATGGGAGTCTAACCATGGCTTGCCTAGTATGGATGAGTAGGGATGTGACTCCTTAAGGTTGGAGATAGTTGATTGATTAATAAAAAATTCATCACTCATGTTAGCAATGAGATCATATCTCAAATAATTGCATCAAAGCCTAACAATAAGTTCTGGGCCCAGGGTAACGACACTCGAATTGTTTGAGTAGGTCATTGAGTGTTAGTGCTTGAATGCAAGTATAAGTTCGATACATCAGAAAGACACACACCCATGTTCTGGTACCGAATGAGATATAAGTATGATGAAAGCTGTTCATTGCATGGTGGCTGGTCATGGAAAGGCTCAATCAGTTCACCTGATTATTCTTTAATCTTGGGGATCATGATATGTTGCTAGACATCACTCATGATCAATAATGAGCCTTGAGAAGGTTATCGACGGAGTGCTCCACATATGGATACCATAGAGGCCGTCTGCTATTGGCGGTTGGTGAACAACGGAGTCATCTGAAAGGTACTTTGAACATCTCTATGTCTGATGTATACCATATTCCAAGATCTGCATTGGGGTTTCTCAAAATTTTTAAAATTCTGCTGCTTTTGAGACATACGATGTCTACGAGAAACCCAACACTTAGGAGTGCCTTGGGGTGAAAGGGGGATAGATGTGCTAATCAATCTTTAGATCTAATCAACCATAAGTCACGCCACTTAACAAACCATGATAGATCCAGGAGGGGAAAGTAGTGAAACCCAGCTTAACAAGAGTAGTTGTATGATTTATGGTTTGTGAGAGCGTGTTTAGTTGTATGATTTATGGTTTGTGAGAGCGTGTTTAGTGATAAGCATACATCCCCTAGGAATCCCAAGGCATCACCCATTTCATTTTAGAAACAACCGAGTCCCAAAACTTGTTACTTTTCTTTACTGTATTTTATCGCAATTCTGCCTTAGTCCTAGTTAAGACCAAATCTACCAACATGACACTAATTGCATGCATTAACAATCACATGACAAGCACCTGATCTTCGTGTTCGACCCTAATCACTATGCTCATAATTGTATTATGCTTGATTGTGTGTTAGGTTATAAATTTATTTGATAAGGGAAAATTGCAATTTAACGACGTTGCTAATTTTTTGTTTATCAGGTTCTAACACATAATAATACTAAGATGCCTTAAAGGTCTGCAGGTGATGTAGTGCTAAAATGCCTACTTCAATTTACCATGTTCCTACACTCACAACTTCAAATAATCTAAGTCTACCCAAGTCATTCATCATATTTTCAACTAAGCTAGTCTCCAATATCATCACCAACATTGTAATTAGGTATACCCGCATGAAAAGTGTATAGAATTAGGTCTACCCGGTTCTACTGGTTCTACCTCGGACTAACACCTACTACTTTTGTCTTGACTTGTTGGTCTACCTCTAAATCAAGCATTTTAATTGTAAAGCTACTTGTTTCCCTCCTTAGGTCTACCCATGAAATGATTGAAACAATAGCTAAGAAACAATGATGAAGTTTATTATGAATCCTAGATCACCACCATGCTTTACCTTAAGGCATCCCTAAGGTTCTAGCTACTCATACTTAGAAGGTAAAATATGATAACGTTAAAATAAAGCAACAAAAATGTCAAGAATATTGTGAGAGAGTTGGTTGCAGAACTAAAAATGTCAACGAACAAAAGTAAAGAAGTGATTGTTCTGGTTTCCTTCGGCTACTGTTCACAGGCCGAAATAGCGCTGGACTGGGTCTTGATCTTCGTCCTTCACGCTGGAGGTTATTCTCCTCAAATTTTTCCTCCTTGGTTCAGTATTTGTTGTTCGAGTTGGAGATGAAACCCTCTTGTGTGTGTGCTGAAAACTGCTAAAGCTTGCGATTCTCTCTCCATCGATCTTTCTCTCGCCTCTCACTTCTCAAAGCAAGTACAATCTCTGACAGCTATGTTGCTTCTGCCCATGACTTGCAGACTGCAGCCACGACAGTGTACTCATTTTCCCTGTAGCTTGGTGACTTACACGAAATCCTTGTGCTTCTCCATGATTTTTTTGGGTTTGCTGCTAGACTCAAAATTGGGTTAGAACATGGGGTGAACTACATATTTACTAAGTTACATAAAAATATTTAAAACTATAAAATAAACAACTAAACATAATTAAAAACTTGTGATTTTCATATCATAAAAGTAGGAAAATCTATGTGCTATCAGTATGATTGATCTTGAATTCTAGTAGTTCTAGAGCCTAATAGTAATTCGCTATTGTAAACTAAAGTAGGACTTTGTGGATGGAGTTAGGTTCAAGGGGAAGATTATCAAACATAATAGATTGAAGCTAGCTCAAGCCAACTAAGTGAAGTGGACCAACAAGTGGCAGGTGAGTGTAAAGACCAACTTCCTTGGAGTATGGGACATAGCAACTAGATTCTATGAGGAACACACGCTTGAACAAGGAATGTATATGTTACTAGAGAAGAGCTTGAGATCAATAGGAGTTGGGAAAGAGTTTGATGTTTATTAAGTTGTCTTGTGTTGTTTATTTTGTGAATTATGTATGGTGAACTTGTAGGTTGGTTATGGGAAAGAGACGCCATTGATGACATTATTTGTGGGCAGATATTTCATGATTCGGACTGATCACCAAAGTATGTGATTTCATTAGGATAAGAAGCTTGTTAGACCTTTTCAACAAAAATGATTGGGCAAGTTATTTGGGTTTGATTTTGATATAATCTATATTCATAGCTCTACAAATAAGGTAGCTGATGCATTATCATGTCGTGATCAAGACTCCCTTGAACTGACCGAATTATCTATGCCTCATGTGGATTTAATTGAGCGGATCGGAGAGAGTCAAGAACACCTCTTGGCTGCTCAGTCACTTTGAATTGACATCCACAATGCATTTCATGAAGGATACACAAAGATGATTCACCATATCTCTACTAAATTCTATTGGCAAGGCATGAAACTTCAAATATAGAATTATATTAGGCATTGTATCACCTGTCAAAAGAACAAATCTAAATAGTTAAAACCAATAGGTTTATTTACAACCCTTGCCGATTCCTTCTATGATTTGTGCTGATGTGTCCATGGACTTTATAGAATATTTGCATGTATCAAAGCAAAAGCAAGTGATTCTAGTAGTTGTGGATAGGTTGTCCAAGTACGCTTACTTCATTGCTCTAGCTCATCCATTTACTATCGCAAGCATTGCCTAGGTTTTTTTTGAGAAGATTGTCAAATTTCAGGACTTCTAGAGACCATTGTAAGCGATCGAGATAAAATATTCATTGGAACTCTCTAGAAGGAACTGTTAGGACTCTTGGGAACCAAACTCTGCTATTATGGCATACTGCCCTCAATCAAATGGCCAAACCAAGATTATGAATAAGGCCTTGGAAACATATCTCTGCTATTTCACCAAGGAGAAACCCACATCATGGGTAGAATGGCTTCCATGGGCAGAGTATGCGTATAATATGAGTCTACTTACTAGCATAGGAATGACTCCATTCGAGATTGAATATGGTTGCCCAATGCCCAAAATTACTCCATATAAAAGAGGTGCCTTTCGAATCGCTACTATTGATTTGGAACTTAAGGCAAGGATGATGTTTTAAATCTACTTAAGGATTGACTACATCACAATCAATAGCTTATGAAGTATTATTATGATTGCAATCATTGGCCGGTGGAATTCCAGGAAGGGGAGTTCGCATGACTTCGGGTACTAATCAGTTTCAACCATTGTATGACTACTAGTAAGAAACTCAATCCCGAAATTTAAAATCTTCAAATGCATTGGCAGCTTGGCCTATCATTTAGAATTGCCCATCGGTAGTATGTAATGGCGAACTTGTAGGTTAGTTATGGGCCTATCGTGTTGGACCCCTTTTCTGTGTGTGTGTGTGTATGTGATAACACATAATTTTAAGTGTTTCAAGATAGGGAAATGATTAGTATTCTATTACGAAATTCAGCTTTAGTCCCAATCTTAGTTCTAATCATTTTCTTGAGCATGCAGTATATGTTAGCAATGTAAATCCCAATGAATCAAAAAGTGTATAGTGAAGGCAGCATAAAAAGGGGACAAAACAGAATAAAAGGAAGTACTAAATCCCAAAAAGACCAAAAAGAGAATTTTTTTTTAAGGAGAGATAAATATCTCCATAACTTTGAACAACACGAAACATAATTTTAAGGAGGAGATCTAGTAAGAAATCGTAGCAGAACCATAGACAACGAAGAAGACGAAACAAAGAACCAAGTTTTCTACACAAACTATTTACAATTTCTATTTCTGCTTATGTTTTTTTATTTTTTTGCACTGTGACATTAACATATTTTGGTTGCTATGTTATGATAGCATGACTAGCTAAACATACTTATTGCCTTGAGGTAGAAAGAAGTGTACATGATTATTGCTTATTAAACTACATTAGCTCTGTAATGATACTATTTTACTACAAACGAGAATAGATCCAAGAGAGGGAAGTAATGATATTCATCATAAAAAGACCTAATTAGAGGTAGACCAAATATTAGAAAAAAGAAGAGTTTAGGTAGACTTGAATCCTTCATTTGTTAAGTAAATAATTATTGGATTGAATGAGTTAAGTGTAACAATGATCATATCACTTCAGGAAGCTTCAAGGCATTATATTATCTTGCTTTAGTTAGTAGTCAAATTTATCTGTTTCTTTTTCTCCCCTATTTTATGTAAACATGCCCTAGTCCTATTGATAGTGATTCTGCAAGTGCACAAAAACCGACGAAGTAATAAAATAAGATCATATCAATAGGGAATTGTTATTGGAATTTTCTTTTCAAAACAAAGATTAAAAAAGACTGAAAACAAAAGAAAGATTGGGTTTTTAAAAATAATAAGAAAAGTGGCTTTGAATCTAAGATCCACCTTACTTGAAACTCGCCCTTGCATGTGTGCAAACCTTGAAAACTTACCTTCTTGTGTAAGCTTTAGGGGTGTTATGCTAAAATAGTGCTACTCGGTGACTGTTATAGCATCGTCCCTTGTTTTGTGGGATTATGGAATCAACCACGCCATCAGAGTCATTTCACCTCTTGTAATAACCCATGCTTTCCCCACACCCAAATCTAACCCCTACACCTCTCACCTCGCAGACAGTATTAAACAGAATGTGTCTTACCAACGATGTCCGATTGAGCCCTTCCCCTTAGGTCCTTGAGGCCAACCTTTGATTCTCCCACATTCCCTTACGATTATATGGTACTAAAGATCATGTTGGTAAAAAAAACGTTGCGAAAAACAAAATCAAACCTCAAATTAAATGCTGAAAAACATAGTAAGACAGTCACACGCACTGGACTTGCGCAAGCAAGGCTTCACAGCAGATCCTCAGTCGCAAGTGCTCAAACGCGCATGTTTGACTCTAAACAACAAAATTTGATGAAAAACGAAAGGGAAGACATCCAAAATCTAATCCCTAAATTGACTCTTTGATCGTCCACCTCTGAATAACTCCTTTGATCTTCGCGTTTGGATCTTTATATAATGGTAGGGACTTGTCGGTTTTTCTTGATGGGCTCACATCAAATCTTCTATTTGGGTCTTCTAAGATTTGATACAAATCTTCTAGGATAAGATCCAATTTTTTTAAGATAAGATGATCTTATCTTATCCGAGAATTTTTAATCGAGTCTTTGTCTAGATAGACCGAATCTTTGCCTCCATCAAGGTCAACTCGAAAATCCTCCAAATTATTCCAAATTCGTCCTGAAAAATCACAAAACACAATTTCCTTCCAAAAAGGTCAAAGTGGTATGAAAGATATAAAATTCTTATAAAAAATTAAGGAAAGTGGGGTAAAAAAGAATGCAAATCCCATCTAAGTGAGTCCTAGAAAGCACAAATATAATTGACACAAAATCACTTATCAACTTCTCCATACTTAAATGTTTGCTTGTTCTTAAGCAATTGTTCAAGGCATTTTCCTTCAAAATAGTAGTTTGCAAATAAAGCTAAGGCAACAATATGCATAAGTTATTCAATGGCATATCATACACTACCTCCCCTTGCACGTAGCTACTCCTCACAGGTGTCACTCAATACGCTCAAGAAGAGAAATCCATAAGAGAGGGGTAAAAATGAAAAGGTTCACTCAATACCTGAATGTAGGTGAGTCAGTAAACTTGCGCAAATGATCCACTGGTTTCAACAAGAGCTTGGGATATGTGGGAAATTCAGCTGGAGGCTCCATTTCATGGGTAATAAGGAGTGAGCATCCATCAAACAGTTCTGCCATGCTTGTCCTTTGATTTTCGTACTCCAAGAAACTCATTCTCTTTCAATTTTTGTGGCTTGTTCCAACCTTTCAGCCTCTTTTGTCTCTTCTTCTCTTTTTCTTTTTTTTTTTCAAAATCAACTTTCTCTTAGACAGGATGTCTGTTGAAAACCCCTTCATAATTTGTTGAGATAGAGCTTGATCATTGAATTGAAAATTGCTCTCAACTTTTTTCTTTGTAATAGAGCTCCTGGTTCTGCAACTTGCGCAGCAAATAAACATTTTCTAGATGCTCATTCCTTGGGTCAAGAGAAATTGATATAGGCTATAATTATCAAAACGGATTTGACTTCTAATGTTGTGATCCAAATAAAAGGTTTCAGGCCAAGCATGGCTCACTAAGTGGATTCAAGGGTGGATATGGGGATAAAAGAGGGCAGATCCTAATGCCTCAATCCTTTTGCACAAGATCTGTAGAATAACTCAGCAGTATGCACAAGAACAAGTCTATGATCATTCTACATTCAAATCACTCATAATGAAGAGATAATAAAAAATGGCCTCCTCACCAGAAAAACTAGGGCTATATAGCTTGCACAAGTGACATAAAGTGAATAGCATGTCAAGAAACAACATAGCAACATGCATACCCAAAATTTTAATTCACAGCAACTATCTCGAAAAAATAATACCAAAAACAGATGTTTAGGTTCCAGCAAAACACAAAATGCAAGGAGTTGATCAATGAAATATATGCCAAATTTCGAATTTTTTTTTAAGAAAAAGGTACAAAAACAATCTAAAAAGTAAAGTACTCCCCCCCCCCCACACTTAAATGACATCTTGTCCTCAAGATGGGCAGAAACACTTACCTTTTATCATGTGTCAAAAAGTGCAGAATTTTTCCTCAAAAGTATCCATTGCACCTATGCTCATTGAAGAGAAAGGAGAAAAGGAAAACAATGCAAGAGAAAATCGAAAATAACTAAAAGGGAAATCACTTGTTTTTGTAATGACAACAAGCAAACCATAAGTGTTTTCTCATCAAGGTGGGGGGTGGTTAGAGAGATCCACTAGAACATGCAATGTGTCCATGGAGGATTTTACCCCTTCATGAAACCATTTCAATCTCTGAATATTTACCGTAAATGCTGTATGGTCCACGCCATCTAGACTTAAGCTTTCCTGGAAAGAGATGAAAATGAGAATTAAATAAAAAAATTGGGTCACCTTCTGCTAGGTCCTTCTTGCGCAAGTGACTGTCATGCCAAGCCTTCATTTGTTCCTTGTACAGTTTTGCATTTTCGTAGGCACTCATCCTTAGCTCGTCTAACTCTTGGAGTTGCAAGATCCTTTGCTCTCAAGTAGCTTTGGCATCCGAATTTAATTCTTTGATAGCCCAATATGCCTTGTGTTCTAATTCCACCGGCAAGTGACAAGCTTTCCCATAAACCAAACGATAAGGGAAGGTCCTCAAGGGAGTCTTATACGCTGTGCGACAAGCCCATAAAGCATCAGTTAATTTGGTTGCCCAATCCTTGCAGGTTTTGGCCACCGTACGCTCCAAAATCCTCTTCAATTCCCTGTAAGTTACCTCCACTTGTCCGCAGGTTTGTGGGTGATATGGGGTTGATGCTCTGTGTCCTACTCCATACGTGCACAAGAGCTTTCAGAATTCTCCTTCAATGAACTGTTTTCCTCCATCACTTATGACATATCTTGGGGCTCCAAACCTGGGTAGAATGATTTGTTTGAAGAGCTTAATTATAGCTCTTCCATCAGCTGCTAGAACCGCAATAGCTACTGCCCATTTTGAGACATAATCCACTGCCTCAAGAATTTGAGTGTTGCCATGAGAAGATGGAAAGGGTCCCATAAAATCCAGCCCCCAAACATCGAAAATCTCCACCTCCAGGATATATGCCATGGGTCCATCATCTCTCCTGGAAATAGAACCCACATGTTGACATGGCTCACATGCTTGAACAAATGCCCTCACATCATGATTCATGGTGGGCCAATAAAATCCAAATTGAAGAATTTTGAAAAGTGTTTTTGATGCTGTTGCATGCCCTCCATACGGTGATGAATGACAGTGTCAAATAACGTCTCTGATGATTCAATCAGCACAACGTTTGAAAAGCATAGGTTCTTCCCAGAAATAATGCTTCGCTTGCGCAAGGAAGCGCTTCCGCTGGTTGAAGTTCAGATTTTGGGGAAAGACTCCTCCAACGAGATAATTGACAAAATCAGCATACCAAGGCAAATTGCTATCTTGGACAACAAGGATACGTTCTTTGGGGAATGAATCCTCAATGGGTAACTCCCCCACACTTGTTTCAAGCTGTAGGCGTGACAAATGATCAGCTACTCCATTTTCCTTGCCCTTCTTGTCACGAATTTCCAGATCAAATTCTTGAAGAAGTAGAATCCATCTTATCAACCTGGGTTTCGATTCCTGCTTGCTCAAAAGATATTTCAAGGCTGCATTATCCGTATGAACAATCACCTTTTTACCCAATAAATAGGATCTGAATTTTTCAATGGCAAAAACAATTGCCAGCAACTCCTTTTTTGTGGTTGTGTAGTTCCTTTGGGCTACATTGAGAGTTTTGCTGGCATAATAAATCACATGAATCACCTTGTCTTTTTTCTGTCCAAGAATAGCCCCTACAGCACAATCACTTGCATCGCACATCAGCTTAAATGGTAGGGTCCAATCTGGGTTGAAGGATGGGTGCAGTCACAAGAGCTTGCTTCAGCGCGTTGAAGGCGTGCACACATTCTGCATCAAAATAAAAATCCACGTCTTGCGCAAGCAGCGCTGTTAGTGGGCAAGAAATGTGAGAAAAATTAGCAATAAACCTCCTATAAAATCCTGTGTGCCCCAAGAAGCTTATGATCCCTTTTACCATAGTTGGTGCTGGTAATTTTTCAATCACTTCAATTTTTGTTGGATCCACTTGAATGCCTTTGGAAGAAATGTGATGTCCAAGCACAATGACTCTTCAACCATAAAATGGCATTTCTCCCAATTGAGTACCAAATTGCACTCAATACACCTCTCCAAAATGATGCCTAAGTTCTGCAAACATGAATCGAAATCAGCCCCATAAAAGGATATATCATCCATAAATACCTCCATGATCTTCTCCACATGTTCTGAAAAAATGGCTGTCATGCAACGCTAAAAAGTTCCAAAAGCATTGCACAAACCGAAAGGCATTCTCTTGTATGCAAAGGTGCCAAAAGGGCAAGTAAATGTGGTCTTGTGTTGATCTTCCGGATGCATTGGAATCTGAAAATATCTGGAATAACCATCAAGGTAACAATAGAAAGCTTGGTTATTTAATCTTTCTAGAATTTGATCAATAAATAGCATTGGGTAATGATCCTTTCTGGTGGCATCATTGAGTTTTCGAAAATCAATACACATCCTCCAGCGAATGACCTTGCGCAAGGGGATGAGGTCTCCCTTCTCGTTTTGTGTCACTGTCATGCCTCCTTTCTTTGGTACATAGTGTACTGGGCTAACCCATTGGCTATCTGAAATAGAGTAGATGATATCAGCGTCTAGTAATTTTAAAATTTCGTTTTTAATCACCTCCTTTAGCATAGGATTCGCCCACCTTTGTGGTTGCACAATTGGTCTTGCCTCAACTTCCAGATAAATCGATGGGTGCAAAATTGAGAGTCAAGCCCTTTCAAGTCATCCAGGGTGTACCCAATGGCTTGTCTGTGCTTGCGCAAGACATCCAGCATCATTCGGGTGTGGTATTCATTCAATCACAGGGTAAGTGTGATTATCCTCATGAAATTCATACCTCAATGTTGGTGGCAGCTTCTTCAACTCAATTTTTCCTCCAGCATCAAGTTCCTTCTTTGTTAGCCGAGCCATCATTGGTGTGTCATCTGAAGTGTCTTCTTTTTCATCTGGTAAAAGATTTACTTCTTGAATTTCGTGCAGAAAAACTGCTTGCACCTGCTCTTGCGTAACAACATCTTCTGCTTCCCCTTGCGCAAGCTCATCGCAGTCAACTCGCTTCACTGCTTGATCAACATTAAACTCCAATTCTTCTTCTCTGAATCTTAGTGTCAATTTCCCTGCTCTAACATCAATTAAGGCTCCTATGGTTGCCATAAAGGTCTCCCAAAAATGATTGGCACCTCCACATCAAGTGCCATATCCAAAAAAACAAAATCACAAGGGACAAAATATTTTCCAATTTTTATCGGTACGTTTTCTACCACTCCTTCAGGATTCTTCATGGATTTATCAGCAAATACCAACTGAATTTTCGTGGTTCTCAACTCAAGATTCAGTGCTTTGAATAAAGAATAAGGCATCAAGCTGATACTTGACCCAAGATCATATAAGCACTTCTCAAAATTGCTTCTTCCAATGATACAAGGGACTGAAAAAATTCCCGGATCTGCATGCTTTTAAATCAGCCCCTGTGTAAGAACCGTGTTGCGCTGCTTGGATAATTCAATAACAGCATCATTCTCAATCTTCCTTCGATTGGCCAGAATATCCTTCAAGAATTTCGCATAAGTGGGCATTTGCAACATCACATCAGTAAATGGGCATGAAGCGTTTTCAGCATCTGCAGAAACTTGGAATATTGTTGATCCACTGATGATTTGGCCTGTCTTTGTGGATAAGGGATTGGAGGATTATAAGAAGGTGGAGATACGTACACTGGAACATCCACCAATTCGTCTGCTTGCGCAAGGGCTGCTGCTATTGCACTCCCACTTCTCGTTGCTACAGCATTACATTCAACAGGATTCTTCTTTGGTTGACTTGGGAGTCTTGAAGCCTTGTGGGTTTGAGCGACAATACTCATCTAGCTGTCCAGGATGTGAGTTGTTATCCCAAGTTGCTCCAGACGCTCATTCATTTCATTCACCCTTGTTTTTTGGTCTGAAATTTCTCCTCTTATTTGCTTAAGTTGTTCAACCACCAATCCATTTACTTGTTTGATTTGCTCCAGCATTCCTTGGTTCAGCCCTTCCTGTTTCTCCATGAATTGATTGAGCGTATCTCGTAAGAGTGGTCGTTGGGGCTACTGGTGGTTTTGATTCTGGTTCTGCCAAGTGTTGCCCTGATTTCCCCAGTTGTTCCCTTGTGCAGGCATAGAAGCTCCTTGCCCAAGTTTTCCCTGAAAATTCACAAAATTAACATTCGTACCTTCCTCTTCTACCTCGCTCTCTGACTTCTCTAAGGCTGCTTGGACTTGAGCAATGACATGCTGGAGTTTGCTGATTTTATCGTCTAATTTTTGCAATGTTTTGGAAATCTTTGAGATGGTAGTGTCACGTGGGTTGTCCCGAACTCCAGTTTTCGAATTCCTTGCTGATTGAGACCATCGTGCCTGTCATTTTGAAAATTCATCAATTAGTTCTCAGGCCCTTCTAGGACTTACCTGGTCCAAGGGTCCAACACCCGCATTCAGCAGTCCCTTTGCTTGCGCAGTCAGTCCATCATGAAAGCACATGATCATAGCAGCAGGGCTGAGTCCATGCTTATCCGTGACTTGTGTAATTTCCTTAAATCTCTCCCAAGATGCTGCTATTCCTTCTCCTTCATACTGTGAAAAATTGGTGATCTCAAACCTGGTGTTAGAGTACTTTGTGGGTTCAAAATATTTGTCCAAAAATGCATCCTCCAATTCTTCCTAAGTGTACATAGAGTTGGGTGGCAGAGAGTCTAACCATCTCCTTGCTGATCCCCATAACGAAAATGGAAATAAAGGTAACCTAATCGCGTCATCAAAGACTCCTCGTTCCACCACCATGACACAATACCTGAGAAAAATTGCAATGTGTTATTTGGGATCCTCACCAGGTTCTCCACGAAATGGGCTTTGTTGCACCATGGTAATCAGTGAGGGTTGGAGTTGGAATCTCCGCACGTTGATGGCTGGTGGCAGCAATGGGACCAGGCTTCCTCGTGTGTCGAAAATTATCACCTAAAGGGACTTCATCCCAAGGATCAATAGCAAATCTGTTAGCATTTTGGTCCCTGCACACATACCTATCTCTTCCCTGCGTGCTGGTTCTAGTCCTTCCTCTTCGCTAGATGCTTCTTCAACACGCACATTCCTCCTGGGCATCTGCCTTTGTCTTCCATAATTTTCCCTTTCAGGATTTCCTACAAATTCATACCTCTGCTCGTGATGAGGATTTTGGTTGTCACGTCGGTTTGCTCCATTGTAACCCCAACGGTCTTCTCTTTCCCACCTTGGATGCGAGTTCACTCCTCGCCTTGAAGTTTGTGGAGTGCTGTTCTGCTTGTCATGATGTTGAGGTTCAAAAGCCCTGTTTTCTTGCCATTCTTGTGCAAACGTTGATTGCAAATGGTTTTCATTTGCGCCTGCGTGCCTGGGCCTTCCTAGACCACGTTCCAGTGCCCTGTTGGTTCGTCCTGGGTCTGATAATGCGCCTGTGGGCCCTTCTCGGAGAGGTTCCACACCTTGATTCGATCCCAATGTTGCTGCTATGCGTTCCCTTGTAGGTTCTTGATCAGATCCATCGCTACGCCTTCGATATGACCCTACACAATTAGCAGCAAATCTGCCTATACCTGTTCTTTCATTTATCAGCAAGGCTGATCCAGTTGCCCTGTTTGGCTGGTGTCTTAGCGTTCGTGCTCCTTCGTTATCTAGTTCGGACATCACCAAATAGTCCTCCTCATGTCTAGAATGCCTTCTAGACCTGGTTTCCTTGCGTTGTGCTTGCGCTTGACGATTTTCCAACCTAATTCTCTGACACGTCCGATCAATTTCAGGTCCAGCAGGTACAGCTCGATTGAAGCCCTGTGCCTGTGCATGCAACAATGATTAAAAGCAACTGCTTGCGCAAATGCGCTAAACAAAATGTCTCGAAAATAACAGAAAAATAAGACATGATCAGAAAAGAAATTCCAAAGGAATACAATTCCCTGGAAACGGTGTCAAAAACTTGATGGTGATTCTGCAAGTGCATAGAAATCATCGAAGTAATAAAATAAGATTGTATCCATAAGGAATTGTTATTAGAATTTTCTTTTCAAAACAAAGATTGAAAAAGATTGAAAACAAAAGAAATATTGGGTTTTTAAAAATAATAAGAAAAGTGGCCTTGGATCTAAGATCCACCTTTCTTGAAACTTGCCCTTACATGTGTGCAAACTTTGAAGATTGACTTGTTTGCGCAAGCTTTGGGGTTGTTATGCTAAAATAGTGCTACTCGGTGACCGTTATAGCACCATCCCTTGTTTTGTGGGATTATGAAATCAATCACACCACCAGAGCCATTTCACTTCTTGTAATAACTCATGCTTTCCTCACACCCAAATCTAAATCCTACACCTCTCACTTTGCAGACAGATTAGACAGAATGTGCTTTACCAAGGATATCCGATTGAGCCCTTCTCCTTAGGTGCTTGACGCCAACCTTTGATTTTCCCATATTCTCTTAGGGTTATATGGTATTAAAGATCACATTGATAAAGAAAAAGTTACGAAAAACATAATCAAACCTCAAATTAAATGATGAAAAAACATAATAAGACAGCCATACGTGCAGGACTTGCGCAAGCAAGGCTTCACAGCAGATCCTCAGTCGCAAGCGCTCACACACGCTTGCTCGACTCTAAACAACAAAAATTGATGAAAAACAAAAGGGAAGACATCCAAAACATACTAGACTCGACTCTAAACCCTAAATTGACTCTTTGATCGTCCACCTCTGAATAACTCCTTTGATCTTTGCATTTGGATCTTTATATAATGATAGGGACTTGTCGGGCTTTCTTGATAGGCTCACATCAAATCTTCTATCTGGATCTTCTAAAATTTGATACAAATCTTCTAGGATAAGATCCAAATTTTCTAAGATAAAATGCAAATCATCCGAGAATCTCTGATTGAGTCTTCATTTGGATAGACCGAATCTTTGCCTCCATTAAGGTCAACTCGAAAATCCTCCAAATTATTCCAAATTCGTCCTCAAAAATCACAAAACACACTTTATCTCCAAAAAGATCAAAGTGGTATGAAAGATATAAAATTCTTATAAAAATGTAAGAAAAGTGGGATAAAAAGAATGCAAATCTCATCTAAGTGAGTCCTAAAAAACACAAATATAAGTGACATAAAATCACTTATCACTTATCTTAGACTTAATCTCTTAACCATGATACAAACTGAATGTATTGACTTCCACACAGCAATCACATAGCTCATTGTATTTGATCATAATCCATTATGCTCATATTATTTATATAATTGAATGTAAATTAGGTATATAAATTTTATTTGATAGGAAAATTTGAATATTTATGATGCATGCAAAATTTTTGTTTATTAGTACACCTCCACCTCTCGTAAACAACTTTTGTCTATTCCAATTTTAGAACAATCCATGAAGGTTTCACTTCAAATATTGTAATCTTCCAATACTTATTTTATGATAGTTAATCGAAAGAAGACTACGTTCAGGAAACTGATCACGGAGGATTTCATATGCAACCGACCTCTCACACAAGCTCAAGGCTCTAGTTTACAGGAGATTCATGACATATTCTTAAATTTGCATAATCCCATGACTCACAAGCCATGAGATTCCTAAGACATTCTTGTGTGTGTTTGATGTCTTTTGTTTCGCTTCAGATCTTGCATTGCATGCGTTGTATCCACATAGAACAAACCCCGATCAGTGTTTACGACAGTGAGCACCATGCACTCATTAGTTCGCCTACAAATTAGTCATAAAGCTGTAAGCCAATTTATTGTTGGACTCGGCTTGTCTGAAAGCTTGGCCAAGGAGCGATACTGCAGCTTCACGCTTTCTGCATTATCCAGTGTCTTGACTACATACCTATCATTTAGAAAGCCATTCCATAACCATCCATGGAGATATGATCACTGACTGTGTGAATCATGTACGAAAAGAATCTTTTTAGGTAAAAAAAGAAAACAAAACAGCACGCGTTAATAAGTGTTACCATCCATTCAAACACTCAGCAGTGATCACAGCCTCCCGCCCAAAAAACCGTTCAGGTGTTCTTTTGTTGCCCTGAAAATCAATAATCAAAATTACCAAGAAAACATGCTTGATTCACAGAGTGACGGACACACGTCTTCATTCACACCTTTATGATAACACGATCAGTGACCGCAAATGGAAACTGAATCCTCTTTCCTTTTTGCCTATCAGTGGCAGTAGAATCAATCGATCCTCCCTTCTCCTGTGAACAACATCTAAGTTCAAGTAATTCCATACTATAAGCCAACATTCCCTTCATACCAGAATGTATAATCAGCTCATTATTCAAGTAAAAATTTTATGGTGGTGACTAACCTGCACATATCTTTCTCGCCTTCTTTTTAATGTACTCGTATGAAAACCCTCTTCCCTGTTGAATGCCTGTACAGCTAGGCGTAAAGCTGCACGACCAAAGCAAGAAGGATATAAACAACTCGATTACCAAATAATGACATCAAGAACATATGAACATACAGAGGTTCGGATAAATTGAGGCTTCTGAAACAGGCTGCGAGCAGGTGTAGCAAACTTTCTGAAAAAAAGCGCTCACTATAATAAATTGCATTCCTTGCATTTCACTCAGCCAAGAACTGAACTGAGCTTGAAGGAGTGACTCAAGTTAAGGTTGCCCTACCATACAAAGGATTTGCTGTATTCCACCACTACCATAGGAGTGTCCACAAGGCAATATCATGGCATCTTCCATAAGTGTCCCTCTATGCGTACATACAAGTAAAAAATGAAAATCAGTTACGAGCATTTAACAAAGTAAAAGAAATGACAAAGCAAAACACAATTCTCTTTGTGTGCATACGTCAGAGGATCTGAGAGGCTGGCCCTAAGGGTCTGCCCAGATCCACTTGGATATACCCCATCCTTTCTTCCACTAAACCTACAACTATCTTGCACGGTAGTATCATCCTTCTGTCCAGACGAACTGGGTCCATCCCCCGTCTTCAAGCACCCTGAGTAGTAAGCTTCGCTGTCCCTGATGATCCTGTTCTCACCACTTCTGTTATCGCTATGAACGCTTTCAGTAACATTGTGTGTCGAATCCTCCCCTTTTCTGCCTGATCCGAATTGACCGAATACAACGGCATCACGCTTTAATATACCTTCCAATTTCTATGGTAAAGTACTTTACATCCATAACAAGTACCTGGTGACACACCGTACTTCATGTCCCCACAATTCGCAACAACACCATATCGAAAATTTTGATCACTTCCATTGATTTTAGATAGAGACGTTATGTTCTCTAAATTCCTTTCTTCTCCTTCATCTACATCTTCATCGAGATTCTCAACTTCCGCGTCATCCTCCTCCGACTCATTGGCTGAACTGCGACTGTTATCGCTCCATTGTTGGCGAAATTGAGATGCCGGGGGCGGCGGCGGCTGCAAGTAGTCGTGCCCAAGGAAATTGGTGATGGAGGACGCCGAAGAGTGGGGGTTGGCAGTTAGACGGCGCTGCACCGCCTGGGAAGTGCACGGAAATGCCTCCGGAAGAACCATACAGGGGTGGGGTGCCTGCTGAGATTGATTTGTTGCTGTGGAACCACGCGCAGCTTCTGAGGAGCCATTTTAGGGTATTTCAGTCTTTTATGAGAAGTTATTTCGAATTGTACCCCCTACATTTGCAAATTTTGAAAAATACCCACCCTAAGAAGCGGCTGAGAAACGACGTCGTAAACCTCTTTATTATTATTATTACTATAAATACCAGACACCCCTCGGCAGATCATGTGATCTTGCCCGCCGAGTTTGTAGGCATCATCACTGCGGCCGCTTCGATTCCCGATTCAAAAATCTTGTTTGTGGTGCCTCTTTTGGAGTTTCCGCTCTCAGTAATTTGATTTGGGCTTCGTCTCGCAAACCCTAACCCTGCACAGCGTTATTTAAGGTAAAACTCCGTCGTTCGTTTAAAAACGTTGGAGAGATTTCAGGGACCATCGATCTGTGATCAGGCATCCGGATATCATTACGGTTTTCTTCTTTGAATCTTTTTTTATCCTCATTTTTTTTGGGACAGGTGCAGATGGTGAATTTGGACTATCTTGAACTTGGTTTTATGCCTCGGTGCAATGCATTCGAGCGTTACATGAAGATGAGTTGAAATAAATCGCACACAAGTTGCTCGACGAACAAAGTTACTAACTTGTTGTTTTTACTACAATTCCCTAGAAGATGGAAGGATCCCGCAAATGCCAGAAGTGCCGTAGTCGATCTCTAGCAGAAGATGATGTGACTGGTAATATGGTATGCTCATCATGTGGCGTAGTGCAAGAATTTCACAATTTTCAGGCGGACTTTGGTGGCGTTACCGGACAGAAGGGCACTTTTGTGCGTATGGGAACTGCAGGCAGTGGCTGTTTTCTAAATTACCAGGAAAGGAAAATTTTCCATGCTCAAAAGTTGATTGAGAGTGAGATGTTAAGACTAGGGCTTTCTGGTGAGAAAACGCATGAAGTCAAGCTCTTGGTCGAAAAAATCACTGATGGGCAATACGGTGAAGGGATGTGGTTCCCAGTTTTTGTTGGTGCCTGTGCTTATGTTGTAATGAGAAAGGATCAAAATTTGCTCCCAATTGCTGAAGTAGCTGATGTAGTTGGTTGTGATGCGTCGGAACTGGGCCGGATGGTCACCAGGGTTATCAAATTTACTGGCTTGAGGCTTCCAGAGTTTGACATTGTGGATTCTCTTGAACGAGCAGTAAAAGTATGTCCGAGTTTCACGAGGGTCTCTGAGGATATTGTTAGGAGAATGTTACAGCAAGGGGTGTTTCTGGTGCAGTGCTTAGTTAAGTGGTTTATAACCACTGGAAGGAGGCCCCAGCCTGTTGTTGTGGCTGTCTTAGTTTTTGTTGCAGAGTTGAATGAAGTGGACATAAAAATTCAAGATTTGGCTGAGGAGCTGCACGCTGCTGTTTCTACTTGTAGGCGACGATATAGAGAACTTTTGGAGAGCTTGGTGAAAGTTGCACAGGTCTTGCCCTGGGGCAGAGACGTGTGTGTCAAGAATATTAAGAAGAATGCTCCATTTGTTATGCAGTATCTGGAGAAAAAGTCGAGGGCAAAACATGATGAAGAAGAGCAGGGTTTACAGCTCGTTCCGTGGGATATGGAAAACCTGGTTGGAGACTGTTTGGGTAAGGATACTGCTGTATACGGAGACGAAAATCATGCTTCAGATGACTCTGTTTTTCAATACTTCGAAGAGGGCCAAGTAGTTGATCCTCCAAGTATATACAAATTTTCAAGTGAGTCTTTATCCATGGTTTATGCTAAATTCTTGGATGAAATGTCTGCTGCAAGAAGTAGCAGTGAAGGTGGTGAGAAGAGGGTTATTGAAAGGAGGAAATCCTTCAATCTGGTGGAGTGTTGGGATTGGTGGGATGGGAAATCAGACTTGAGCAAAAAGCTATACCTGAAGCAAATACTGGAGAGGAATGTGGGAATAGATCCCAATCCTCCATCCTTTGAAAATGGTTGCCTAGCGAGACAAGAGAGGAGAGCGAAGATAAAAGCTGCCAAGCAGCGTATATGGAGAGCATTGAGCCCTACTGGTGCCGGTGGGGATGAAAAGCCTGAGACTTCCAAGAGGAGGAGAAAGCAGCATATACAGGCGGACGTTGACTGGGAAGATCTCATCATTGAGGCCCTCCTACTACATGATGTGAGAGAGGAGTATATAGAAGATGGCCATTACAAGGTCTTGTTGGATCTGCACGTGTTTATTTGATGCTCCAACCATGTTTAATTATAGAGTCAGCAGCCCACTGCTCATGCTCAACGAGTCGAGTCAATTGATCGCCACTGCTCATGCGTTTCACGAAGGGCAAAAGGATGGCTTCTTCCTGTACACATAACACAAGAAAAATAGTTGTGGACAAAACCAAGTGGTTTTCCCTGTTACACTTTTTCGTTTGGCGTATTAGTGTTCTTTTTTTTCTGCTTTCCAGTTTCGAGGGGTTACTAAAAGAACTGGAAAAAGAGAGTTGTTGATCCATCACCATACGATCGAATGTCAGCTGGCCGAACAAGAGCTCTGCACAAGGGGCAGGTCCGTTCACGTTCGAACCTGACGAAAAACCAAACAACATTCTGGTTTATTTATGATCAAGGAAATAAGGATGGCACCACCACGACAAGCTGGGGGTGAGACTGAGGAGACTCACTCACCATTCTGAGACACAGTCTTCACAGAATATGTGTTTGCAGCGCAAGAGTATCGGGGAATGCATTTTCTCCTGGCATATAGCGCACATATCCCCAGCAGCATTCACCTGCTCAAAAGACAGTTGGCTTGTCTCATTCTACGCACCACGACAAGAGCGCGGTAATTGAACTAGATGAAAAAACACATCAACAACTGGGGATCATTACCTGTTCCAATGTTGCATAAGAGCCATAGTGAATTTCTTTTCTCGATAATGCCTTCAATGAAATGAAGAATGACCGTACCTACAAAAGAGGAAAAAAAAAAAAAGAGATTTGTGTTGGTGAATCCCATGCAGAGGATGGGGAGGAGTGGCATGGAATACCTTCTCAACAACGGATGTAAGTTTGAAGGTCAGATAGAGGCCTGTTATGAGTGAGGAAAAGAGATTCCCGTACTCCTTGTTCAAGAAAAATCTATACCAAATAGGTGTAGGAAGCAATGCACGGTACAACATTAGGGCGTACTCCACCAGTGTTAACATTTGACCCTGAAAAAACAGCATTTGATTGCATTCCAAGAAATATAATTCGACTGCTGCAGACACCAAGAGCAGGTGATTGATTACCTGCTTGCGGAAGCTGTGCCCCCGACCATTCCTGTAATACATCAAGATTACCAACTTCAGGACCATAGCCGCCTGCCGCACCATTGTATCTGAAATGAAAAACAAACAATGATCAACCAGAAATGGGGTGTGTTAATGGACACAAGGTGGCATGAGGAAATAACGCAAAGAAAAAAAAAAAATGCAGCCGAACATGGATATCGCAAAACACCAGTCAGTGTTCATTTCATACCATTGACAAGGATAATAAATATAGCATGCCAGAAGGGCGGGATTGCCTTTGGAGGAATCATGACTAAAGTGTAAAAAAGTCCATCACCCCAGTGCCACCAGTACACAGCGACAATATGGAGGATAAACAGCACGGAATAACTAACAAGCACTGATATCTTTCTTTCGCCCTGCAAAACCAGCTTCTCATAATCGGGATATCCTGCTATATCGCACAATGGAAAATGAAAGAGGCAAGAACATTTACCTTTAGAGCTGCTTGTTTGCGGAGGATGTCATTAGACTTGAACAAGATGGCAGTAATGTAGATGGCATAAACGAATCCTGCTGACCAACAAACAGAACCAGTATAACACCCCATCCAAAACAAACTAAAGAACACTACAAGTTACTCTTAATCATGATTCCCAGAAAGAGTTCACGCTACTCAAATATATTCGTAGATTTTCAGGAAAAACTGCATAAAAGGTGTCCATTTTTCATCCGGCTTCAAAAACAGAGAAGAAAGTACTAAGAGTTACTCATAGAGACGAGATAAGGATTGACAAGCGAGAGAAAATCCGAAAGAGTTCACCTTGCAAATGCTGCCGGACGAAAACCACCATAAGAAGCAAAGAAAATGGAAGTATCTGCTCGATCCAGCGAGCCACCTGTTGAATATCGTATCTCTGTTGAGGAGTCGCTTCCCTGTTGCTGGCGCCTGCAGTTGCGCTCAGGCTCCCATTCACATCACCAACCCCTACCAGTGACTCATCCACTCCCAATCCGCTGACATTCGCATCACTCTCCACATTATTCGAAACCCTAATGCTATCCTGCTCCCCAATAATGCGAATCGACACCTCACCGTTGCTATTGCCACTCCCAACCTCGCTATCGGCGTTACCACTCCCATCAACACCATCGAACGAGCTTGGGCTTCTCCGGAGCCTCCCATCACTGGAGGGGTGCACACTCTCCCGTGCGCGAGGATGAACCTCCGAGAAAGGGTAATCGGATCGCTCCCTCAAGAGACCTGAGTATTCGAGCAGAGATGAAACAGGAGAGTGCAAGAAACGGAGGGAGAACAGCTGGGGGATTCTTGAACTTGCTCCCCTACTGCTAGCTGGCGGAGGAGAAGACGATGTCATATCCGCGGCAGCAGAGCTGGAGCTCTCCATGTGAAATCCCCCCTAACAACAAACAAATCCAATATGAAGCAAGAAAGGAGCCCTCACTGCTCCCAGAAAAAAATCCCTAGGTTATCGAGATCTTTAAACCTCCAAATTGTTCCTGCAGATCGAGTTTTTCCGATCCAAAAAGGAGCTTTCGCATAGTCTCCGGGGATGGGTTTGGTTCAGTTAAGAAGGAGAAAAAAATTAAAAAAATAAACGGGAGAGACGAATACGAAGCATTCAAACGAGAAGTCAAATGAGGTGTCTAAACAAATATATGTATATATTCAGCAACGAAGAATGCGAAACACGCTTCCATGGCACATCCAACACGACACCAGTAGAATTCAACTCCCCAATGAAACGTAGATCAGGAAGAGCAGGGAGAAATCCTCAACAGGAGAGGGGTTGTTCACTTTGGATACCAAGCGACAACAAGAAACAGTGGCGTTTGTGAAGAATTAATTAATAGGGATCACTAGAACTTCCTCCAGAAGAAAAGAACAGAAAAACAATAAAGAAACCCCATTTATGTTAGGGAGAGAGAAAAAAACTTGCGGTTGCAGAATGCAGAACGACCACTCAGGAATGAAGACCAAGACGAAGATCCATGGGATGTATGGGAATGCCAACATGTTCCACACGAAGTTGCTGTGCCGTCAAATGACTGAAGGGATGTACTCCTGTTGAAGAATCACAGCTTTGTAAGATTAGGATGTGGAGGAGGGCCTCCTGAAAGAACAAATGATGCATAGTATCCCC
The DNA here is from genome assembly GCA_002189035.1 of Utricularia gibba. Taxonomy (NCBI): domain Eukaryota; kingdom Viridiplantae; phylum Streptophyta; class Magnoliopsida; order Lamiales; family Lentibulariaceae; genus Utricularia; species Utricularia gibba. Next base: position 2,439,502 of record NEEC01000016.1, on the reverse strand, counting down.
CAAGTAAAACTTGAAATATGTGAACCCGGATCACGAAAACCAGCACTGTGAACACTGCATTGCATGCTCCAAAAAGTAGTTATGGCACCATGATAAAATGTTGACAGACCATACAGAAGAGTGTGCGGAACACCACAAATGAAAAGCACAGCAGTGCCTCCAGGCAACTATGAATCTGAGTCCGAATCTGCTGCCATATCAGTGTGAGAAAACAATGGATTCCTTCTATTTTCATTTGGTTCTAAAGGCGGAAGCCCCTCGTCATCGCTGGATGCTGACTCCTTTTGAGGAGAACAGGATTGTCTATCTCGACCCGCAGATTCTGCTTTTGTGGACTTGAAAACTTCTGGCCTGCAATTGCATCAACAGGAGCTTATAGAACAATGCACGGTCCTTGGAGCGCACGCCGTGAATAAGAAAAGGGGGCGTACCAATTCAAGGATTTTTTAAGCGCACGAACTTGCTCATGGTGAAGTACTTGAGTAACCATGCCAACCACTTTTCTACCAGACTCCACAGCATCTTCTCTTCCACTCTCATCTATCACCACAAAGTTGCCTATCCACAGTGAAAATTGATTACCAATCCCAAAACCATAAAAAGAAAAAGAATTCTTGGAGGCATGGGCACATATACGCTTCAGGGACAGGAAACTCGAAATCAGTTTAATAATGAGATAAATCTAGATATCTACCTCGTTTCATCCACATGCTCTTCTGGAACTTTGCAGGAAATAACGCCAGCAATTTTACTCCTTTGGCATCCATTACCTTATGAAAGATAACCAACCCGATAAAGTTAGTCGAATGAACAAGTGAAAGAAAGTGAGTGCTCACTTCATGGGAGGAAGACGATGGAAGAAGTCAAAACCTCAATAAGATTGGAGCCCCTCAGCTCCACAACCTGCATAATGCTTTGTCCTTGTTCAAGAGAGACAATTTTTTCCTCCATAGCCCTCTTGAGATTCTTTCTCCCTGCTTTCATATCTCCCAAACAATTTCGTGAAAAGCGGAGATTTTACTCGGTTTCTGACGAAAAAACAAAAAGGAAAAGATGAGTATTCTGAAACACCAACGAAAATCGACTCGTTTACTCCCACAGTTTGTATTCTACGGCTTGAATGGTGAAGATAGAGGACCTTACGAGTATGAGTTGAGAGAATTCAAGATTGAACCCGGCACTCTGTCACGACGCGCACCCGTAAAGCTGCAGAACGCCAAACTTTCGCGAATCCAAACTTCCTCACGCCTTCGATTAAGAGATTGTTGTGAGGCGAATGGTTAGATCAGGGTTGCTTAAAACCTAGCTGTATGGGCTGTTAGCCCGCCCAGTCGGGTGTTGCTTTAAAATCCAAACCCTTGTAGAGTAGAAGAATGCATGAGGGGGTGACATTGACATCGCTTTCTTATTTTCACTGTGAAAGTAAAACAGGATGACTTCGCTTATGACAGATTTCATTAGCGCTTCACATTCTTCCGAGTTTTTGGAGGAGCTGATTTTCGATTTGGGCTCGCTTCTTCATAAACGCAGTGTATTGCGCAACAATTTCAGGGTCTCCAGCAGCAGCAGCAAGCTTGCAGTTGAGACACGTGTTTTCTAACTTGTTCTCGTACATGAGAGACATCGGGACAAATTTCTGCCTGTTGTTGCACAGCCAGCCATGAGCGGCTCGTAGTGCAGCTCCCATGGAAGCCGAGTCTGCAACGTGCAGTAGATTGATGGCAGGGAAAAAACTTTGGGGTCAACATGATGACATAAATGAACCGCTTGCTTGCCTGAGGTTTTCACTTTGTACACATCGCAACCGAAAATTGAGGCCATGCAGGTCAGAATGCTGCTGTTTTCTGATGCGCCACCTGTGGCAATGATCCGTCTTGGAGGTGAAGGCATTCCAAGTCTTTCAGTATGAGCCCTTATGGACAGGAACTGACCCTCAATCAGGGCTCTGACCTGTTGGATACATTTCTTTTGCTATGAGAGCATCTTGCAATCCAAGTAACTTCTGAAACATATGCCACTTTGACTTACCTCGGATGGAGCATCGAATTCATGGACATCAGTTTCCTTGGCTTGATCCCATGCTTGCCCTTTCAAAATCTCTAGAGCGTATCGGTGGAATCCAGCTGCAGCAACAACAAATCCTCAGAAGAAGCAAGGCACGTTATATACAGCGTTCTCATTTTCCGTGTATTCATCAAGGTCCATTCACCTGGAAGGGGAGGAAGAATTTCGTGCTCCTTGTAATAAAACCCCAACTTTCCACCTGATAATGAAAACAGTACTAAACCTCAAACAAGTAACCAACCAACCGTCAAATACATGGATTGCATGTGTGTGCAACCATTAAGAGGTAGTGCAGACTGTAGATGCCTGTTGAACACATCCCACGACTTATCAGCATACAGATCGCGAATCTCTGCACCACGACGTGGATGCCAAATTATGAAGAATCAAAATGCAAAAACCACATTTGCATCGAATTTTTTTTCTACCTTCTCGAGTAAGAGAGCCATTCTTGTAGCAGAGCATTACCATGTAGCCCACAGGGTCCACGGGATTAGGGAAAACATTCCCCTCCAAACACGGCTTGTGCACATCAGTAATCCCAAAGACCTTCAAAAGACAAGGGGCAGTATATGAGTTACTTGGATTTGAATATGTTATGAGGAGGATTCGGGTCTGGTCTCCAATCAAAACGGTTTTTAGCATCGAAAACACTTAACGCAGGAACCCATTCTGAGAATTATGTCAAATTCAATATTGGCATATGGAAATAACAAGGTAAAAGGATTACAGTGTCACTTGTCCCCAGACTGATCCCAAGATCTCCAGGGCAATTGAGGCTTAAGCCTGTTTAATAAGAACGTAATATTAATTGGGAATATATGCAGCTGTAGTTACTGGCGGCAGGGAGATATTGCATTCAATGAAAATAGAAACCAAAAAAAAAAAAAAAACGAGCACACCTGCGAGACTGTTGGGGTTGTCGCCTGACCACTGAATGATTAAACAGTCCTTGTCAAAATGATACCTGAGGGATTCCAGACCAAGCCTTAAAAACCCCTGTTACCCCTAATTCCTTCTGAAAAATAATATATAACTTTACAAACAGAATAGAGTGGAATAGGCAGTGGAATATATAACTTTACAAATAATATATAATAAAAAAATGACGTCTATCATTACAGAGCACTTGAATGGAGGAGGAACTGACCGTTCCACAAAATATGGGGCAATGGATCCCGCAACAGCATAAGCAGGTGCCAACATTCCGAGTTTCTCCTCTAAATTAGGTGCTGTAGCCTGCCAGAAAAAGTTGAATAAGACTTTCACATCGGATCGAGAATAGCAAATCCACAGTTATGAGGAAACAAATACCAAATGGACTTGAGAATCCACATTGCATACCTCCATCAACTTTTTTGACCAAGCTCTCTCTTTTATATCCATCAGGTTCATTCCTGCACCATCAGTATTATCAATAGGGGCGTACCCCCTATCAAAACAGATGCCATGAAAGAGCTGACTAGTGAAATCCTCTCTGTGTTCTCGTAACAATCAGGCTGTGTCTCAAATATCCTGCGGATTTGTGGTCCAGTGAACCTTTCAAACGCACGTGAACCACTGATCAGTGACAACTCCAACGGGCCACCAACAGCTTTCTCAATCGCTTTGCATTGTTCTCTAGTGCTGCTGTCCATCCAGATAGGTGAGTTCTTCAAAGAAAATGCTACGCCTAGTTGTTCCACCAATTGTTTTTTAGGGTCTAAGGATGATAATGTCCCAGCGCTCCCCTTTTTCCAGTAAACGCTTCCATGCTGCTGTCCACTACCAGAAACGGCAACAACTTTCCCAAATTCAAATTTTGATTTGTCAAGTTTCTCAAGAAGGAGATCCAATGCCTCCACCCACATAATAGTAGGTGAAACTATTCGGCCATCAACGGTAGGATCCCGGTGAACACCTCCTCTGGTGCCGTAGTGGGCAAGTCTGAGTCGAAGTTAACAACCTCCTTGGCTACGATGTTCAAGTTCGAATCTAATACAGTAGCCTTCAGTGACCTGCAGAAAGCAAAGTTAACGGCAATCCATCAAACAAATCATCACGACTTTGAAAAGCTCGTCAATTTTCTGTGAGACGAGAATCATCCTCCAACGTACAAAAACCTCTCATGACCCAATATGGCATGCAAGTGGGAAATAAGAAAAGAATTGATCTTGTGACAAAGCACCATGGCTTACTGAGTGGAACAGTCGAAACCCAAAAAACACGAGCCTTCAGGGAGAGAGTAATCCTCCATTTATAATTACGAGCGAGGAACCTACATCACCGAAGTAAAGAAATCAATCAGCACGGATAATCAATGAAGCGTTAGCCTAGTGAAAAAGCAACACAGCAGTCGGCCCAGGAACAGGCCGTTCATCACCATCAAGAGTGTGGAGTGCCGAATCACTTACCTGAACGGCAGTGGCAAGTGGCAAACCCCGGGGAATCCAAGGATTTGGAATTAAATATGTGCAGCGGCACTGTTGAGATAATGTGACGCCGAAGCGTAGGACACGTTTGCCTCAGAAACAAACGTCTGGGCTTGCGTTCATGTGGGTTCTTCCAGGCCCGGCCCATTTATAGAACCTTCTGGATCTCTCGGCTCTGGTAGCTTCTACACACTGCGGCTTCCAAGTATAAATCCTGAACGCCCGGTACTTGTCGTTTCGTCCTTGCCAAGAAATAGCTGAAGGTCTCCCCTGCAAATTGTGTTCTCGTGCGCAGCCGACCGGCGATGGCATCATCTCTCATTTTGAAGAAGCTTGTCACTCCCAGCCTGCTTGGCAGGTCTCTCCGCCCCATTGTCGCGGTTGCCCATCCGGCATCCGGTCGCTGGTTCAACACAAACGCTGTTCGTGAATACGATGGTGATGACCGCGATGTTGACGTTGATCACCGCGTTGATCGTCGTGTCTTCTCTCCTTTCGTAGGTAATTGTTTCGTCGCTCCTGGATTTTTCGATTGAGACTCTGGAGCTTCTGTTTGGTGCATATGCCTGTTCTTGGCGCTTGTGCTCTCTGTTTATTGGATCTTCGGTTGATATTGGCTTCGGAGGTCTCTCTGACGTCCCTTTATTTTCAGTAATGGGTCTGATTCTGATCTGTGAAGCTTATCTGCAGATATGTTCGGACCGTTATCCACCAGGAGCAGCTTGAGCCAACTTCTGAACATGATGGACCAGTTTACGGAGTCTCCCGTCTCATCCAGCATCCGCAGGAATTGGGACGCCAGAGAGACTGACGATGGTCTCCACCTGCGATTGGATATGCCTGGCCTAGGTAAGGACGATGTGAAGGTTTCTGTGGAACAGAACACCCTGATAATCCGAGGCGAAGGGAAGAAGGAATTCGTGGATGATGATGGTGGGCGGCGATACTCGAGTAGAATCGATCTCCCAGAAAAGCTTTACAAGAGTAGTGAGATCAAAGCTGAGATGAAGAATGGGATTCTGAAGGTATTTGTGCCCAAGATCAAGGAGGAAGAGAGGAACGATGTTTACCACGTCAAGGTGGAGTAATGATGCTGCTACTGTGAACCCCAAGAGGTGTCTATCTTCTCTCCTGGGATGTGGTGGTTGTTAGTTTTCGAGACTGGCCTAACATTTTCCAGACTTGTTGTCGTCTGTTTTTTTTCTCAACTCTGGTTAGTGTGTGGATTCCTCGTGGGGATCCTCTTTTGTGACTTAACGCCTTCCATGGGCCGCAGCGCGAGACTAAAGAAGAAGATAGAAACGAGTGACCACGTTATTCAACTCTGGTTATCGAGATGCATTTAAATAAAAAGGATTGTGTAAGGTAGAGTTGGGTTCGGTTCAAACCGGAACCACTTGAATTCGAAACTAGTTACGGTTCTGTAATATCCATACAGTTCCGTTTCAGCATTTTATGAAATATTTGAATAGTTTTTTTATTATTAAAATCATTGAAAATGTCACACCATTTTATGAAATATTTGATAGAATTTTTTCTATTTATTTAGATAATACGTCTACAAATACAAATGTTATTGACATTTTGAAAAGTATCATAAATCTTATGTTAAATAGCATTTTTTTCCACAGAAATTTCAATTGTCATATCTTAAATTTGTGTATTCAAAATGTTTTAAAAGAATGTGAAATTTTTTTAATTCCTATTCATGATTTAGTTAGTATAATTAGAACTATACATAATAGAACATTTTATTTTAAAATGATTTGTCAAGAAAATAATATTTATTATCGTAAATTTAAAAATGATTATCCAACTAGATAGAATTTTACATATAACATGTTACAATTTTTGATTCCTTATAAAAATGTTCTTATTGAATTTTGTGAATCTTTTACAGGTTACAATTTATTGACTCAATTCCATTTTTGAAAAAATAAGAGATTTAATAAATTTATTAGAAACATTTTATTCTTATACTAAGATTTTGAGTGGTATTTATTATTGTCGTGGTTGTAAATCGATGTTAGAGTGAAAGCTGATTTGCGGGGGGGGGGGGGTGAGCGTGTCGTATCTGATTAAGGCTTTGGTGTTCTATCTGGTGCGATTCTGTTAACTGGAAATGAAAGAAGATTGGGATTTTAACGTGGAAACTGTCGGAGAACGAAAAAACCACGGAGCTGTCGGAGCTCGTCAGAGAAAAATCTTCACTAGGTGGAGATGGGGAGAAAAATACACATAGGAGGGCTTAGAGTCCAACCCTCTCCACTGTCTCGCATTTATAGGTGAGATGAACCTGACCGAATTCAGGATTTTGCAAGTATCGGCTGCTTTCTGCAACTGTTGTACATACTGCGGTTCAGCCCCCGAATAATCGCTGGATGCTCTAATATTGCCGTAATTCGGCTACTTTTCAGACTGTGCAAAACGGATGTCGTTGACAAACCTTGACAATTACCAATCTGTCGGCCTACACCAGGGTGTCAGAACACCTTTTGGCTACTTTTTAGAGACCGATTAATCTAATCCAATTTAGACCCCATCAATTATCCAACTTTTCAACTTGTGCTTTCATATATTCATAAAATTTTGTTTACTTTTTATGATCATTAAAGTGATTGTGATTTTTTGGGAGATGTAGTGCAAAATATGAAAAATAAGTTTTTAAAATATTTTGATTAAATCTCACATTTATTTCTTATTACACCTATTTTGGATCCCCGAGTTAAGTTTAGAGGTATGAAAACATTACTTGAATATATTTCAATCATTTAGTGTAAATGATGTCACTTTTTCCGTTAAAAATTGTAAAAAAAATAAATGTTGATGCTAACAATGTTCTACATGGCATATATTTCCTTTATGCTTCTAAATATAGTAATCTTAATGTTCCTATTCCTAAAACATGTAATAATTCAATGTTTGGCAGTCGCAATCTGATGTACATTATTCACAGAAAAAATAACTCATTTGTGTCATTCTCTTTATCATCTTCATTAAATTCTTGTCTTCAAATTACACTTTACAATAATACTCTTATTGTTGAGGGTGTTGATGATGACAACTTTGATATATTGGGTTGGTGGAAAACAAATTCTACTACTTACCCTATTTTGGTTAGAATGGCCAAAGATCTTCTAATACCTTCAACATTTACAGTGGCATCTGAAAGTGTCTTTAGTGCAAGGGGACGAGTTCTTAATCACAAGCGCTCCAAATTGAATGTATAGATCCTGGAGGCATGCATTTTTCTAAAGGATTGGCTGGAGACAATGAAAAGAAATCAAGCATTGTCCTCGAGTTCGAGTGAAGATGAAATTCAAGATTCCTAATTTGGAAACATTGTGTGCTCCATGAAGTATTATTACTTTATAATAAAATGTTGTATTCATGTATTTAATTACAATTATATGATTCAAAAAACATGTCTCCAGACACTTACCGAAACCTTTGGATACATCTTTACCAAACACTCACATGATCAAATGTGGGTGCCTAGAATATAGTTGCATACTCGTAGACATCCTTACGAGGCACCCACATGAGGGGAGTGAGTGTCTGGAAAACTGTCTCAAACACTCCTTTCCAGACACCCATATGAGCAAATGTGGATGCCTAGAAATGGTCTCACCCATTGTTCTCAAACACCTATATAAGGCAATGTGAGTGTCTGAAAATGGTCTAAATGACAGATGAATATTTTTTATTTATTGAAATTTTATTTCAATGCTTACTTAACAAGTGATTTTTTTTGTAGTACTTAGGATATATTAAATAATTTTAATTTCAATTTTTTATATTCCAATTAATGCACGAATAAAATTTTTAAATTTCTGAAAATTAAGAATACTTTCAAAATTACGCAATTCCCAAATTTTGGGCATGGTTGCCTAGATAATACAATTTCTTGTGGGTGCCTCAAAATTGAAGTAGTTAAATGATAAGTGATTTTGTGTCACTTATATTTGTGCTTTTTAGAACTCTCTTAAATGAGTTTTGCATTCTTTTTATCCCACTTTCCTTATGTTTTTAGAAGAATTTTATATCTTTCATACCACTTTGATCTTTTTAGAGGTAAAGTGTGTTTTGTGATTTTTCAGGACGAATTTGGAATAACTTGGGGGATTTTCGAGCTACTTTGATGGAGGCAAAGATTTGGTCTATTTGAATGAAGACTCGGTCAAAGATTCTCGGATAAGATAAAATTCGCATCTTATCTTGGAGAAATTGGATCTCATCCTAGAAGATTTGTATCAAATCTTAGAAGATTCGGATAGAAGATTTGATGCGAGCTCATCAAGAAAGCCCGAAAAATCGCCACCATTATATAGAGATCTAAACGTGAAGACCTAAGGGGGAGTCAAGTGGTGGACGACCGGAGAGTCAAATTAGGGTTTAGAGTCGAGTCTAGCATGTTTTGACTTTCATTTTTCATCAATTTTTGTTGTTTAGAGTCAAGCATGCGCGTGTGAGCGCTTGCGGCTGAGGATCTGCTGTGAAGCCTTGCTTGCGCAAGTTATGTGCGTGTGACTGTCTTACCATGTTTTTCAGCATTTAATTTGAGGTCTGATTCTGTTTTTCACAACGTTTTCTTTACCAACGTGATCTTTAGTATCATATAGCCCTAAGGGAGTGTGGGAGAATCAAAGGTTGGCCTCAAGCACTTAAGGAGAAGGGCTCAATTAGGCATCATTGGTAAGTCACATTCTGTCTAATCTGTCTACGAGGTGAGAGGTGTAGGGGTTAGATTTGGGTGTGGGGAAAACATGGGTTATCATAAGAGGAGAAATGGCTCTGGTGGCATGGTTGATTCCATAATCCCACAAAACAAGCGACAGTGCTATACCGGTCACCAAGTAACACTATTTTAGCATAACACTCCCAAAGCTTGCACAAACAGGTCAGTTCTCAAGGTTTGCACACACGCAAGGGCGAGTTTCAAGTAAGGTGGATCTTAGATCCGAAGCCACTTTTCTCATTGTCTTCAAAACCCAATCTTTCTTTTGTTTTTAGTCTTTTTAACTCTTTGTTTTGAAAAGAAAATTCCAATAACAATTCCCTGTGGATACGATCTTATTTTATTACTTCGATAGTTTCTGTGCACTTGCAGGATTACCATCAAAATTCTAATAATTTAATCATTTATTTCATTTATTTAAATCACAAATTATATTAAATTTAATTATACTGTATTGGGGTATTTTATCAAGTAATTTAAATTAAGGTTTTTATTAAGTAACATAGTATATTACATAATTTATCTAATTAAATACAAAAATTTATATTTTTAAATATATTATTTGATAATATCAAAATATAAAAAATTAATAACTATTATGAATTTAATTGCCAAACACCCACAATAATTCGTATGGGTGACTGGAAAACATCTACAAATAGTAATCAATCGGTTCTCGGTTCGCAAATCTCGGTTCCGGTTTTGAACCGAAACTGTCCGTACGGTTCTTGTTTCTATTTGGTCAAGCTTTCGGGATACAATTCTGAACCGAAACCGGAATCGTTGCCCACGGTGAACTGCAGTTTTTGAACCAACGGTTCGCTGGAACCGTTCGATTCCAAACTGAAACCGTACGGTTCGGAAAACCGAACCTACCTCTAGTGTGAGGGAATGAGGGGAGGCAAAGGTGATGCATATCATTTAAGAAGTCCAGTATACTTATGTAGGCATTTGTAATTAAAAATCAACGATGAAATTTTACTTGAAGTGCACATGCATATCAATATTTTAATATATTTTTATTCTTTTTATAATATCTTTTTTATCAATGTATTTTTCAGCATTACAAAACCCAAGAAAATCTTAAGAAATCTTGAATGTGCCTCATGCATCCTTTTTTGAGAAAGGTTTAATCGAACATTGTTATCAAGTCAAATTCAATTGAATCTACTTGCAAAATTATGAGGCATAAAAATTGGAATTAATTATGAGAAAAAGATGTATTATCATGGAAGGCGAAATATCTCCATTAGTATGTTTGATTGTATAACTTAGTAAACAATATATGATATTATAATAGTTATCCAATAGTAATACTAGAATATTAACTATATAATTCATGCAAGTGAGTCAATCATTAGTCTTTACATAGCCATACAAGGGTAAGCTTTTGCATGATGTAGCATTGATCCAATGATATATCATTATTTTCTTTTTCTGAATATCTAATCACCCAATGATATAAAAATCATAAAATCATTGCTTATGATATGCAAGTCAATGTATAAATTTATGACATTTAAATATATTCATATTTGAAATAAAACTATATTTATTAATAAATAATTCAAATTAAAAAACTTCAGTTATTTTAATAATAATAATAATAATAATAATTTATGTAAAAAATTAAAAAATACAAGTATTTTAAAATTATTATAAACAATCATAGGTATTTTAATAATGATAAAAAAATTAATAGGTATTTTAATAAAAAAAATTATGACACAGGTATTTTAATAAAAACGGGTATAATAATAGCTATCATACTACTCGAAAATGGCACCTTATGAGGTGTTGTATTGGAACAAGGTGCATATCACCGTCATATTGGGATGGAATTGGTGAAAAACAAGTGACCAACTTAGAACTTGTGAGGATTGGTGTAGAGGCAATTCAAAATAGCCCAAGACAGAATGTGAAGCTGAGCAAGTGTACGCAGAAGACCCTTTTAATTCAAAGTGGGTGACTTTGCATACATGAAAGTGACTCCTATGTAAGGAGTATCTCGAATTAAGAAACCAAGCACACTTAATCCTAGACACATTGGTTCGCATTAGACCCATTAGAAGTCTCCATTGCAATGAAGACTGATGTAATCTTTAATTGGAAATTGGTGATCAATGAGAACATTGATGTTTTAGGCAAGGAGACTCTTAACCAACCTCCTAGCTGTTGGAGCATGAATCTGGATAAGAAATCAGGAGCAGATGAAGAATCATTTGTAGTGCTGATGTGTTATAAGCATATTAAGTCCATAATTTGTAGTGGGCTACTCAATAGGCTGGAAGAGAAGTGGTCTCGAGCTGTGGAGATATGTGGCTTCGATAGATGTGCTGTATTGATGGATAGAAAATTCTAAAGGTATCACTGACTTATAGTTTTTTTCCATTAAAAGATATTTTTAAACTGGACAAATATTCTACATGTTGTTCACAAAAAAATTAATTTAATATCAGTAAGTTTAAGTTGATCCATAGAGAGCAAATAATTTTTTATTATTAGTCATATCCGTAAGTGGGATACAACAAGAGTTTTGTTTAGAAGTGGGTTTCTACTCTAACAAAATCAAGAATATTCTTTAGTTGGCTTCTAAACTAAAAAGCAAAGAACAAAATGTGTAAAGTAGCATTTTCGGAAATTAAAAGCAAACATTTTAGTTAATCTAAAAGTTAAGCATGTTAGAAAAGTCTAAGAATCCTCAAGTTGCTATTTTGATTCACATATGAAAAAAATAAAGAAAACAATGAAGAAAGTATCGTGAATTGATGATAAAACATATTTTTCAGTGATTGATTGCATGAAAAAGGTTCATATTGTGCTACAAAAATTTAGTTTACTGCCTAGTTTTATATTTTTGTGCATAAGCACTGTAATAGTGTTATTTTAGTCTTAATGTAGTCTCAACCTTCTAATATTTTTATTCGAGTAATGCAATGCAGGTCGCAATATAAATCTCAAGGAGCCGAATATGCACAGTGTAGTGGCAGAAGATGAGTCCAAAAGTTTGAAAAGTGGTACACACAAAATCCAAGGAGGAAAAAAAGGGAGATTTTGGACAAAAAGAGAAAAAAATGGAGCGAGAAGGCAGATCTCTCATTGAAGACTCACGAACAAGTTTTTGAAGAATTTTTTTGGGATAGAAGCGAAAAGGGAGAGATGAACCAAAAGAAAGCAACTTCTCTTTGAAGATTTATTTTGGTTCTTGATGCTTACTGTTTCTAGCTAAGACTAGATTTGGATTTCCTGTGTGAACAAATTGTCTTTCCTACTACTACTATATATTGCTCGTTGTTGTTTTAGCATTTGTAACCAGGATGCTGCTTAGGATATGCTATGAAAACGTTTTACTTTCCTTTGACATGAGTGGCTAAGCAAATAGAGAGGGTGCCTTGGGGTGAAAACGGGAGAAATATGCTAATTAATCCTTAGACCTAATAAACCATAAGTAACATCACTTCCTTAACAAACCAGGATAGATCCAGGAGGGGGAAGTAATGAAACCCAACTTAACAACCCTGATTAGAGGTAAACCAAAGATTAAGGGAAAAAATAAGAATCCGGGTAGACCTAGATCTTGTGAGTTAGTTGCATGATTTATGATTTATGTGAGCTTGTTTAGTGATAGGCATACATTCTCTAGGAGTTTCAAGGCATCACCTATTTCATTCTAGAAACTACCGAATCCCAAAACATGTTGCTTTTTCTTACTGCATTCCATCGTAGTTCTGTCTTATTCCTTGCTAAGACCAATTTTACCAACGTGACACTAGTTTCATGCATCAACTTTCACATAGCAAGCACTAGCTCTTCGTGTTTGACCCTAATCACTATGCTCATAATTTTTTATGCTATAATGTGTATTAGGTTATAAATTTATTTGACAGGAAAATTTGTATTTAATGACATTGCATAATTTTTCGTTTATCAATTGATGAAAACATTTAAACAAGTTAATCATTTAGAAACAGAAGTGTAAATGCTAGAAAGTTTGCGAATAAAAATGTAAAAATAAAGTTTGTACATAAAATAAAAAGTTCTTGTGCTAATCCATTTTAGTTCTCAAGTGTGCTTTTTCTTCTTAAGCATGATGGTCCTCAAGCTTCATTATGGAAAGTCTATGTCTTTGTTGGATTCTGAGCATTTCAGGTTAGTTCCAGAGTCGAGGCTAAAACTATTTCTCCTTCATCTTGTTCCTTGAAAACTTGCCCAAACTCATTGGAAAGTAACTTCCACCATCATAAATCTCTCTTCTCTCTCCACTCAATAGAGCCTGCCGCTATTGTATGCCGTAGGGAGCTTCGTTCATTCTTTCCCACTGACTTCTCTTATCTCATTGCACATGCAGATGTGTTTTTCTCATCTTGCGCCTAAAGTAATAATTAATGTATAACATGGTCAGAACATGTAGTCTAACCTAGATGGGATGGCCGTTCCTAGGTTTGGATGAATAGTAAATTCACCCCAACCGACAAATCAAAGCAAAATGGGTTCAAAACTTGTTTTTATAGAAAATAAAGTTACTAACACTAATTTTGACCATTTTCCATATTCTAACTCATCTAATTTGTCAATCTAACACTGAAAATATCACAAATATAATCAATTTTAACACAATATCACACTATCTTATAACAACAATAGACTTGTCACTGAGTCTTACCAACAACCTAAACTAAACGACTGACTTTGGCTGAGTTATCAGTGCATCCGAGTATCCAACGTGATAGTTTGGCAAGTAAATCAAAATTCATCTACAAACGAAAGTAACGTTAATGCTGTTGCAAGTCTCAAGACAACTCCGTTAGGCCCCGTTTGGTTGAGGAGTTGGTTATATAAATTATTTAGGTATCTTTAAACCCATATTTATGGGTTTTATGTAGAAACCTACTTAGTTCGTATGTTAATATTATTTCAATTTATCATTACATGTGTTTGGTATATTAGTTTAGGAAAAAGGTGTTGTATAATTAACATGGGTATACTTAAACCCACCCCATAGGTGGGTTTATATAAACCCATATCTATGGGTTTGTTAAGGGTGAAAGTCGGTATACTGGACTGGCCGATTTTTGGGTTGCGGGTGGCATTGGAGGAATCGTTCCTTTTTGTGGACTGTTCGGCTCGACCAGGTGAAACGATTGTAGGCAGAGATTTTTTACGTGGAAACCACCGCAAGGCGGAAAAACCACGGAGCTGTCGGAGCTCGTCAGAGAAGACTTTTACTAGACGGTGGTGATGAAGAAAGTGATACAAGTTGAGGAGTTCTTAGGGTCCAACCCCCCTTTTCTTTAGAACTTCTCCTACTTATAGAGGAGGACGATCTAACCGATTCCTCGCTTCTGCATGTCTCGGTTACTTTTACTTAATCCAAATATTGACCATGTTGGAAAAGTCAAAAATACCCTTAAGCTACTATTCTGATTTGCATATAAAGACAATAAAGGAAATGATGAAGAAAGCATGGTGGGTTGATGAAGACATAAACATTTAGCATTCAAAATGGATTTGTTGTTCCTTGGTTTGGATGAATAGTAAAGTCTCTCTAACCCACAAATTAAAGCAATATAGGCTCAGAATGAGTTTTTACTCAAAATATATTCAATAACACTAATTTTGATATTTTTAACTATTCTAACTCATCTAATTTCTTATCCTCACACTGAAAATACCAAAAATACTATCGATTCTGATGCATTATCACTCACAACTAGAAGGCTACATAACAAAAGCTAACATTTAAAAGATCTACATGAATGATCAATTATTACTTTCAAAAAGTTCTTTGAAAAGTGCTAGTTTGCATGAGAAATTGCTTCTCAAATTTGTTTCACTGATAGCTACAAACATATTAAATAAATTCAAATATCTTGAGGTATGAGATAATATTATTTAAATCAGATGAAGTTTTTTTTTCTTTTTTTCCTTATATGATATTCCTTCCACTATAACGGTAGAACCACCTAGGAGCATTAGTTGGATCCTATTTTTCTGCAAGGATATCAACCATTGATAGAGCAATGGCATCATAATAAAAAAGGACAAGTTTCTTTTAATATTCTCAAGATGTGTGATCAAAGCATGAATTTCGTATCCCTATGAGTTTTTTTATGAAGAGTCCGCATAATATATTTGGGTTTTGAAAGATATTACAAGGGAAATCATAAAACTGTGTGTTCCCAATTTCACAGAAAATATATTGGTTAATATTATGTATTTTTCATGCCTTGATTTTTCTATATTCTTGCCGGACAATATTATTTACTAGATAAGGGATATACAAATTCGGATAACTTTCTAATCCCATACAGAAATATACATTATCATTTGAGCGAATGAGACATTCATCAGAAATAAATGTCATTAAGAAAGCTTGGAGAATTCTAAAAGATCAATGGTGATGATACATTCTGAGTCCTATCATATTGACACACAATCTGATATTATTCTTGGTAATTCTTGAAGTCAAATGATTCTTGAAGTCAACACATATGAAATAGATAGAAATGATTATTCTATCTTTTTCTCAAATATTCGACTTCCATTCCATCTGGAAGGGATGACATACACACAAAACTGGATCTTCCAGGGACCATCATGGTCTTAAATAAGGGACCATAGGTAACTAGCAAGTTCTTTTCCCTTCGTTATACAAGACAGGAAGGTATGTGCCCTTTTTCAAGAAACTCATGAAGCACATACCTGCATTTTCTTCCAGCACCTGAAATTGTCAATAATAGAGAAATCATTGGACAGTAGGAGGGGGTGGAAGGGAAAGCGAAAAGTTGGAGAGTTGAGGCGTAGCAGCAAAATACTTAGTCACCCAGTGCGAGTTTCTCCTCATCAACCTCGAAAGCTTTCCTGGCTTGCTTTAGCTCCTCATTCATGGATAGAAGTTCGCTGCAGCGATTGAGTTTTGGCAGATCCTGTATATGGAAAAATTATTGGATACAGGATAGAAGCTTCACATTAAAGGCTCGTGTCTCATGGTAGCCTCACTATCGAATATGGCAATGCACTACAGAGTGAGGAGGACTCGCTTACGCAATAAGAGAAGACCATGATCAAAAAATACAGTGTACCTTCCGGATTAAAAACAGAAAATCCTCAGTCAAGAGCTTCCCACGCTTTGATGCAATATCTTGAGCTTTATGAACCTACAGAAAGCCACAACCATGGCCGAGTTTTGGCAGATCATAAGAAACATTTTTATGAAAAGAAATGGAAAAAAGGAACAACAGAGGCTCGATAAAAAAAAAAAGAAGAAGAAGAAGAATGCGACACACCATATCTGTCACATACTCCACAACAATATCCTCAACTAGTGCCACAGTCTCTGGAAGTGGCTGCGGTGCGATCGTTTCACATCATCAAAGGAGATTAGTGTTGGATAGTGTTAGCCAAATGCACGTAAAAGAAAAGATATTCAACAGCTCCACCTTGCGATTCTTCCTATTAATGCTCGTAATTCTAGTTCTTACCGTTAAAAAATAAAAAATATATATAGTTCCTGATTAAGAAGAAACTAACAAGAGTAATTCAATGTACTCTGGATGTTATGTGAAAGTTGCAGCTGGCAAACTGTCAACGAAAACGAGCGATGAAACAAGAAAAAGGAGGGCATTACATTTTGATCATCTCCAAAGCCATACATCATATGCTGCACTGTGTCCAGATTAGAAAAAAGAAACAAATATGTTATTTAAAACATGGCTGTGACGAAGGACAGTTGAAAAAAGACGGAAAACTCACATTCCTTCTGGAACATGCCGCGCTTACGCTTGGAAGAGGTTTCTTGAGGTTGTGATGAATGTGGCCTCGCTTTTGAAGGAGGTGCAGCTGCCGTGCTACTCATTCTTTACCCAGGTAACACCATTTATCAGCTCAATTTATCTCCAAAATTCAAGCATACTCTTTTAAGAAGTTACCAGCAAAGCTGACCTCACATACGAACATCAGAAATTTATGAAAATCGCACAACAAGAAACTGCTAACAAAAATCCTACTACAACACAAACTTCATACAGAAAATCCAACAGGATCCTAAACTGAGGCAAGATTCTTCTTCGAATAACAGTTTTCTGGTTAAAGTCCTTCAGGAACTACACATGTTACTCGAATGCAGCAGCACCCTTCAGAATTTGAGAAAGAGCATAAATTTCATCCAATATTCCAATGAATCGATCACCTCAACAATTGGATGTGGATTAAGATGTCCTGTTGCTCCGCGATTGTGAAATCCAAATACAAAGTGGCTGCTTCGGCTCCGAGGAAAAGGTAACGAATTCCGGGGGCTGGGAAGGGGAGAAGCGAGACAAGGCTTCTGCGATTAAATCCTAAAGAGGCCCAATTATGAAGCCCGATAAGCATCGCTTTTGAGCACGCCCATATCACGTGCCCCTTGCAACCCGCCACAACATCGAAATTGCGCCGACGAACCCCGCGCCGGCGCTTGCGCTTGAATTCCTCGACGAGCTTCGGCAAGACTGATTCCGACTCCCTGAATTCCTCCTGAGAGGAAGCAATTAGACTTCCTAAAATTATGCAACCCTGCGTTCGCTCCTTGGACTACTTATGGGAAAATGCAAGCTTAATCATATGGCGATCCTGCAAAGAGGTTTCTTGGTTTGCAAGGTTTTTCCTTTTTGCCCGGAAGCTATGAGTAGTATATAAAAGAAGGAAGAAGGTTGGGTCGCCCATCAACCCAAGCGAATTCCATTAACAGGCCCTGAATAGAGAAGAAGGAAGAGTACCAACCGGTAACCTCCAAATCAACAGTCACCTGCAATTGAATCAAACTAATAATGCCATATTTGTAATGTGGGTTAAATTAAAAGAGTTTAGATTATTTCAGTTTATTGTATCCCATAAATAATGGTTTAGAATGAAGTATGTGTTTGATAGATAGGGTTCAATCATTTGGGATTATCAATTTTGTATGTTTGTTAAAATGATTTATATATAGGTTTCTCAATATTAGAAAAAATGAATTTTCTAATATACTTTTTATTTATAATATAATATTTTATTATATTGTTTTAAACTCATATATAGAAATGTGAGACTCACAGATTGGGGAATTCGAAACCCTCGATCTACGATGTAATATCATGGATTTTTGGCTCATGTAACTTTGGGAGCAAGTTTGATCTACTGAAAAATTAGGTATTGGGTGATGCACAAGGTATTTTTCTCGAATTTGAGGCTTTTATTTCATTTGCCCCTTGAATGACCTTAACCACATAGATTGAGCGACTGGGTGTTAGTGTGTGCGATGTTTTAGTCTGAAATTTAGTCCCAACCCATTAACAGTTTCCTTCGAGCAATGCAGTACAGGTCGCAATATAAATCCCAAGGAGCCAAATATGAATAGTGTAGTAGTAGAGAAGGTGGCAGAAGTCTGAAAAAAAGTATACACAAAGTCCAAAAAGGTGAAAAAGTGAGATTTTGGACAAAAAGAGAGGGAAGATGAGAGAGAAGACAGATCTCCCCATTGAAGACTCAAGAACAGCTATCTGGAGAAGGTTTTTTGGGGAGGAAGAAGGATGAAGACCAACAGGAACTAAGCTCATGCTTGAAGATTATTTTCTGTTTTCCCACGATTATTACTCTTAACTAAGAATAGCTAGCGACATTTCCAGCTTTCTATTGAACTTTTAAATTTCCTACTTATTTATTTCCTGGTAGTCAACTGAGACATGAGTACATTGTGGATGATGTTTTTTCTTCTATTTTCGTTTGTCTTAAGCATGAGTGACTAAGCACTTAGGGGGGATGCCTTGGGGTGAAAAGGGGAGAATTATGCTAATCCATCCTTAGACATAATCAACCATAAATCACGCCACTTCCTTAACAAACCAGGATAGATTCAGGAGGGGGAAGTAGTGAAACCTAGCTTAACAACCTTAATTAGAGGTAGACCAAAGATTAGGAAGAAAAACAAGAGTCCGGATAGACCTATACCTTATGAGTTAATTGTATGATTTGTGGTTTATGTGAGTTTGTTTAGTGATAAGTATACATCCCCTAGGAGTCCCAAGGCATCACCCATTTCATTCCAGAAAGAACCGAGCTCTAAAACTTATTATTTTTCTTTACTATATTTCGTTGTAGTTCTACCTTAGTCTTAGTTAAGACCAATTTACCAACGTGACACCGATTTCATGCATTAACTTTCACATAGCAAGCATTTGCTCTTCATGTTCGACCCTAATCACTATGCTCATAATTGTTTATGCTTGAATGTGTATTAGGTTATAAATTTATTTAATAGGAGAAATTTGCATTGAACGACATTGCATAAATTTTTCATTTGTCAGTTGTGCACTTACGTGTTGGTTGCAGAAATGGTTGGAGTAAACATGCCTACAACAAAACGAGGAAGAAGTGGTGATAACATTAAGACCAAAAGACAGTGGAAACTTGATGAAGAGCGCTTTCTAATCCAAACTCTAAAGGATATTATTCAAGGTGGGTGGAAAGCAAAGAATAGATTCAAAGGTAATTACCTTCAAGCACTAGAGGAAGCGTTCCTCAAATTGTGTGCCGGCTCAGATATCAGAGGCACTCCCCATATGCAATCAAAGATTCATAACTGGAAAAAAGATTACAATACCCTATCTAACTTATGGATTAGATGTACAACACAATAAGAAGGTGTACAATTTGTTGCAGTTTAAGCGCTAGCCTTACTCTCCAGATTGGTACATCATCTTCAGTAAAGATAGAGCCACTGGAGAATTTTTAGAATGTGTCCCTGATGCTGTTGATGCAACACACCAGGCTGATGACTCTATGGCTGGTTTGGATTAACCAATGCATCTTCTTGAGTATCCTGAAGTGGAGGTTGACCTGGAAAAAAATGGTGACCAGCGATCACATGATGCATCCTCTACATATGAAGAGTATCCCTCATCTGGAGGGACTCTTGGAGGCCGCATAGGTAATTGCTCTATACCGATCAATGGTGACGAACCTAGGAAGAAAAAGAGGAGGCAAGGTCCAAAACTTGATATCTTGGTGGAGGAGTTGAAAGAAATGAGTAAGCGAACAAATGATGCCATCGCACAACTAGGAGAAATTCTTACTACTGAAACCAATGACCTACGAGAATGTCAAAATGCTGCTGCAAACATCATCATAGGGATGCCATCGCAATTAACTACAATGCAGCGTCTAGGAGTAACTGAAGTCATCTTGAGTAACCCCATAAAGCTACAGCTCTTTCTAGACAGCAATAGTGCGAAACGTGAAGTTATGGTGAATGAGATTGTCAGAGGTTTATGATGTTGGTTACACCTTCGTTTTTCCCTTGTTGTTTCGTTGGTTGTTTTGATCATATCCACCTATGATGTCCATGTATCATGACGATCATGTTGCTTTCAGTGACAATATTACACTTTACATGTTTGCTATGAGTAGCTGATATCTGATTTCAATTTATGTAACCAAAGATCTTTATTGAGAGGTGTAACCTATAGAAAGCAGAACAGCAGGCCTCGTCCCTTTCTAGGCACCACAAATATGCGGATGCGGTGCCTATCATACATCCAATCTTTCAAGGCACCGCAAGCATGCACATGCGATGCTTGGTATCAATGCGCCAACTGAGTGCATGTGTGTGGCACTCAGCCCGACCTCCCACTTTTAGAATGTGAAGTATTGACTGCATTGGATTGTCCTTCGGAGACATGCATCCTATCTTTCCAGGCACTGCAAATATGCGCTTGCGGTGCTTGGCATTGATGCGCCAACTAAGTGCCTATGTGCATATATTATGATACGTAAATTCGCTATATCTCTATAATAATATATTTTAATTACAAAAAATTATCATAAATTAAAATATGTCCGCACATACATATCGAATAACAACAAGTTTGAGTGATCGCATCGTATACATATTTTAAGGAAATTATAGAGACAATTTTATTCAATAAGACTTTCACGAATTTGTGTAAGAGTGTAAATGTTTAAATTTCCATTAGTTTTTTATCCTGACAATTGAATATTATGATGACTACGTGTTTACATACAATTTGGGTATGTAGAATTTTCAATAAGAAAAATTCATTAACTTGCATCAAGTTTTTGATAAATTTCCTATTTATACAAGAATGTGATATTTTACATGGAATTTTTGATTCAACATTGTTTTAGTTCCCATTTATTTTGAATGTTACCACATGTTTAAATTTGTTTCGTAGAGTCAATATTTAAAATTTATACAGAAAATAAATAAAAAGATTATACTTCTAATAAATATTATACATGATCAATAAAACATGTAATAAATAAAAGGTTTTTTGAATCCAATTATTCAAACAAATTCTTTTGGCATTGTAGTAAACAAAGTAATCTAAGAAATATAAGATATTAAATCAAGGTATTATTTAAAATAAATATGCGTATAAGAATATTTGAGAACGTATATTTACTTATTTTAATTTATCAAATGTATATTGACAAATCCATGATTAAAATAGAGTGAGTAACATAATAATGTTCCGAAATTCAAACCAATGTTATATGCTACGTATGTTCAAGCAAGTATTTTGTAATAATCTCATAGGGGGTGATTAGCATCTAAAGGAGGCTGTCCAATTCATGCATGCTTCACAAAACTTAGTACATCATTTGCTTCTAGTAGACCTTGAAGGAATATGCATATTTCTCCAAAGTCAACTAACGCATCATCGCTTACATCCATGTACTGGTATGGCGTCGGGAAGACAGCGTTGTCATGCTGTGGCACAATAAGACCATGGCCTAAGTGTCAATAGGAAACATGCGTACCAGATCATATGATTGCAAATTGACTTAACTGGATTTCCGATGGACTTGAATGGGGAGTCGTCAATAAGTAAGGTGTTGGTTGCATCATACTGACCCAAGAAGCCTTCATCTTCCCCCCAAATCTGCGACAACTCCTTCAACACAGCAGCTTTTGACCTATTATCATGCACATGTACATGCGTTTCAATGGTCTTCAATGCATCCCATATGTAAGCTAGCGAGTGTCTGCATCTGGCCCAAACACCCACTTGATGATCTCATGTAGTTGTGCACTATAGAACATAGACAGATGTTAGAGCATTAGATAGGAGCACATACACTGTAGTTTTTGTGGAATGGAACTTACATGCCCCTTGAAGACCATATGCCGACATCAAAGTTTGCAAGACACCATTCGATGAACTTGTGAGCGAAGGGCCTGAGGAAGACTGCCAAAGTGAGAAAAACTAATGGATCGGTTGAACATGACACAACGATGAGACAATGTTAAGGTATCTTACTATTTCACCCAAATATCACAACGTCTGGTTTCTGATACAACCTTTGGTACTTGGCTTTGAAGACAATGTTTGCTAGCAATCCGTTGACATCTAATACAAGGTGCTTGCGCACTTGTTGCTTGGGCGATGAATTGGGGCCAGTGTATGCCCACCTACTTTCATACCAATCTAGCCTTACATGTAGCTGGGCATTCTCTTCTAGAATTCGATGCACATCCACACTAGCAGTTGGTTGCGGGTTGTCTTCTTCCACATTGCTCCCTACATCCCACTATCGATCAAATGCAAATGCTAGTGACATCTCTTCCTCAATGATTAAGTCGCCAGGCTTTGGGCGCTCGCGTATCACTCTGCCCTGACCACATCAGAAGTGGTGAGTACCGGTGGCGTCCACCACAGGGGATACTATGTCATTCAACGCCTTACTCTTTTCACTAAACATAGTCAACAAGGCATCCACCCCATGCTTCGATAGTCTATCAAATCCTACAACATGAATAATCGAATAACATAAATCACAGTACACTAGCCATGCCACCATACTACATCACACATTACTCTTTGCCTTTCCAATTTTCTTGTAGGAGCCAAGAGTAGTTGAAATTCGTAGGTCTTCTAGCGGACACACCCAAATGAAGCTTGTCCACCATGCATCATATCCACTCTGAATAGAAATTACAAGTGCAATAACTGGCTTACCCTTCAGTGAAAAATGATTAGTTTCCAGTTTTGAATACACACACTTAAAGCAAAAAAAATTGGTAGGGCTGGAGTAATTTGTTCCTCCATGCACACACTTAGAAAGGCCAAGACATAAGCGATTGAGCGGGGTGTCAAGTGGGACAATGGGAACTCAAAACATGCCAGCAACTCGAATATGAATGGTGGTGGTGGCAAGCGAAGTCCACACTGAAAGTGTTCGGTGGACACCAAAAATCCGGTTACTCCAACCCTGGACGGAACCTCACCATCAATTGTCTCATCACTTGCCTTTGTCCTACATATTGTGCGTCTCTGGAATTGTGAACCGAACTTGGAGTTTCTTGGAAGTAAGCATTTCTTGAGATAGACAGATTAGAGGGAACCAAATGGTGGAGGGACCATGCGGCTGAGGTGGGGACAGTGTGCCCTGCTTTGCAATGTGCGGCGATTAGGTGCATGGTGAAGGGAGGTGATGATTAGGCTAGAGGGTTTGTTATGAGGCCCAGATACGTGAGGCCTGATATTCATTCCGGCCCCTGATTGCTACAGGCACCGCGAACAAATTTTGCAGTGCGTAAAATGTGTGTCTTCCAGACATGGAGAGCGGTATTCTGTAGTGCCTGGAAGGCATGCCTCCCAGACACGGAGAGTAGCCTTTTGCGGTGCCTAGAAGGGGTGTCTTCTAGACACCCAGACCAAAATTTTGCGGTGCCTAGTACTCTGGTCTTCCAGGCATCAAGAGCGGCATTTTGCGAAGCAAGGAATGCATTTCATCCAGACACCGAGAGTAGGAATTTGCAGTGCCTGGAACGCAATTCTTCCAATGTCTATGGAGATAGTGTAGAGCTGCAATAGTTGCACCTATACGTATGAGTGAATGGTGTGTGTAAATCTGAAGCATCCTTTAGGTTATCCTATCTTTCTAGGCACTGCAAATTTCGGTTTCCAGTGACTATATCACATTGTTGTGACAACAGTCTAGCATAAATAAAGCAGTTCACCGTGGGCATTAACCCAATGTAAGAAACAAATCGACTTTGGAATAATTGATGTTTTTGCACAATATGAATACAACACAGGGCAATGCTTATCAATTATTGGAAAATGAAATAAAATGTCTTTAAGCCAAACCAATAAAATATCAGCGTTCATTTGTACACCTTATACCCTTCTTCATGTGGTCTCTCTCCATTGCACAAACATTCTCTCAGCCATTGAATTCCCCCACTGTGTCCACTCTAAGTTTCATATGGAGGAAATATTTTCATCATCTTCATAGTCCTGTGAATCCGGATTGCGGTACTCTTCTGGAATGACTTCTTCCAATGGATCAGTTGACATTTCTTGCCGAATAAAATTGTGAAGCAGGGCACATGTGAGGATGATACGAGTTTGTGTTTTAATGGGATAAAAACTATAACTTCGTAAAATACCCCACCTCATTTTCATTAGACCCCATGCCCTCTCAATAACATTCCTTATAGAAGCATGCTGCATGTTGAAATATTCCTTCGCATTCTAATACCACGTTTTGGCACAGGTGTCTTAAGTAAATTTTGGTGCAATGACAGCACCGCCAACAATACCACATTGAAATATTTGGACACGCTCCAGTTGCTTCGCATGAATTAAAATTTTTGTTGCCTTGTTTTCTTGTGATGACCTAAAATACCCAAAAACAATGCAATGTGCTTTGGAACATCGACATACCTTGAAGTGGTTAGTCTACCATTACTTCAAAGAACATAACATAACTTGTTGAAGACATGTACACTTAAGCGTAAGTTTTCAAGACAAGCATTCCTTGAATTAGATAACAAGGCAATCAAATGCTCTATTTGTCATGGTATCTTTTCTCGATATGAGAAGCCGAATTCTCCTATCGGTTGATGTACAGCAAAAATGCAACATTATGACAATCATAATTCGCATAACAATAGGTGCTGACCAACGCAATGCGCCGCAGCAAGGGCAGCCAAAATAATCTTCTTTGAAACCATTGCAACAGCCTCAATAAGCAACGCACAATCTATTGCAATTTTCGAAAAAAAATCACCCGACTCCATCATTTGCGAAACAAAAAATAAGAACTCTTGACTTAAATTGAAGTATGGGTTTTCATTGAAATATTAGAATGCGCACCTGCAAAAACCTGACAAATTTGTGTTGAAGAGGATGAAAAAATAAAAAGATTTATTGTTGCAGATTTTCTTATGAAGTAGAAGGGTATTATCGACAAAGTTTTATTTGTGTGAGATGGGTTTCTTTAAACCCACCTCACACGTGGGTTTTGTGAAACCATCAGCTACAGGCTTATTTCAGGATATCACAAACCCTTGAGTTTTACTAAACCACCACAACAAACACATACAAAACTTTTTACTTAAGGCTTTAGAGGGCTAAACCCACCTAACAAACGAGGACTAAAAGAATCCATGTCTATAAACAATATTAAAAAGAGTTGTCGAAAGTTTTTGAATATTATTTTTATTTTTGAGAAAATAAAAAATAGAAATAGAAAATCTTTGTAAGAAGTAGAAATAGAAATGACGTATTTTGAAAAAAATTGCAAAAATAGAAATATTTTCAAGATTTTGATGTCAAAAATATAAATAATAAATAGAAATAAGCATTATTATTTATACTTCTGTTTCATTTTTTAACTATATTCAAAAATTATTTTTGTCAAAAACAAAAAAAAAATAAATAGTAAATGCTCTATGTAAAATTATTATTAATAAAAAAAAATAATACTTAAAATTTTTTCGAAACATAGCTTTAATATACATGACACTAATTACTTCTCATTCATCAAACTCAACACTTTGTACTGTTTGTGATGGGGGATAAATCGGAGTGAGGTAATCGGTCACTGAAAAGTAGCCAAATTATAGGCCGATAGACCGATAACTATCAGGGGATTGCTAGTAGCGGCCATTTTGGATAGTCTGAAAAGTAGCCGAATTACAGCAATGGTAGGGTAGTTGGCGGTTACCTGAAAGCAGGACTATAGTATGTACAACACGCACAGAACGTAGCCGACAAATACAGAATTCAGGATTTGGTCAAATCGTGCAGAAGAAAGGGAACAACCCCAAGCCCTCCAACTTGTATTTCCTCACCTCCTCCATCTAGTAGATCATTTTCCCGCAAGCTCCGATAGCTCCGTGGTTTTTCCGTTTTCCGACGGTTTCCACGTAAAAATCCCGTCTTTCCCTGTTTAAGTTAATCGCATTGCACCCCACACAACACGTGAACCTAAATCGGGTAAGACGCACTCGGCCGCACCCATAACCCGAAAATCGGCTCCTGCCCTAATACTAATTTTTGCCCTCAACATTTTGGCACCCACCGTGGGGCAAGATCTATTGTCCCACTTGAGAAATCCATAGAAGCTACTCACCAAATGCTCATTATGGTGGAAAACAACATGGCCACCAACTTTGGCAACGAAGGTGGCGCCAGCGTACAAGACCCTAGCCTCATGGTGCTCAACAAGGAACAACTTAAAGCCCTCATGACCGAGATATTTTTCGACATCAAATCATCCTCGGGACTAAATTCTAACACGTGGGAGGGGACGCAACCCCTATTACCGAAATATCTCTAGGACATGGAGACTGAGTCCGAAATTGAGGAAGAAATATTGCGGAGGAAGAGACGCAACCAAGTCATCTATGAGCTGGGTACAGAGAAAGGAGATATGGCTAGTAAAATTTTGGAAAAAAGAGAAGAAGAGTTGAGGAGAGAACTAGACGAGATTCGCAAGAAGAAAAGGCTAATCGACAGATAAACACCACCCAGGGCTAGAGAGAGCAGAGGGTTTAGAGATGCGTTCGACCAGAACGTATGTACTGGGAGAGGGGATGTTTTGGCCGATATTGATTTGGCTCTGAAAAGTAGTGCTAAAGGAATAGCGGGGTACCTTAGCACTGTGCTTTGACCCCTTCTTGGACGACTTAATTGGGGCAGAGTCTGTCGAAGTCCCGCCGAGGAACCTTGGGGAATTGTTGAGAAAGATTATGAAGTACATTCGAGTCGATGACGATCTTAGAGCCGAAATGAGAAGCCGCGTGGAAATTCGACCGATCTCGTAGAAAGAAGAGCATTCCGGCAGGTCCCTCGCCCGAACAAGCGCCACGAAGTGTATAAGGTGGAGCCATCCAGAACGAACACCTACTACGAGATACACAAAACAATGGGGCACGACACTGTTGATTGCTAGGTAATGAAAAGAATGATTGAGCAATATCATGCTGGTGCTGAGACGCACAGTGCAACATGAAACCCCTCATAAATGGCGGAATGCAAAAGGGGAAGTAACGAACACCCGTCGAAAGAAGGAAACCGGTATTCGAAATTCCCTCCTAGACAGCCAAGAGGTGCCCCATGTGCCAACAGAAACTTGAAGCCCAAAAAAGGACAAGATAAACCAGAAAGTTCAAGGGATGCTAACCATGTGCAAGACAGCCCCCTATATTCGGAAGATTCATATGGTTTCCGGTGGCACTAAAATCGATGAGTCGGGAAAAGCAAGGAAGAGATATTTGGATGAAGCTAGAACAGGAGAAGTCTTCGAAATCGGGAAAGATCTAATTGAGAAAGACGCTTGGGATAAGGAAGAAATCAATTTCCCTGAAAGAGACGTCCCCGTCGGCCCTGTGGCATGAAATGAACCTCTAGTAGTGGCAGGAATATGCAGAAGCACCAAAGGAAGAAGAATCCTTATCGATCAAGGATCCTCCTGCAACATCATGAAGAAGGAGGTGGCCGAATTACTAGCGTCATCCAAGGAGGGAGATATCCACCCAATCTGCATAGAGCTATATGCTTTCGATCAGCGGGTTGTGCAGACGGTCGGGAAAATAAAACATTTGACGCAACAAGACGAAATCAGACTGAGAGGCTGGAATTCTTGATACTGGATTCGGAGGTGTCGTAAAATATAATTCTTGGCCGACCAGGGATCAACCAATTCGGTATGGTCCCCTCTACTGTTCATCTGAAAGTTAAGTTTCCAACACCAAGGGGCATTTGCACGCTGGATATCGATCAACCAGCCACCTGGTCATGTTATGTGTCTTCTTGCCAAGACCCATATGCAAAGAGACAAGCAATGGAACCGGTAGGATACAAGCCCTTGCAGTTAATACCAGGGGATATGTAGAAGACAACTCACATTGGCATCAACTTAGTTGCCGAATTTGAGAAAAGGTTAGCGGAACTTTTGAAGACTACTGCAAACTTTTTAGGTATCAGCCCATCTACCGCCGAATACCACATTGATACCTATTCGGGAGCAAAGCTGATTTGATAGAAGCAATGGCATTTTTCTAAGCAAAAGTGTCGGATTATCAAAGAGAAAACAAGAGAGCTGCTAGAAGCTGGCTATGTGAAAGAGATTCAGTACTTTGAATGGATGGCCAACCTTGTCGTTGTCCCAAAGCCCGGGGGAAAATGGAGAATGTGTGACGACTTCACCGATCTCAATGCTTGTTGCGAGAGGGATCCTTACCCCCTCCCAAAGATTGACAAGTTGGTAGACGCCATTGCCTGATCCCGATTCCAAAGCACCATGGACACATACTCCGGATATCATCAGATTTTGTGGCGGAGAAGGATCAGCCAAAAACCACCTTCTACACAAGGAATGAGGTTTACTACTATGTTGCGATGTCTTTCGGTTTGAAGAATGCTGGGGCTACGTATCAAAGACTTGTGAATAAAATTTTCTCTTCTAAAATCGGTACCTCCATGGAGGTGTATGTGGACGATATGATCGTGAAGTCAATGAATGAAGAAGATCACTTGACTTATTTGGATTCTTGTTTCTCTCTGTGTCGGTCATACGGGTTAAAGCTCAACCCGCTAAAGTGTTGCTTCGGGGTGCAGAGTAGAAAATTGCTCGGACATTACATATCGAAGAGAGGAATTGAAGCCGATCCCACGAAGATAAAGGCAATATGTGAAATGCAATTCATATTAGAATATTAGAGTCTCACAGGTAAATTTGCTGCCCTCAGCCAATTCATATCTCGATCAACAAACAAATTGGCATCTTTCTTCAAAGCTCTCTGAAAAGGAAATACTCTCGAATGGAGCGAGGATTGTCAAGTCACCTTTGAAAAACTCAAGGAATATCTTTCATCACCCCCACTTCTGATGGCTCTGAAGGAAGGGGAGCCCTTGGGGCTCTAACTATCAGTATCACCCATTGCGGTCGATGCAGTCTTGAAGTTTATTTCCGAGGAGAAGCACCTACCGGTGTATTATGTGAGTAAGGTTCTTCTACTAGCAGAAACCCGGTATTCGGTAACTGAAAATTTCATCTTCGCACTGAAGATGGCCGCCACTACATTGAAGCCGTATATCCAGGATCGGCATATCGTAGTATTCACGAATCAACCATTGAAGAGCATTCTGGAAGGGTTGCCAAATGGGCAGATCGAGAACGACAATCAAAGCTCAACCTCTCGCCGATTTCGTGGTCGAGATGACTAGGCCAATTGATCGTTTCATGGAAACCAATGACCGATGAGCCATGTGTGTCGACATGACGGTGAAATTCTCATTCCCCACCACCAATAATATTGTCGAGTATGAAGCCTTGATTGAAGGAATGAAGGTAGCCAAGGAGCTTGGAGTTGTAGAACTCGATGCTTATACTGACTCGCAACTGGTGCAAGGAATATTTTCTGGTGAGTACAAAACTCACGATCCATTAATGGCTTTATATTGCGTTAAGGTGAAGAAGTTGTCGAAGACCTTCAAGGAGTTTACCCTGTCACATGTGGCATACGAAGAAAACGGATCCGCAAATAGCCTTGCCCGATCTGTCATGGGATTTCAGGAGTTAAAGGAAGGAAGTGTGATGATCCGGTTGTGGGATCAACCCTCGATGGTCTTACGAGCAGTGAACCATATTATCCAACAACCGGTGAACGACATCTCTTTGCATCTAAATCCCCTTGAAGATTGGACGACGCTCTATATCCGATATCTACAAAAAAGAGAGATACCAGTCGATAAATCGGAGGCCCGAAAACTGCAGATCAAGGCACCAAGATACATATTAATAGGCAGAGTTCTGTATCAGAAGTGCTTTGATGGGCACTTGTTGAGATGTATCGGAAAAGAGCAATCTCAAGAGCTCATAACTGATTTGCATGAGGGAGAATGCGGCAGTCATTTTAGGATACGATCACTGTGCAGAAAGGCATTGAGAAGCAGATATTATTGGCTAACTATGAAGTAGGATGTCGAAAGTGGTAAGAAGGTGCAAAGTATTCCAATACCATGCAAGCATACCTAGAAAACCAGTAAACAACTTGGCTATTCTGCCACTCTCATGGGACCTTTTCCCCAAACCTCGGGCCAAAGGAAATTTGTTATCGTGGGAATAGAATATTTCTCCAAATGGGTGGAAGCAGAAGCCGTGGCAAAGATATCAAAGGAAACCATTATCCGATTCCTTTGGAGAAACATCTTCATCCGATTCGGGGTACCTCGGGAGCTGGTAACCGATAACGGCACCTAATTTGCTGGGGGGAAGATAGATGCATTTTTAGACATATACTTGGTTAAACATAGCTTCACCTCGGTTTATCACCCCTCAGAGTAATGGTCTTAAAGAGGTTACAAACCGGACTCTCAGACAAGGGAATTCTTCGAAGGAGATTTGGTGCTCCGAAGCATGCCGATGTTGCCAGCATAGATATCATAAAGCTCTTGGAAGCAAGAAGAGTTGATGAAGTCGTCCAAGATCTTTCATCAAGAAACTTCCTGATCATGTAGTTCGGCCTCTAGCGCGGAAAGGCGATCCCTCACATGTGATAACTATGAGCTGCTCTCCCCAAACTTGACCTTGAATGCCTCCTTCTCAAAAGTGGCATCATCGATGGCTTTTCCCATCTCTTCTACTACCTTCTCCAGATCGGCCTCATGCCGAGTTCTCTTACCCAAAGTTATTTGCAGGGAACATTCCTCGTCCTCCATAAGCCTGATCTTAGCGTCTTGCACCACGACCACATCCTGAAGGTTGGAAACCTTCTCGAAAAGGGAGCCGACTTCTTTAAGCAAACTCCACCCAAGGGTAAAACCCTAAGCGTTAAAAAGAGGCTAGCTCAGAAACTAAGTATGTTTAGTACCTGAGCGAAAAGAATCGTACCTCCCAAATCCCGTTAAGTACCCTATTCAGCAGGGATCGAGATTGGTGCATGTGGGGCACCCCCTACCGCATCTGTTCGAGGCCTCGATGGGGAAGGAGCAGTTGGAATGAGAGGGACCCCGGGGACCGAATCTCTCATCATCTCCGGTGAGGATAGAACTTTCTCTTTCCTCTTCCCAAGGTGAGGGGGTGGGGTCTGCTCTCGACCTTCAGAAATTCAGATCCCTCTATCTCCTTCCGAGAGATAGTTAATGTTGTCGGATTAAACCCTCAAGGAGTGGGCCTGAAAAGTGGATTCCCGTGAAGGGTCAGAATAAGAGTATCGGCCACAATGCCCATGAAAGACTAACCTGTGGAGAAGGGGATGTATATGGTGCTGGACCTTGAGCCTGATGCATCTCTGCAGAAAAAACGTGCCATGATGAAGGCCTCCAGTCCGGCTCTTTTCGCCATGTTGTCAACTGTGAGCCGAAATGAGGAAATAGTTAAAATCGGAGAAGATAGTCACTAGACAGAAAGAGGAGCCGAATACCTTTTTGCTTTTTGGAAGGTTTGTGGGCACAAACCTTAACTTTTTATTTTTCTTGGGAACCGGGGATTGAGCATAAGGTTCAGGAATAGGATTGGGAGAAACGGGGACAACCGGATTAGAAATAGAAGAGGTAGCCGAATTAGAATTCGGGTTAGAGGGAGATCAAAGAACCTACTGGAACTCCAACTCGGATCCATGAGGGATAACGAAATCTATCCACTGACTGTTCCGAGAGAGCATTAAGGCTCGAAACTCAAGCTTGGTAGCAAAGTTACTAAGTTTCCAATATACCCCTCTACGAGACCCATTAGAGGGACGGAAACGTCTGAAGGGTCTTACCTTGGAGTCAAGGGCTTAGTCGGAAAGTTCCATCTGGCTCTCAACGGAGGGGCGACCCACCACCAGTTGTGGTGGGTATAAGAGGCCTTTAACATAAAATTGGGATGATCTTCGAATTGGCTAAATTTTAAATAAACAAAACCATGCATTGAACGTTTGGCTTTACGGACTGCCACTTTGAACAGTTGAAAAAAATCCACCAACGTCATACTCGAATCCATGCCTACCAAATAAAAGATGAAGGTGGTAAAACAAATTTGGAGAAAGGCAGTAAAGCGAGACGGTAAACATATTCAGAAATTGGACAATAAGGGGGTGGAGAAGGAAGCAAAGACCGCTTTCCAAATAGGAGAAAGGAATCGGAAGACTAAAGCAAGGAAGAGGCCTTTCTCCTACCCCCCAAGGTATTTGACTGTCCCTTGCTTGACTGACGATGTACAACGATCCCCAAAATTGACTGAAAAAGACAAAAGGCATACTGGAACCTGAGAAATCTGCGGTTCTCGGTGGATATTTACGGTGGCAGACGCGACAGAGCATGAAAAACATGGAGGTCTCATGGCGAAAAGAGAAAGCGAAAGATAAAAATGACTAAAAGAGCATGAATTTATAGAGGAGATATTCGGAAGTCGAAACGGAACATCATTTGAGGTTCCCAACATGAGCGGGAAAAATGTGGAGCATCCAGGAGATGACACGTGGCATGGAGATCGATTTAAATCGGGTTAAGACTAATCCGTAGGAAATCGGCATACCCGAGAACGACATAGCGGTGGTTCTGATTCACCAATCTGCTCAGAAAATGCCCATATCGGCAAATCAGAGGGGCTGAATGATGGGGGATAAATCGGAGTGAGGTAATTGACAGAAAAGTGTCCTGATAGATTGGCGCAGGCCAACAAATCGATAACTGTCAGAGGTTTGCCAGCAGCAACTGTTTTGGACAATCTGAAAAGTAGCCGAATTACGGAAATGGTAAGGCAGTCGATAGTTACCTGAAAGCAGGACCATAGTATGTACAATAGGCGCAGAAAGTAGCCGACAACTACAGAATTCAGGATTTAGTCATACCCATCCCATCTATAAATACAAGAAATCATGCAGATGACAGGGTTCAACCCCAAGCCCGCCAACTTGTATTTCCTCACCTCCTCCATTTAGTAGAGATCATTTTCTGGCGAGCTCCGACAACTTCGTAGTTTTTCCGTTTTCTAACAGTTTCCATGTAAAAATCTCGTCTTTCTCTTTTTCTATTAATCACATCGCACCCCACACAACACCTGAACCTAAATCAGGTACGACACACCCAGCCACACCCATAACCCGGAAATCGGCTCCTGCCCGAATACCGATTTTCGCCGTCAACAGTTTGTGTGTGTGTAAACATTTATAATGTAAAAGTGGTTTTAGATGTAGGATCTATCATGTTAAAACTCATTGATGTGTGTGTGTATGTGTGTAAACATTTATAATTGATCCGTATGCACAAGTTCTAAAGATGTTATTCTAAAATAATGCTACTTGGTAACCATTATAGTACTATCCCTCGATTAATAGAACTATCGAATCAATTATGCTACCAAAACTAACACTTGATTCTAACTCATATACCCTTGTACACAATGTTATCTAGAACAAATGTTGATATTTACCTTTCTATTCCGAGTATAAAAATAATATTGATATTTACTCTCTCTGTAAAGACACAATGTTGTCTAGAACAAATAATTTTGCAAACAAAGAAACATGGGTCATAAATAGCTGTTGCAACAACCACTTAGCTCAACAATTTAGTCCCTCTATAAACCACAAGATGTTGGTTGGAAAATCAATAGAGTCGACTATGATAAAAGTGTATGGAATTGGAACTATATAGTTAGATCATGCAACTACATACCCAAAATACAAGAAGTTTATCATGTGCTCAAGGCATCTCACAATCTATTAATTGTGGGACAACTAATTTCATAAGGATTGGACATTTTCTTCAAAACCCATGTTGATCATGTATATCAAATAGGCAAGACTTATGTGGAAAATAATCAATAGGACACCTAGTCTTTTTAGGAAAACTGTTATTATTGATTTACAAGGGTATTAAGGATTCTAAATTCATTTTGTGAATGTTAAACAAGAAAATAAATATTATTTTAAGAATGATACATCCTGACTTGTTGGGCTTTTTTAGAAACAATGCAAAACACAGAAGAAAACAAAAGCTTGTTTGTTCTAGCTATTAGAAAGAGGTGTTGTGCATTAAGTGAATAAGATAAATGGGATGAATGCTACTATTCAATATAAAAAATAACTTTATTATGTTTTCTCTGGAACAAGTATGATTATGTGCTTATATGATCCCCTTATTAGCTTGAAAGGGATTGTTCCTTGTTAACTTTGGTTTTCTTCTTTATTTTGCATTGTTTCTAAAAAGCTCAACAAAGTAGGATGTATGATTCTTAAAACCATGCTTATTTTCTTGTTTTGCATTCACAAAATGAGTTTGGATTGGCATGAGTCACCATCACCATTCTTTTGCAACTCTGAATATTTAGGTATTCTCAAGTCTTCTCACCATCTGTATTCATGGTGAGAAGACTTGAGATTTGTGACAGCCCCTACAAGTAATAGGTATTTTTTAATATTTAGTTTGGATTTTCATTATACCCAATAGATTGAATGTAGTAAACTACTTCAAAATCTTTAAGGGTTGGATCGAAAACCATGATGGAATAAATAAATAAATAAATCAACCCAAACAATAAAAGTGAGTATACACCATATGAGCTTGTAAAAATATGAGAACAAGAAATTATAATTCATCAATTTATTGTTCCCGATATAATTGAGTAGAATGGAGTAAATGAAAGAAGAAATCTAACTATAATGGATATGGTGACATATCTGCTTGTTTTGACGAAAAAAAATCCCTAATAAATTTTATATATTTGTGATTTGTTTTCGCACATATGTCATTCTATGCATAAAATTGCACTTGATAAAACTCAGCAAAGACAATCATAAAGACTATAAAAGGAACACCTGGTTTCTTACTCGGAATCATCACTCTGTTCATTGTTGAAAAGAAACGCTAACATTCGTGCTTGGCAATGTAGTTTACAAGATATAGACTAGTTTAAAGTCATTATTTTTT
Organism: Utricularia gibba; assembly: GCA_002189035.1. NCBI lineage: Eukaryota > Viridiplantae > Streptophyta > Magnoliopsida > Lamiales > Lentibulariaceae > Utricularia > Utricularia gibba. Next base: position 2,404,103 of record NEEC01000016.1, on the reverse strand, counting down.
GTAAATTTTTTATATGTTTTGTATTAATAATATACACTATTTCAGAAAAGGTCTTAAATTTGTAAACAAGGTACAAGTGATGAAGGTGATTATAGAGTATGCCATAGATAATGCATTTTGCTTCAAAATAGTAAAATACGATCATTATCGCCTGTGTGTGTGATGCATAGGTCGTGACGACATGCATTGTGACTAATGTATCAATGTTTCCAAGAGATGCTATGACGAAACTTGGATCATCAAGTACATTGTTTTGCATTCACCAACATATCTTTAGAATTCCAAAAATACCCTTGTCAATGCTCTCTTTCTAGTAGCTAAATATGAGAGGAAATTAACAAAGTCACTCAATAAAAAAACAATGGAATTGGGTGACATCAAAGAAGAGCTCAACATGAAGATTTCGACCCACAAAATATGTTGTCCAAGAGAGCAAATATGTTGATATCTGGAACAAGCTATAGTTTCAGACTTCTCTTACATCAAATAATTTGTATAGGAACATAAATACATTAAACCGAAAAGCATTGTTGGCATGGTTGTAGATGTCAACAATCATTTGTATTGTATCTGGATATTTCATGGAATGCTAATTTTTATGTATGTGGTGCATGCACGCAACGATGGTTTCCAACAATGTTGTCCTTACTTAATTTGTATTGATGGGATCTATGTGTCACGAGTAAAAGGAAAATTACAGCTTGGCACATCTCCGGATGCTAATAGCGGTGTTTTCCCAATAGCTTATACATTGACGTACAAGGAAGCAAACATAACTGGATTTGAATTCTACAAAAACCAAGAGCAGATATGGAGATTTTAGAAAACAATGAAAGCATGTTTTGTATTATATTAGATGGTGGAATGGATCTTATTCCTGTATTACGTGTATTTTTATGAATCCAAATATAATATATCTTAGGTTTATGACATGTGATCTCAAAGATATATTATATGTCAGCTATACAGAAATGCTTGAAGGTAGACTTCAATCATGGGATGAAGTCATCGAAGGAATACTTTGTTAAGACATGAGAGCTATTGTGTGGCATGAATCTGAGCATGTGGTAAAGGGCATTTTTTTATATTGAACTAAAGTGTAAACTATTGTTGAACAATCATGCTAAGTCCATCAACTCTACATTGAAAAATGAGTGTAATGTCCCCCTTCTTGAGATGCTTATCAAAGTGGATGAAATGTTTACAACTTGTTTTGCCCAAAAGCGAGATGAAGGTATAAGGTTTTCTACAAACCCAAGAAGCCATCATCAGTTTTCATCAAAAAATTGAGTAATGATGCAGATCAATGCTTTATCAATGGAATATTCTACTAGTTTATGGTTTCACAACATACTTGCTCCATGCAAATATGCATGCCAAGTTCTTAATTATACCAATTGATAAACGGAAATTTCCTAATGTCATTGCAAAAATAGAAATTTCATTATCAAATAAATTTTTAGTTCCTAATCTACACAAATTACAAATTTAGAAAACTTGTATAGTGGATATCGGGGTCGATCACCAAGAGCTTGTGCTTGCTAAGTGTTTTAGTAAATGCATGATTCTGAATAACAGTAGATCTTAGTCTAAGCTTGGACTAGCAGTGGCAAGTAAGCTCAGTAAACGAAATAAGGTTTCAATGCTAAAGGTAATAAGTACTGGTTCTGACTCAGAATTATACGAAGATGCCTTAAGGATCTGTAGGTGGTGTTATGCTAAGGTACCTAATTTAATTTACCATGTTCCTACACTCACAAGTTCAAATAACCTAAGTCTACCCAAGTCATTCATCATATTTTCGACTAAGCTAGTCCCCAATATCACAACTAACATTGCAATTAGGTCTACCTACATGCAAAGCACATAGAACTAGGTCTACCCGGTTCTACTGGTTCTACCCCAGACTAACATCTACTGCTCCCGTCTTAATTTGTTGGTCTACCTCTAAACCAAGCATCTAAGTTGTGAAGCTACTTATTCCCCTCATTAGATCTACCCATGGATTGATAGAAACAAGAGCTAAGGAACAAACATAAATTTCATTATTAATCCTAAGCACACACCACCTTACTTCACCTTAAGGCATCCCAAAGGTTTTAGCTACTCATACTTTGAAAGTAAAACATGATAACATTAACATAAAGCAACGAAAATGTCAAACATCATGAAAGAGTTGGTTGCAGAAACTGAAAAATTGGGTTACAACATGGGTTGGCTAAATCAAGGGATTTAGCCCACTAAAACACCAAAAATCACATTTTCGTTTAAAGCAAGCTGTATGTCAATGACGGAGGAAGATAATTTTTGACATTGTTAAGAGCAAAATGCATACATAGGACCTCTACACGACCCATCTGTCACTTTCTTACATAATCATCAACATTGTCATGATGTGAACCCTATACATTATGATCGTGATAGGTAAGGGCATGACGAGTGTGACAAGTGCAATGAGAAGATGTGCAATGCAATTGATGGGGGACAGTGGCGATTGATAGGAAATGGGCATGGTGTAATACCTATTGATGGCAAACAATGATGTGTAGTTGTGGCAAACAAAGAGATGGTGATGATTTTTGGAAAGGCAAAAGGATTGTGAAAAAATGAGTTAAAGACTTTATTTGGGTTCAATTTTACAAAAAAATCAACGCAATTGAGATCTATAACAGTGGAGACCCAACGTGTCTGGTGTATAAACGATAGAGAATAAAATTGCCTAGATATGAAACTTTGGAGACTAATTTTGTAGGACATTTTAAAGTTTGGGAATCAATTGTACTTGATAGGTCAAATGGTAGAATCAATTTAGCCATTCAGGATGAAATGTGATTTACATCAAATTTTGAGGATTTTTTTTGCTATTAGGTAAAACGTTTGAGATGTTTGATGAAATTTTACTGTGTTGAATCTTAGAATGCTGAAACACGAAGCACCCTATAAAATCTACTCTTGTGCAAAGAGATCACTTAAGGATCACTAGAGGCAGACCCAATAGGATGAAGGTTTTATAACACCAACATTATAAATTAATAACTTGTAACCAAGTCTCACTTTTAAACAATAGATCAGTAGACAGCAATATTGTTTAGGAGACAAACTTAACTCACCAATTCCTGCATGGGCCTATGCATAGACACATTTCTCAATAGTGGGAAGTAAGTTGTGGGGGTCAGGTGTTGGAATAGATCATCTTCAATTACTTCCTTGCAAGCACATTCAGTAGTAGAGCTAGGCTACAGGCAGGTTGACCTATAAATCGCATTGACCAACCCATCTCAGTTTGACCCTAACTGTAATCATCCAAATTATTGTTATGGTTTGGTTTGGAAAATGCACCTAAGTTTTACCCACTGTTTCAAATAAATTTTATTAAAAAATAAAATAGATAAAATTGACTAAGGACTCATTTTCCATACCCCTCATTCTCATTCTTGGGAAAAAATTGAAAGCAAACCCTAGCCCAATGAGAGTTGCTCTTCCCTTGTCTCCATAGTTTTCAATGTTGTTGTTTTTCAAAAATTTTTGTTTCAAAATCAAAACTATAGAAGCCAAAGATTCCCCTTTTCAAAGTTCGAACCTAGTGACCATTGCTTTACTCGAAAATGTATACTCCATTATCCACTCCTTCAAAAATGTGCAAGAGTGCATGATACTTTGTCAAATGACAATGGAGCTGATTGTGGCATAAATGAAAATGTAGATAAAGTTCCCTATGGTTCTAAGAAGAAACGTAGAAAGAGTGGGAAGATTGAATAGCGTGATCATTTCATCTATTAAATGTGAAATATTGTGTCAAGATCTATGTTTACCCAAAAGGAGAAACACATGAATACATTATCAAATTCTTTTATTCAATATCAATTAAATGTGGTAGAAGGTAGCATGAGCGATTGTTTTGCTTTTGATCTACATAAGACACAAGTTGATTTAGTGCTTTATGTAACTTTTAGTGAGCAAACTTTTGTTGTTGTTGAGTGTTGTGTGTCGTTTCCTCAACAAATTTTAAATGTATAAAACGTAAAACACAAAAAAGCGTAGTACGAGTATCGATCTTAGGAGTTGTTTCTCGTGAAAAGTGTTTTGTAAAGAACTTCTACAAAATGTCATGGTTTTGTAAAATGGGTTGGTGAAATGCAGAAATAAAAGTTACAACCTAAGTGATGGGGCCTTGACTATGGGATGCAGTTTCTGAGAATGAGATTCCATCTTCTTCTTTTGTTCATCCTTGCCTAGGTTTTCACTGATTTCTTCCAAATAGCTGGTTATAGCCTACTCTCCCTTACACTCTGATTGACAAGGATGCACGGGAATAGCCTCATGTGATTTTCCCTTGGATGATTAGAAAGACAAGAGGATTGCCTTCGATTGCCTTCAAAACCTGTGTGTGCCTAGCTGTTGCCAATGGCTAGTGGCAGGTCCGAGGTCACAACCTGTCCCCTATCGCGGTACCTAGGCCACAAACAATCTGCTACTTACCTCGAACCAGTAGGATTGGAGTTGGTGCTCTTCACCTTGATCTTCAACAAAATCCGCGAGGAGTGGCCTGCTACTCATGGACCTTGACTAGGAGTCGTTACAGAAAAACTGCATCAAAATGCGTGGAAGTATGCAGAATCCGAGATGATTTCAGCAAAGAACCGAGTATATTGCTCAGGACTTGGAAGGAAACTTCATCTTCTCCTAGAAACTAAAGAGTTTTAGCCACAAAGGGCCATGAAAACAGAAACGAAATTGAAAACTAAGTGTTCTTCCTCCTTGAGGGGAGGAAGAACTCCAAAGTTCTAAGTCTAGAAACAAAAGTTCAAAAAGGTCCAAACTAAGTGCTCCAAGTGACTTTTATATCATTCCCCACATGCATTAACTCTATTGGGTCCCCTTCCCATCATTTCTTCTGTCTTGCATGCACCACAAGACTTCCTTTGCGTGTAAGTTAGCGCCCAATCATTTCTGCAGACTCTGACATGCCGTAAGTCAGGGGCCTTGATCAGTGTCAGTCTTCTGCCCACAATTGTTCCAAGTCACGTACAAGGCACGAAAAGTCAGACTTTGACCACCTGCAATACTCCTACAACACTCCACGATAGTTTCTTGACATGTCTCGGTCAAAGTGTGAGAAAAAAGACGGAAAATATATAAAAAAAATAGGAAAATAAAAATTTTCTAATAAAAATTAAATACTTAATAATAAGACTCCTAATTTGAGCGACTTAATACTAGATTATGTTTGTCCTCAAGTATGAAAATCATAACAGTTCACGAAAAAAGGGTAGAACCTAAGTCATTCAAGACGTCAAAGTTATCATTCTTTAAACAAACACATGCTTCAAGAATAGCCCTGGTCAAGCTTGGAACTGGTGGGTTGCATTGTACAATGCCATCTCACTGGCCTTTGTGGTCATGCTTGGAGACGCCGAAATCATGGAATAATAATCATCCGCAGAAGAGGAGATACCTCTATGCAACTCCTCACTTCCAACCCGCGTATTGGATGCTTCACACTCATAAAAGACATGCAAATATGTTAAAGCATCTAAAGTAGAAGTATACATTTTGTGCATCCAGCCAAATATTAGGAAGTCCAAGGGATGTAAAATAATCACAAAACAAATTTAAACCAGTTTGCAAACCGGTTGCCTTCACCCTAGGATCAAGCATGTTTGCTACAAAAAACAATGTAGGTATAGTTTCAAAATATTTCATAAATTTATAAACCATAGATCTTACAATATCAGAGACCAATTCCATTTCGAAATATTTTTTAAATGTAGAGGCTATGGCAATTAAGGCAGGCAACACAACATATGTGGTAGTATAGTAAACACCACTAAATAACCTAGTGTATTTATGAAAAACCAAAAGCAAGTCAACCAATATGTCAAACTTAGCATACACATCATCATCAATTAGAATATTTAGGTCGGTATGCGTAGTTAAAAACAATGAAACAACTTCTCTATAAAGAATAAAAGATTGAAGCATGAAAAACGTAGAATTCCATTGTGTTGGAAAATCTATTTTTAGAGTTCGGAATGGCAGACTTTTTAACTCACATAGACACTTAAAAGACGCTCTTTTTTGCTAAACATCTTCACATGGTAAACTATCCTATGCACACTAGACAAAGCAGCCTCAATATCATTTTCATTTAATGCATCTTGTACACATAAATTCAAAATATGACAAATGCATCTTGATCTAAAGAAATATCCACCTAAAACATGATTTATAGATAATTTCAACATGGACGTTGCAGTAGTATTATTGGAGGCATTATCAAGATTTATATTAAATACACAATCAACAATTAAATACTCAATTCAGCAATTTGTGCCCCCCGTGTGTGGAGAATCCAAAGGTCTAAACCCAAGGATTCTCTTTTAAATAAACCATTTGAAATCAATCCAATGAGCATTTACAACTAAATAATTCTCACCATTGATACCATGCCAACTATCACAAGTTAAACCAAATTTGCATTTCATAGATTGAAAATCAGAGGTCAAACATAGTTTTTTTTTTCTTCAAATTGTTTTAATGCAATTTTAACCGTTTTTCTCCTAGACATGGGAGCGAATCTAAGTTGCAATCTAGATTGATAAAAATTTCTAAAAAACGGATTCTCTACTTCTACAAAAGATTTTTCACTAGCAATCAATATAAGTACATAATCAATTTGGGCAGCATCAAGATCAAATGAAAAGCTCGAAACATGGCCACACATAAATTTCAAAGTAGGTTGTCTCAATGAAGTACATGTCTTGTCTATATGCTTATTTCTAATGTGGCGAATGAAATTAGAAGTTGAACCACCCTTACCATGGTCATATACAATTCCACAATACTTACAAATACATTTCAATATCACACTCGAGATGCCGTTGGTGTGAAGGTGTGACACTTTGATGCGATTCTTCTATATTTTGTTACTTGAAACACAATCAAGAGAAATAAATCGCTCCCAAACCTTACATAAATAACTGTAAGCCACATATACACATGTCAATTTCTCTTTGGATAGTCACGCACATACCTTTTGGAAGGTCTTTAAACAACGCAAAGCACGTGGGTTTTAGGGATTCAGCTCCAATTGTTGTCCAACAGCCTTCAAAAATTCAGATTCAGCTCCTAAATGCGCAATGAACAGCATAAGCGTTTGAATATTTTCTTGTATTCAAGCGAGAGGGGCACAAGCGTTTGATAAGTAGGTTATGGGCTGCTCATGTATTTATATTCTTGTGAATTGGGCCTTTGTAACATCATATACATAAAATAGATTGAAGCCCAATAGTTGAGTACTCCAACACTTCTTAATAGACTACATTACAGGCCCAATTTAGCTGACTCGTTGGGTCGACCTGTACCCGTGTATATCCAACCCATCCCATACACGTTTTCGATGGTTATGGGTAATGGGTTGGATCCGTCACTAGTCAACCCATCGGATACATGGGTCAACCCTTATCCATACCCAACTCTACATGTTGCTACACCTAATAGCTCCCCTTCATTATTTTTAATTTGTAAAATATGATATTATATAATATATAAAAATAGGGTCATAATTAGTTATTTATTGAAAAATATAATATGCAATGCATACAAATTGAATAGTCGACTCTCAAGTTTAAAAAACAATTACAACATCAATTAAACTATGGGCATAAATTATACATAAACCACAATCCTATATACTTTGTATATGATATAGACATTAGTTATACAGAAACGATACTTGTGTTATTTATATACGATATGGGCACGGATTATGCACAAATCATGTCCTCGCACACGGATATAGATTATACATAGCATATCATATACATCTGATACATGGTATGATTTATATGTAAATGACTTTTGTACCTTATTTGAAAATATTTTTGTTTTAAAATTAGATGATCACGGGTTGGATTTATTTTCATTACAAAATATATTTTTTTATAAAATTCAATTTAATTTAATAATATTATTAAATAAATTATGTATTTTTAATAATACGATTTTTAATTAAATCAAAATTATATATATATATATATATATATACACATTTATACTTATAATTAATTTTTTTTCAATATAATAGTTATTTTTATTATACAAAATATAATATTAAAAAATTATGACTACTTAACAAATAAATACATAAAAGAAAACTAGTATGCTAAAAATTGCAGAATATGATTATTTGATTAATAGATTTTTCTAGAAAAGGTTATTTTCCTAAAAAGTTTTGATAATCAGTGTCAATATAATTTTGATTTTTTTAAAAACATTTTCCTATTTAAAAAACTAAATTGAAAAATTAATTATATTTTTAAGTTTTATAACTATTTTTATATTTAATTATCATATATTTAGTACAAATTAATATTTTTCACATCATTTATCAAATTTACATGATAAAATAAAAACAATATTAAAATCCATATCAACATACATGTAGATAAAATGGACTTATGCGCTAATATAAATTGTATACAATAGAATTAAGTAGAAGTGGGGTACTTTTCTATCACATGTAGCACACATTAGGTAATCTACAAATTTAAGTGAAATAAAATAATTAAAAGCTGGGCCGCCCGGCTGCCTGCTGCCTGTGTGCGAGTCAAGTAATTAATGGCGGACGTGGGAGTATTTCTAACTCATCATGTAGAAAGGATGGATGTGAGCCATTATCACAGTTGGCGGGTTGTTCCATACAACAATCTTAGATGACCAGGGAGGGGGTTGGTTCTAAGGAATGAGGGCCGGCCGGGGTTCAAATGACGTCTTGCCCACCTTGGCATGAACCAGTCTCTCCAGGATAGGAGGCTCCAACGGGATGGGGTCAAGGCAACGCTCCGAACACGCAACAATAACCTGACACCCAACGCCAAAATGCTTATATTTCTCTGCTACTCTACTCACAGGAATTTTATTTCATTTCTACCTCATCGAGCAGGAAATCCACTGCTGCTTCATCCTCGGCCACGTCCTTCAACGCAGACCTGAAAAAGTGAATGTCCAACTGGATTTGCTGGAATCCACTGCGGTTAAATGTCTGGAGCCGAACGAATTCTTGTAAGCTCTTGAGGGAAAGTTTCACGATTGTTGTCAACACAGATTCCTGCAATCAGATGCACCATCACACAATCATCATCATCATCATCATCATCATCAGCTAAAGAAGAGAACGGCAGGCAATACCTGCGTGTGCTCAATCTTCGTGAAGATCTCCATTTTCTGTTTAAACAATTTCGCTAGATGTGTCTCAAGAAGCTGGCTTCTCGCCTTCTGACTATTTGAATGGCTCAACCTATCATCTCTCAGAGGATTACTGCGTGAAGATGTAGTACTTCCGTTGCTTTCCGTACGACGATGCTTGCGCGTGGGACTCTGAGCCAAAATTTGTTCAACTTCCATTCTTGTTTCTTCAAACTACATCGCCGGTGTTTGGGTAATATAGTAATGCCAGCGTATTGAGCGGTTGCAAAAGTGAAATGTAATGAAGTATTTATTCATTCAACAAGACTATGTACCTCCTTAAGCAGCAAATCTACGAACATATGCACTTCTCTGGGCTCTTTGTGCTGCAATACAAAAAGTGAAATATTCCAAGAATTAACGGGAAACGAGAAGCAGAAGTCTGTTTGCAGGCGACATGAGCAGTAAAAAGGTGATTGGTAAAAAACTCACCTTGGGCCAATTGGGAGCAGCAAACCTTCTACTCAATATAATTGATATCCTCTGATTTCTAATTTTGATGTACTGAAAAAGGACACACACACACACAGACTTAGAGTGCATCATCTCACACATCAGAGGGATTCACCAAGAGACAAATGAAACAGCATGCAATAGACAAACCAGCAACAAATGGATCATCAAAAAGCAACATGGTTATCATTCTTCAGTCACCCCTAGCTGCTAGTTCATTGCATAAATTTCCAAAAGAAATAGATACTCATTGATTATAATACCAAAAATACTTACAAGGTTCAAAAACATTTCACCAGAAGACTGAAAAATACGACAAGCCTCTGCAGGAACAAATATAGTCTTTTGAAGCCTTCGAACAGCACCATCAGAAAAAGCAGATGCTATTTCCTGAAATTCATTGCTGCAGTTGACTCACCACTCGTAATGAACAAAGAATGTCAAAATACAAGGTTTACAAGGTAGTTTCCTTGCCTCGGTTATTCTTGGGATGGCATTCTGAACAATAAACGTTGAAAGTTGTGCGAGAACCAAAACAAGACCTGGAGACACCTTATCACCTGGTACTCTTTCTACAATCACCTCTTCATTTCCAACGCCACTCTTCCCACAAAGCAGGCTGAAATAGAGGTTCAGATTCTGAAAGAAGTTTTGAAAACCTTCAAGGACCCAGACAATTGTTGAATCTCTCAAGTTCAAAGCTATTGTAAAGTCCTCATCAACGAGCCTCTTGAAATCCTGCCCAGCAAACACAAAAGAGATTAAAAATTTGAGGTACATTATGTGAATTACGACCATGATTGCAACAGTGAGATAACCCCTACCAACAAACGAGCAGAAGACATGGGCGAGTCAAAACTGGGTGCAATGTATGAAACAAGAGTAAAGTTCTCCTAGATAAAAAGGCAAGCAGATTTCTTGTACCAATATAATGTCCAAGCTGCCTTGCATCATGGTCATTTTGCTTGCCTCAAGGACAAACTTCAAACCTTGCTTTTCCTCTATTTCACCCTTCGAGTAACATGGATTTTGGAAAGTGCACCTGCAAAACATGCAAAACATAATTAAGAACTTCTAACAAACGGTTCATGCTGTGAAGACACTGACCTGAAATATCATGCGACAGGTGACTAAATGCACTGGCAATGTAGTTCTTCACAGTAGTGCGGCCACACTGAAGATCAATATCATTAAGGGAAACATATTCTAGCAATATAACCATCCCGAAAAATTAGAATCAAGTAAGAAGATAAATTCAAGCATGCAAGATAAATAAGACCTCCGATGCAAATGACTGAAGAGAAGCTTCAGGTAGTACATCATCCATCAAAAGCACATCCGTCCAAATGATTCCTGGATAATATGACAAGGCAAAAGGGAGCCGGGTCATAGTGAAAATCATATGAACACATATCCATAGCGCAAGGAATCTAACTGACTAAAGACCCCATTCAATGATTGGAAGAAGTTTCCTTACTAATCATAGAGGCAAGATCCTCAGAGTGAATATGATTCTTGATCTGTTCATTTAAAGCTTCAAAATGCCTGAGATTTGGGCATCACCAAAGGTATTGTGTTAACTTTCACCCACAGAATGTGAGGATGAATCAACAATTGAGTAAGTGTAACGGACTTGCTGAGAAAATTTTGTGCAAGTTTAGATAGCTCTGGTTCTGAATCCAAAAAGATCACTTTATATGCACGAATAGCTTCTGTGAATTCCTGAGCCGAAGCCTGGAATTGAGAACTAATATTACACTTCATGTTTTGGCAGCTGCATATTTACTTTGGGTTGAATGATAGGAATTCCTTCAGTCACCTCAGTTGCAGTTGGGGAAGTAGAATCCGCAGCCTTTTCCTGGTCAGAGGATTTATGCATTGAACCAACTCTTGAGTCCTTACACTCATCAGACATGCTGACGAGAAATTGCTCCAGCTTCTCAAACAATTTAGCTTTTAAGCTCTCGACCTACTCAAAAAGCAGAAACAAATCAACATCAACAACATAGACATACTGAAATGCTGCAGAGCAAATGATTTGCCAATAAATGAAGATAATTTTTTTTAATAAAGAAAACGATCGAAAGAGGATGACATATTGATAAACGCACAGTGAATTATCTTCCTGCCTTTCTTGGACTAAAATATGTGAGAAATTCGGAATCAATCAATCCGTGCAGTTAAAAAAATTCAACAGCAAATACTGACAGGGAATTCCAAGCGTTGCAGAAGCATGACAGCCTCAGATCGTGTTTGAATGGACTCTGAATCCGAAAAAACTTTACCCTGAGATCAAGGAAACAATCATTACTGTCGCCTGGTGAAAGAAACTTGATTCATTGCTCAATGAAAAACTATGCTTCATCAGGGAAAAAAGAAATTCAAGTCAATGGGCCTACTTGCAAACTTTTTATAATTGTAGCCACAGCTGCTTCAGATTTTCTTTTACAATCTTCAAATGAAGAATCTCCATATGCCTGTTGCAAGAAGAGCAAAACTAAATTAATGTTTCACAGGATCAGAAGAGAACACGATTTAGGATTAAATGACCTTGAAAATTGGCATGGCTCCGGTGTAGAACTTGACAGCATCAGCATAGGCTTCTGCTTTTATACACTTCTCAAGTCTTGCAGGCAAGTCATAAATAAACTGCATGCAAGTCATAAAAAGGCAAACATGTAACAAAAATTTGTAAAGGTACGAGCAAGCATGTTTCATCAATCCATACATCCCTTTAATTCCCCTTTTTGGATGTGCCAATTACTAATGTCTGGTGAGTCATTGTTATAAGAACACAAAAACTCTTAGAACCCAGTTTATCAAGCATCAAATTGTACAGCTAGAGCATTAGACCAAAACCTGAACTTTGCGCAGAAGATTGCGAGTGCAATGCAACTTCTCTATATGCTCTCTCTTTTTAAAAAGAGAAGTGTTGACCCGTCACTCCTACATTGCACAGACACTATCTGGAAAGAGCAAAGATCAGAGACAGGAAACTTTACTATGCTGTTGAATTTAAGTTGAGCATATAGGTTGGCGATTAAATCAATTAAAGAAGTTGAAAGCTTAACAAACACCTTTTCAAGTAGCTGCTCCATGTTGGTCTCCATGCCTGTAATATTATTCTTCATCCTAAAATAGTATGAATTAAAAGATTCGCATGGCTCAGAAAACTTTTAAAAGAATGACAGAATGGCTCACATTATATTATCCGAAAAACATGTGAATAGCTTTATAAAAATAAAGGCATCGCAATGAACTGCGTCACAAAGTGAAAATTTAAAAATAAATCATCCTCAAATTCTACAATGCATGGATATTCTTTAGACACCGTAAACTTTTTCAAAAAACAAAAAGACTTCATTTACCTTCTGATGGTATCTGTTGCACTGATGAACTTATTGTAATTCTCATAAACTAGCATTTGGAGATCAGTGTCGAGATTTTTAATCTCAGCAGCCATTTCAACATGCTTCTGAAGTAAGCCTTCCAGATTTGACTTTTGCACCTTATAGACATGAAAATTAACGAATATGAGGCTTTAAATTGAGACAGTGGATGGGAAAACACTCAGTTAAATTGGCATATATGATGCAAGAGTTTAACCATCGAACAGAACAAGGAAAATTTATCCTCTGGCCGCCCCATGGTTATAGAACTTCAGAGTCGAGGTTGATTTTTGAAATTGCTTACGAGTAGATTCATGTACTGATCGGCATCAAACGCCGTAGTGTTGATGGTATCGAGCGTGGCGAATCTGGAAGAACTGTTAAGCGACTGTGTAAGCGATGAGGCCAAAGAAGGATCCGGTGAGTAAAAACTCGATAAAAGATCCCTCATTCGCTTCGCTTTGTCATCCATCGGAGCTTCTGCGTCCAATTCCATCATCACTTCAACGGTAAATTCTCAGAAATCGGATCGCGCTTGAGAAAAAAAGCTACTACCGGGGAAATTGAGCATTGAGTATTGACTCGCTTGAGGGAATTCCGGTGGGCTAATTTTGGGCCTTCAGTTACGATGGGCCTGGCACAATAAACAAGGCATTAGGTAACCGCTGACGTGAGCGGCACGCCTGAGGATATTCCTAAATCAGATTCCTTCGTTGCACCAATCACAGCCCACTTTCTTACCTAACATGCCCACCTATGCCCTTTCCCTTCTCCTATAAATACCACCTCCCCACACACCAATGCTCTTCTTTCTGTCAGCGAAATTTGGACGTCGCCTGTAAGGTTAGGGGTTACTTTCCTTTTCTTTTGCTTTGTATTTCATGTTTGTTTTTCTCTTTTTGTTTACTTTTCCCGTTTATTCCCTAGTCCATCTTGTTTTCTTTGTCCCTTGATTTTTTTTTCTCTTCGTGGCTTTATTTTTTATGGTTAAATTTTGCTGAAACCGCTGTCGTATTTGGTGGCAGATTGAACTGAATCCAGATCCCGATATAGTGTTCTATATTGCGCTGAAATACGAAGATTTGGGCTAGTTTCCATGTTTCTCTTGTCAATCCGCAAGTATTTATGACAGGGATGCGGATGCGAAGAATAAGAATTCTCCACTCGTTTTCAGTAGTATTTCTCTATTGGTTCTATGTGTTCTCATGAGCTTTTAGCCATCTGATCCCCTAGCGGTAATATTCATACTCTTTCAAGGACCTGAACCAGCAGCGTAGCATTTGGGCGAAACTGAAATTAATTTTTATTCTGTTGCCAAGTGATCATATACTCTGTTGAGTGAACGTTCCCCTTGGCTTAAAAATGGCCTCAAAACAACAGCCCACTAGCCCAGGGTCTGACGTGGATGAGAGGAAGAGGAAGAGAATGTTGTCTAACCGTGAGTCGGCTCGAAGATCACGGATGAGGAAGCGAAAGCACATGGATGAGATGATTGGCCAAGTGAGCAAGATGCAGGAAGAAAACAAGAAGTTGAGAGCAATGATAGATGGAGCAGCTGATCTTTACATCAACTTTGCATCCGAGAACAATGCTCTAAGGGCACAGCTGTCTGAGCTGGCCAACCGGCTACGTTCCCTCAACTCTGTTCTTGAAATCGCTTCTGAGGTGAGTGGTCTGGCCGTGGACATCCCGTCCATCCCGGACACCCTGCTTGAGCCGTGGCAGCTGCCGTGCCCTGGCCAACCCATTTCTGCCTCAGCCAACGCCTTCACTTGTTGAAAATGGGTGGAGAGGAGATATCGCTGCTTCAAGGATTTGCGTGTTTCATGTTCGTGACGTGTAGGGTATTTCTCATCGGGCTCTTGATGTGGATAAGTCAATGCTGTTTTTTGTGAAATAAAACTCAGGAAAACAATCCTTCACTCGTCCCCGTTTCCGGGTTTTCCTTGCAATAAACCTCCAAGTCCAAGGGATCGGTTTCCATGCTCTCGTCTCTGCCGTGACGCACTGCCGCACTCAGCTCCTCCACTGGATTGCTAGCGCAGGTCTTCTCCAAGGGATCGGTTGGCCACCTACCCATCGTTGCCTTTGTTGAGGAAACATGATTTTCTCTCCCCCCCACCCCCCTTGTTTTTATCATTCTGGGAATGTGAAGCTCTTGCTCTATTGGGAAGAGTGATATTATCTTGTTGTATTGGTATTTACTGCGTTCCACGTATGTTTGCGTCTGGTTCTGGTTGGTTCAATCCAAAGTCTCTAATTTTAGGCACGAATCTTGAAAGTGGTCTTTCCAGCCTATCAGACGCGAGATTCGAACCGGATGGCAGGCATCATGAAAACCTTTTTCTGAACCCCAAACCCATTCCTTCATCAGCATGCCACTTCACCGCTTACAACCTCCGATTCTTCCTCAGCGCCTGTTTTTCCTTTCGTCATTTCCGCAATTCATCTCTCTAAGGTCTCCTTCCCCTACTCCGCTATCGCACTTCTTCAGAGCTCGTTTTTATACTCGTATTAGAATGCAAGCCACCAGATTACGCAACATCGTTCCTACCGGAGCAGCTCAGACAGAAGATGCATCCAGCGGCTCTGCTAATTTTTCACCGTCGACTCCTGACGATAGCGAAGGAGGTGAGGCGTTTGGAGCAGGGGAAACTCATTTCCCTTAACCTCTTTTTAATTACTTCATTTTTTTAGATCTCGTTATTGTTTTCTTTCGCGAGAATTTACTATTGAAGAAGGTTCTTTCTAGTGGAAGCTTGTTTTTTTGTTAAATCTTATTTTCTGTATGCTTTGCGGAGTCCTCTCTACTCTCTGGTTGATGCTGTGCTTAGGTTCGATCACGGATTAAGTTCTTTAACACTGTATTTGATATATGAGGGGTGAAAAACCAATGTATTACGATTTTCCCTTTTCTACTACTTTCGAGTACGTGAAAGCTGGTAGCAATCACCAGTGTGCCTTTTGATAATTAATGACATGAAGTTGCTCTTGCGAATGCATCATTGATTCTTTTATAAAAAGCATGCGTTTTCATGTCTGCTAGTGGATTAAACCTTTTGCTATCTGATGATCTGAAAATTTGATTTTTTGTTTTTTTTTTTTTTGTAGATTCCTCTTTCAGGAATGGATACCGCCTTCCTGTACGTGGGATTCGAGACATCGTTGATGCTCCACCCCTTCCAACACTATCATTCTCTCCACAGATGGATAAAATGTTATTCCTAAAGAGAAGGTCGTTGCCTCCTTTGGTTGATCTGGCAAGACCTGAAGAGAAACTTGCTGGGCTACGGATTGATGTAAAATGTAATTCTCGTAGTCGAATGTGAGTTAACACATCTCCCATCTACATGCTAATTTTATCAACGAAATTCAATAATGGCTTTCCAACTCCTTTTGCTCACTTCTCCTAAAAAATGCGTCTGCATTTTTTCAGGTCATTCTATACTGGTATTTCCATCTTCGAGATCTTGGATGATTGTACCTTAGGTCCTGAGAAGGAAGTGTATGGCCTGCCAACTGATGCTAAAATCAATTTTTCCACATGGTATATTCTTTTAATTATTCATCCATTGTATCTCTAAATATTTTAGTGTTTCTGATGCATTAGATTGAAACAGTTTCACTAATTTCTTTTGAAATCATATAATACCTCCAACATCTTTCATTCTTCTGCATAAATGAAATTGTTGAAGCTAAATTTTTTTTTCCAGAAATGAGTTCATTCGGGAAGCTTGTTTATTTTCATGTTATTTGTTTCTCATTTATATAATTTTTCTATACTTTTGATTCCATTTTATTCATTTTACCTTTTACGTAAAAGGTCAAATGATGGTAAATACTTGGCCTTCAGTGTACGGACCAATGAGGTAACCTCTTGTCATCCTTATTTTGTTGAGAACCCCTATGTTTTAAAGATGTCTTCTCAAGTGAAACCAATTTTTGTTGATATATGTTTGAGATTATCATTGTTTCCACGTCTTTACGTGTTCTTTGTCTGGCTTCGTTTTATTCCTGCTATGTGCAAGTGTGCCATGAATTAATTATCATGGAACAGGATGATAGCAGCAGCAGCATGCTGAGATTGTGGGTAGCCGATATGAATTCTGGAGAAGCTAGGCCTATCTTTCAATCTCCCGACATCTGTTTGAATACAGTTTTTGACAAGTAAGCTGTTCAGTGACCCTAAGTGAAGCACCATGTTGCAACTAGCTGAGCTGTATGTGTTTTTTTCTTTTCAGCTTTGTGTGGATTAATAGTTCAACCCTGTTGGTTTGCACCATTCCTCTCTCTCGTGGGGAACCTCCAAGAAGGCTTTTAGTTCCTTTTGGACCTAAAATCCAATCTAATGAAGAGCAGAATGTCATCCAATCAAGAACTTATCAAGACCTTTTGAAAGACGTGTATGATGAAGATTTGTTTGATTACTATGTGACGTCACAGCTTGTTTTGGTATCTTTGGATGGAAGCATGAAATTTGTTGGAAGCCCTGCAATATATACATCATTGGTTCCATCACCAGATGAAAATTACTTGATTACCAGTTTGATACACAGACCATATTCTTTTAATGTGCCATGTGGGAGATTTCCTAAGAAGGTCGACCTCTGGACAGCTGATGGAAAGTTCGTAAGGGAACTATGTGACTTGCCCCTTGCGGAGGACATTCCAATAACACATAATAGTGTTCGGAGAGGAAAACGCTCAATACAATGGAGAGCAGATAAACCATCATCACTTGTCTGGTATGCGCTTTAAGGATCATTCCTCGTAAGATGCCATAGATGACTCATGATGCTGCAATAAATTAGCATATCTGATTGTGAATGAATATGCTTTTATCTATTAGTTTGAATATACTTATTCAGTTAACAATCCTAAAGGGAACTGTGTGTCTTGCGGGTTGCAGATAACATCGATGTTTCAGAGTAAGGAATACTTTCTGTTAGATTTATAGATAATTTATCAAGACTTTTCGGGCATGCAGATTAAGAATGTCAGAAGAACTTTGATGAAGTAATGTGTAGCTGCGTTATTATAGTGTGAATGTGCTCACTACAACTTCCATGTGACCTTGTCAAATTAGTTATCGATCTTGATTGCACATATTAACATCTTAATAATTATTGAAGGGTAGAGACACAAGATGGTGGCGATGCAAAGATCAATGTCTCTCCTCGTGACATAATTTTTTCAGAACCTGCTGAGCCACTTCCAAACGAACTTCCACAGATTTTGCATAAGCTTGATCTTCGTTTCAAGTATGGTTCCTCTCTCATCTTCTCTGAAGACGTGGCTGATAGTTTGTTGTGTATGGATGTTTGTGACTACTTTAGTTAAGGCCACTAGATCATCAACAAGGTGGAAATTTTCAGTGTACCATGTGAGCTTCTATAGTTTGAGAGTCTAGTTTTTGATGAGTTAACTTTGAGGTGGGCATGCATTCATTATTTCAGAATTACAGTTTGGATTACATGCTAAACATCTCTTCAATTTTTACCCGAGTACAAATGAAATATATATTATCATTCAAGTTAACCTTCACAACCTGGTAGCATTATTTTGTTTAACATCTCGTCTCTGAAACTTTTGTTATCAATGAGTCCAACCTCCTTTTCGAAGCTACATGCATTGATTAAGTTTCTAGTTCCGCTTCATGAATTTTGAAAATCCATGATAGGTCTTTTATGTCTTCAATTTGTTATACTAATATCGTTAATTATGAGGATTTTTCGTACTAATGTGGTTTTTTTCTTTATGATGTTAGTGGGATATCATGGTGTGATGATTCACTTGCGTTGGTATATGAATCTTGGTATAAGACACGGAGAACAAGAACCTGGACTATTTCACCTGGATGTGAGAACATGAATCCGCGTATACTATTTGATAGGTCATTTGAAGATCTTTACTCAGATCCTGGGACTCCAATGATGCGTCAAACTCCAATGGGAACTTATGTGATTGCAAAAGTCAAGAAGCAGGGGGTGAAGGCACATATTTATTATTAAGTGGGAATGGAGCTTCTCCGAAGGGCAATATTCCGTTTTTAGATTTATATGATTTGTGAGTTGAAGATTTCTTTTACTGCGTTTTAATCTCTGAGATGGCTAACATTTGGAATACACCATGGGGTATTTCAGGAATGCTGGAAGTAAAGAAAGAATCTGGGAAAGCGATGCGAACAAGTATTATGAGACAGTTGTCGGCTTGATGCATGGCCAAGATGGAGAGGAGATAGATCTAAATGAGTTGAAGATTTTATCTTCCAAGGAATCTAAGACAGAAAACACACAGTATTACATAGTCACTTGGCCAGATAAGAAATTGCATCAAATTACAAAATTTCCTCATCCTTATCCCCAGTTATCTTCTTTAAAGAAGGAGATGATTACTTATAAGAGGAAGGATGGAGTTCAACTTAGTGCAACATTATATTTGCCACCTAATTATGATCCTTTGAGTGATGGGCCCCTTCCATGTTTGATGTGGTCTTATCCTGGAGAATTTAAAAGCAAAGATGCAGCTGGACAAGTTCGTGGCTCCCCTAATGAATTCGCGGGTATTGGTCCAACATCTCCATTACTTTGGTTGGCCAGAAGGTAGTCTATTCTCCAATCTTTACATGACTTCGATGTGGAAATAAATGGTTCCTTTCCCTTCTCCGGTGGACCCTTCATCTCACACATACATTATATTATTTACTATTGGTCGCACAGGTTCGTGATTTTGTCTGGACCTACTATACCGATTGTGGGGGAGGGCGATGAAGAAGCAAACGACAGGTCTGACCTGCTTCCTTGACTTGGAAGAACAAATGTATATGTTATCCAAAACTTAATTTTGCTGTTCGTTGACATTTTCTTTTTGTGATTTAGGTATGTGGAGCAACTAGTTGCAAGTGCAGAGGCTGCAGTTAACGAAGTTATTCAACGAGGAGTATGTTTCGAAATCCTAAAACATACCATACAGCATAGAAATGTCAGCATTTTTTTTCTTTCTTTAGGTGGCTCATCCTGATAAGATTGCAGTAGGCGGTCATTCTTATGGAGCTTTTATGACAGCAAATCTCCTTGCTCACGCGCCTCACCTTTTCTGTTGTGGGATTGCACGATCTGGAGCATATAATAGAACTCTTACACCATTTGGATTCCAGGTTCGTCCTTTATATTATAGTGGTATATGTATCTTTAGTTGGTGCATTCCTCAACATCCTGTTGATCTTTGTACTATTTCCGTTCATTTTCTTCATGCAGAATGAGGATAGGACCCTGTGGGAAGCTGTTGATACCTACGTCGGCATGAGCCCGTTCATAGCAGCTAATAAAATCAAAAAGCCTATTTTACTCGTCCATGGTGAAGATGATAACAATACCGGGACATTGACCATGCAGGTGGAATTCTTTTGCAGTGTTGAATCATATTTACTTTGGATTTACTAATGCATCTTTTATATATAAATACAGTCAGAGCGCTTTTACAGTGCATTGAAAGGTCATGGTGCACCTTGTCGCCTTGTTCTTCTTCCATTCGAGAGCCATGGTTATGCAGCGAGAGAGAGTGTGATGCATCTACTCTGGGAAACTGACAGATGGTTGAACAAGTACTGCGTATCCAATTCATCAGATGGCGATAGAGACTCTACTTTGAGTGCTAATGCCGCAGAAGGTACTGCAGTTGTTGCAGCCGGAGGAACTGCCGAGCAGCATGATGATGGGAGCACTCAAGCTCAAGTCATATACAAATCTTCGTTATGGTGATGCATTCCTTCATCCTGCCTTACGCTCCGATGGAAGCTATTCCTAGTAGGCAGACACCTTAACGTGAAGTTGCGATGTGCAGATGCTGTGGATCATCAGCGGAGGTTATCGATCCCTCAGTTCAGGCTGCCAACGTAACAGGTGATGTAGCACTTCAGCTCGTACTTTTTATGGTTCCAGGAGAGGGCCAAAACCTTGAAGCTTGGAGGAGTGAGCTGTCCTTGTTGCCGATATATTTCGGCATCGAAGTGGTAATCTGCTCTTCCTTGTGCCATCAAAATTGGGATTTAACAATGAAACATAAAGCCACGAGGCGCCAAGCTTTGTATTTTGCAGCAAAAATACAACAGCAAGTTATCTTTAAATTACCTATCTCCGGGAATTTGCAGTAGAGGGTTACCAATTTTTACAAGTGAACTAAGAAAAACTGTTCTGAGCATTTGACAACAGTTTTAAAAGAAAATTCGCAATACTCTGTTTTCATCTCTAAATTAAGAGTTTTTTTTTAAAATGAAGTGTCTCACTTTTTTTTATTAATAGTAAATCTTTCATCTCCAAAAATATTTCATCAACTTTTTATACTTCTTATGTAGCTTTTTTTTTTAGAACGTCTAATATACCTCACTTCTCAAAATATTTTCTCTCCCTTCCTTTCTTTTTCCACTTTCTTTGGATTCATGCATCTCTCCTTTTCCAACTATTTCTACTTAGGCTTCCATTTCGGTATCCCCGTTCTAGGATAGACTAAGCTATATGCGGACTTTTTAGTATGTGACTACATTGGAGTGTACTTCTATACTTAAGTAAATGAGATTAAATAAAAATTAGGAGTAAATCAATTGATATATTTCCAATGAAGAGCAATATAAGAAAATTGTGCTAAAACTTCTGAAAATATCAAAATTCATTCTAAAATCTGAATTTTCGCAAGATTAGACAAATGCTTTGCTGATTAAAATCCACTAAAAATTAGGTGTTATCACTAGCAATGAAATTTATGGTAGCATAATCTCATTTCTATTCTGATATCTCTATATACTGAAATTCACCTCCTAGCTTCTAATATTCAACCTTTACTTTTTGAAAAATATTACAACTTACTACACAGTTCACAATATCCAACTTCGTAGCGCGCCATCACAAGTGCTTCTTTAAATCAATGTACATTTTATTTCCATTAGGATGCAAAGAAAATATTGAACTATATGCTTTAGCCAGCACCTTCTATATTAAAGGCATTATCTTTGGGAAGAAATAATCTATTTCTTAGCTTGATCCTCATCTATTGTTGTTTTCCTTCAACTAGTGATTTCTTCCATTTAACATCAAAGGATTGCTTTTATGAGCTTGCTAGATTTTATTGAAAATATTCAATGTTGCCATTACTACCACTATGATGATGTCGCTAGAGTCAACTATTTCCATACTTTAACTCATCAAATTCTCCCAACATATTATTAATCCATGATTCCTTCTGCTCAATGCATCAACAACCACAATCTTTTTCATGCTACTATTTCACACAAAGTTCATAATCTTTTGTTATCTAAAGTCACCTCCTCTACCTCATCAGCTACTTTCGTATAAACAAATACTTTACAGACTTGTGGTTAGTATATAACTCACATTTTATACTATATAAGTAGAATCTCCAAATTTTTAGAACAAAAATATTTGCACCTAGTTCATTTTCTAAGGAGCCACTAAAAAGGACCTCTTGACCTTAGTTATGAGAGGCATAACCATACGTGTACATGATCACATACCTAAAGGACTCATTATATGATAGATGTTTCTTACTTTGTGTTCTTGCTTCTTAATGATCTTCCATTTTAAATGGCTTATTGCAAGTTTTACATGTTCTTCTCGATGCTTTGTGTTGTATTCTATGTCTTGACCATGAAAACTTTCAAGAAATGAAGGGAAAAAGAAGATTGGGGAGCTGAAATACAAATGTTATACAAGGAAGTCTTACTGTCAATTGTATTGGTGGTTTCTGTTCATAGTAATAGAAGGGTCCTTATGGTTGGGGCTTGTTCCTAAATTGATTTTTTGCATCTCTAGTGTGTGTTTGTGTGTTCATCTAACTCAGTGGCTGAGTAGGAATTGCATAAAGAAAACTAAATATGGCATCTAGTCTATGCTTTTTTTGCAAGTTATATTGATAAGTTTTTTGTGCTTTAACTTGATCTTGCATGAAGTTTTGAAGGAAAACAAGATCTCATTTTCTAAAATGTGCTTGAATCCACCTTATGATCTAAGTTTGAGCTTCTAACCCTATAGCCAAGTTGTTTATATATGTTCATTTTTTAGGAACATGACATCAAAATTTGAATTCATGAAAATACGAACTTGGATCTTGACATGGGAAAATGTCAAGGTCCAAAAAGGCATTACAGTTATTGTTGTGCCCCAAAAGGGCAAGGGGCACGCGTTCGTAGTCATTCATCAAATATTAAGTCAGATGCAAACCTCCACCCAAATTAGTTGAAATACTGCTGCACACTTCGATGTTGCGATGACTTGACTTGAGCTAGTTTTTGGTAGAGGGCGTCGATCTCCTCCTGCAAAAGATTCACCAAAAGCACGTACATGATTCTCTGGTTGCGCTATTGCATTTTTTCCTTTTTTTTTTTGTTACCTGGTATAGTTTCAGAAATTTGTCTCGTCTCTTCTTCAGAGTGGCTGTTACCAGTTCCTTCCCCTGTAACTCGAACAGCTCAGGCTCAACCAATACCCCTTTAATGCGCTCGAATCCTTGCAACTGCAATGATGCATCACTTTGATTACTTTTTCTTAGCCTTTGGTGTTTATCTAACTAGAGCTTCAACTTACCTTGTTCCTATCAGCGGTAGCAAGGAGCTGAAGGAGGATGTAATCCTTCAGCTGGGAAAGGGAGCATAGTTCCAGAAAGGATCCACCATGACCATTCTTCTCTCCCCATTTTTTGGTGCTTTCTTCGTTCGGCACCACGACTGCAACCAGCGTTGCTTTGAAGCTGTCCCCATATACCCATATCTGCATACATCAGTGCGCGATTTCGTGGTTTGCAAACGAATAACATGATAAGCACTTGTTTTAAGGAGATCGTTCATCTTAGCTGCTTACGTCTTCAACAATAGGTGTAACGCCGTACACTTTTTCCAGGTGTTCCACTGCAACGTACTCTCCCTGGGAGAGCTTGATCAGATTCTTCTTTCTGTCGATAATCTTCAACGCCCCGTTTGGCAGCATCTCTCCAATGTCACCTGAGGCCGGTGGTAAGTTTGTCATGATGAGTATGTAACAGAGTAGGAACCAAATCTTTGAAAACCACCTGTGTGAAACCATCCATCTTTCAGGACTTGATCGGTCAGCTCCTGGTCCTTGTAGTATCCTAAAAATGGTGATTTTGCGCGTAGGCATATTTCTCCACGGGGAGGCTCTCCTAGAGGATCGTACCCCATGTCACTAACTTCCTCGAGTCGGATTTCAGTGTATACAAAGGGTGAACCAACTGTTCCCATCAGGGACATCTCATCCGGATATCCAACTGTGGCCAATCCACAACTCTCCGTCAGCCCTGAAAAAGCGATGATCTTACAGAGTAAGGATCCTCTCCGGCATGGAGGCATTAAGGCCGAGATAACATGATTGGGAATCTGAATTATGGGAATGTGCATAAACGTGGCCTGTTGAATTATTCTAAATCATGTCTTTGCTTGAACTATTTACCATAGCCTTGCAGGACGAATGCACAGGTAGTGACCCTCAGGAATTCTTCAATCTCACTACTCAGTGCAGCTCCACCAGAAATCAGGAGGCGTAGGCGGCCACCTAATCTGTTCTTCACCTGAGCAGAAAAAAAAAAAAAAAAGGCATGTAATGAATGCCAGTCAGTGGTTTGTACCAAGGCTATATTATTTGCTTATTTTGAATGGTGTTAATGGAGTTTCAGGGCAGTTATGGCATCTATCCTTGGAACTGTACTCTGCATGTTCTCATGGGACTGCCTGGTGGAGCTCAGAATTAATATATTCTGCTCGAAAAAGAAAACAAGGATCCAAACAGAGAACCTTCCGAAAGGCAAGAAAGTCTGCTAGAGGGGATGCATTCTTCTGTTTGTAACCTCTATTCATCTGGGAAAGTTTGCTGTGTGGTATGAGACAGGAGAGTATTAGCTACTGGCTA
This sequence comes from Utricularia gibba, assembly GCA_002189035.1. Classification (NCBI taxonomy): domain Eukaryota; kingdom Viridiplantae; phylum Streptophyta; class Magnoliopsida; order Lamiales; family Lentibulariaceae; genus Utricularia; species Utricularia gibba. Next base: position 2,379,085 of record NEEC01000016.1, on the reverse strand, counting down.
CAGAAACTATAAGGTGATTTGATTTCCTGATGCAAGAGGTATTAACTGTTTGTAGAGCATGTGGAATATTCCTCTTCTCCTCCAGTTGAGTTGTGACACTGCATTGAGAACTCCTGGAAGAAAACATTGCACCGTAAAACAAAGAAGCAATATGCAGATTGATTCCAGTGACTGGGAAAACAGTAGGAACGCCGCCTGCCTTCATGGATTCGCTCGAAAACACGCGGCACCCCAACCATCAATGTGGGCTTCAGCTCCACCAAGTCATCCCTTATTTCATTGAAGTCCTGCACAAGTGGTGAGAGTTGGCAGGCATTATGAGAATTGTATTCCGTGGATGGAGGAGAATGGCAGCAGCAGCAGCTCACCCCATGGTAATACCCAACCGAGGCACCCTTGTGGAAGAAGAATTCCTCAATCATTCGGTCGAGTATGTGAGCGAGGGGCAGGAAGGATAAGTAAGCATCATCTACAGTCATCTACGAAGTGAATTGAGGTGTCACTCCACGGAAGATGCAAGGTAGACAGATATGAGCAGACCTTGTCTTCGAACTGTTGCATGAAAACGTCGACTCCCCGAATTGTTGTGACAACGTTTTCATGTGTCAAGATGACACCTTTGGGTCACCACTGGTGCCGCTGGTGTACATGATGGTGCATATGCTTGAAGCTTGGGGTGGTGAAATATCCGATGGCTTCTCTTTCCCCTGACATGGTTGCGGTGTGTCAAACACGAAGAGTTCATGTGCTAAAAAAGATGTAGAAACAGGATTTATTTATGAGCGGCACCTCGTCAAGAAATTCACCCCAAGAGTGGGTAGTTATTCCAAGGTTGCCTGCCATGTTCCTCTCTTCATCCACCACGGAAGAGAAGCAAACAATCACTGCATCCATGAAAAACCAGTGAGCACCTTCTTTCAGCTGGGGTAATGTTTCTTATGACTCGAGTCGCTCACACTTAATCCGTTTGGCGTGAGTGCATTCAGGTTCCAAGAGCTGCAACCAGGATTTTGGAACATGGAAATTTTGGAAAATACAATCAAAGAATGCACGGAAGGGGGTGATGCTGGAGGCTCACTTGTTTGACTTTCTTGTCCTGAGCGAAAACCACGTCAATCTCAGCATGATCCAAGATGTAGTTTACGGCTCCAGACCCTGTCCGGGAAACATTCATCGGGCAGTACTAGTTTAGCAGCGGGTTGTAATAAGAATCAAGCAACCCAGAACTCACCCAATGTGTCATACAGAGGTACGCAGATCAAGCTGTGGGCATTGCAGGCCTGAAGACGAAGGTGCAAATTAAATGTAAGCGTACTCAACTGGTTATATGCTGCATATGTATACGTACCTCCATGGCAACTATCCACTGAGGGCAATTAGCTCCATAGATTCCAATTCGATCTCCCTGCGCAGCATACACATGGCAACACAACTAAGTTTTCCGGTTGGAGTCACGGCATGGCAGTAGAGTGTGTGTGTGTGTGTGTGTGTGTGCTGCTTACGGGCACGCAGCCATGCGCTCGGAGGGCGGAACCAACTGCGATGGCTTCTTGGTAGACTTGCTTGTAAGTTTTCCAGAGGTAGCCCCCCACTGAAACCATTCCACATTGTTTGATATGATTTATATGTTTTCCATGGTGATTGGTAAGGTGTTGGTTTTACCTTGCCGCCGTTCACCATCTCGCGCCATCCCAACATTTTGTTGTCGGAATACTTGTCCACCGACGACCTGAAACGCAAACATGGTCTCTATGTCATTGACATTCCCCGAGTAAACTGAAGTTGGGGCTTGTGAACGTCACCTGAAAACATCCCAGCAAGTGAGCAGATAAGGATCCGCCGGAGGATACTCCTTCTCCGCCAAGGGATTCCGGTACACGGGGCCGACGGAGGGCTGCCCGTCTAGGCCTTTCTTCCCGTCTTCTACTTTCACAGCGAATAATTTGCTCATCCTCCAGTGCAGTCCTATCTATCCGAGGAGGGGGTGGGGAAGAAATGAACTAACTGACTGTGAATAATAGAGAAGTCCCATGGACGTAGCACTTGTAGCGGCGACAGGTACGTATGAATGAATGCCATGTAATGCGATGGCAGAAAACGAGAGGTTGAAGACGCAGGGGAAGGAGCCCGCGGCAGGAAGTAAGCACGTAAGCCACACACACGAGAGAGAACACATGATGGTGGCTGCTGGCAGGTACACAGAGAGAGAGAGAGAGAGAAAGAGAGGGTGGCAGGGCAGGCGGTTTCATAAAGTCAAAATCCATACCCCAAACGGAGTTGGAGGGAGACGACGACGGCGACGATGCGAAAACAAGGCTTCGTTGGCAGAATGCCCCACTGTAAAAAACAGCTATGCAGAATACCCCTGGTTCCAAAAGTATTGGCCAAATACCCCTCTTTTGATTTTTTTTTATTATTTTGTATATAAATATATTAAAAAAATATTTTTTTGATGTATAAATGTTATTTATTTAATATTTATATATATAATAAAAAAATTAAAAAAATAATTATTATAAAAACATAAACATAGAAATAAAAAATAATTCAATAAAAATCATTTGAGATAATGTTTTTAAAAATGTAATTAAAGATACATATATATTTGTATATAAATATTTGTTATTCAAAGTTTTAATTTTGAATTCAATTTTGATTTCAAATTAATTCAATACTTTATGAATTGTAAAATCAAAATATTTTTACAAAAATATGTTTTTATTATAATCATAACTAACACCTATAACAAATACATGGTATAATCATATATTATTTTAACTATGAATTATATAGTTATGAATTAAATAATAAATATTTATAATTTAATTTCTTACATGTGATTTATGTACATATAAGTGTAAGATAAGCTTTAGTTTATTTATTTAAATTGTATTTTATTAATATCTGATTTATAATGGAATTTATGTAATCAATTTATGCTTTACTTAATTTAAAAAAATTGTATGTAACCTAATTTATAAAGTTTATTGAAAATATAATAGTAAGATAGAATTATTGATCAGATTATTATTTAAAAACAATACTTCTATAAATGTATTAATAAATTCAATTGAAAATATAACAAAATAAATTAAATTTTATTTGAAAAATATTTGTATAAATTTTTTTTTTCAAATGTATGTATTTATTTTTCATATATTTTTCATATGTATTTTTTTATTATTTTTTCATGCGAAAAGTAGGGGTATTCAACAAATAAAACAAAAAGGTGGGGTATTTTACAAAGAAATTAAAAAGACGGGGTATTCAGCAAAGTAAATTTTTACACTGGGGTATTCTGCCAAATTACTCGCGAAAACAATCCATTAATTAATTAATTAATATCCACCCACCCACCTACCCATCACTGTATTCCCTGACCGGTCAGACACCACACGGATGAGTTTATTACAAACTAGCATGCATTCCTATGACTAATTCGGTCAAAAATTATGAGTGATTTGAATTAATTTAATATTTAAATTATATTAAATTAATTTTAAAAATCTTAAAATAATTTTTTTAATCAAATTATATACGAAAATATGTTAAAATCAAATTAATGTATCAAAATTTCGATTAATTAATTAAATAAAAAATATTTAGTATTAAAATTAATATTTTAAAATATTTTAAAAAAACAATCAGGATGCACGTCACACCGAATTCAGTGCGCATGCACTCGGTGCATGTGAATCATCGATTACAATAAATCAATGATTTCAAATGAGAAATATAAATACTATCAAAAATTAATTTTACAAAAGTTGTTATTGTATGTAATTATCTAATAAATATACTTATATTTATTTTTTAAAAAAATTTGTTAGTTTATAAAAAAAGAAAATTAATGAATTTTAAAAATTAATCAATATAAAAAAATGATTTGTAATAATTAACAAATTATGTTATAAAATATATATACATATTGATAAATAAAATGATATACTAGTTGAAAATAAAAAAAAATAGTCATTAGTCAATAAAAAATGTATTTTCCATCAAATCGAGAGAAAATTCAAAAACCACTTATCTAAGATCAATATAATGGATCAATTTACATAAATTCAAAGAAATTTAATTAAAAATAAATATTTATATTAATTCATTTTAATTAATTGAACTTTTATTATTTTAATTATTTATTATTTATTTTTCATTTTAAATTCATTTTATAAAAACATACAACTTGTATTAAGGAATTTGAATTGAACCCTTAACTTACATGTTCAAAAAAACACAACAATACTAATTAAGCTATAAACATTTTGTTATGGGTGGAAATCGGTGTCCGAGATAGGGCCGATTTTTGGGTGATAGGTGCAGCCTGAAATATCACGATTTGTTTGATTTGATCAATAGAAATAAGAGTAGATAAAGATTTTTACGTGAAAACCGTCAAAGGACGGAAAAAACCACGGAACTACCGGAGCTTGCCAGAGAAAACCTCTACTAGACGGAGATGGAGAAGAAAGGTATAGGTTGGGAGGCTTAAGGTCGAACCGATTTATAGAGGAAACCGATTTGACCAAGTCCTGAATTCTACAGACATTGGTTGCTTTCTACGCCGGCCATGAGGTCTGGCTTTTTAGATATAGGTTGCTTGCTTTGCCGTAATTCGACTGTTTTTCAAACTCTGTCATACGACCACTGCTACCAAATTATTGACAAATATCGGTCTGTCGACTGGCGTTATCCCGTCAGAGCTCCTTTTGGCAGCCTTTTAGAAGCTGATTACCCTAAGCCGATTTGTACCCCATCATTCAGCCCCTCCGATTTACCGACATTGGCTTTTTCAAGGCAAGTTGGTGATCAGAACTACAACGCGTGTTGCCTCCTGATCATGCCACGTTTTTTCCCACTCATTTGGAGCACCTCAATCGTCGCATCGTTTCATCTCCTGAGTATCCTTTCTATAAGTGCGCGCCCCCCTCCTCATTCTTCCCCCTTTCGCTCCTTCTTTCAACTTGCGAGACTTCAACACCTCCTGCATTCCGTCGTGCTGCTCCGCACCTCGCCGTCATGATTTCTGCCGGAAACTTCGAATCTCTCAAGTACCCGCTAGTTCTTTGCTTTTTCGCTCAATTTCTTGAGGTTTCCTCCGGGTTTCTTTCTCTTCTCTGGTCTTCTCCCTCGCCTGATGTTCGTATACTTCTTAAGTCAGACCTCTCCTCTCCTTTTGTGAAAATGGTTAGGAGATCCAGTGAATTGGATATCCCTTCTCTTCGCATCCGGTACTCGATTCCCGAGGAGTACTTAGTTTCTCACACTCAAGACATCGAAATCCCTTGGGTGATTGGTACGAATCCCCTCCCTCCTTTCAGCTTGCCGATTCCCCCTAGCCTATTTCGAAAGCGGTTTATGATTTCCGCTTCATCCTCTAATAGTTCACTTCCTTCATACCTTCGTTGTACCGCTCTACTGCCTTGCCCCAAATTCTATCTTTTGTTTTGCTACCTTCTTAGTCTACTCGGCTGGTATGGATCCAGCTATGTCCTTAGTAGATTTTCTTCACCTTTTTAAGATTGCTGTTCGAAAGGTGAAATCCCCCATGGAGGGCCGGTCTCATTTCCAATTCCGCCGATTTGAGGATAATCCTCATTTCATTGTGAAAGCCCCCGATACCCACCATGATTGGTGGTCTTCTTTTGTCTGGGTGGCACCTCCTTCGAGTTTTCGGTGGAACTTCCCAGTTAATCCCCTAACTCCCTTTAGAGTGAAGCTTTCTGAAGCATATCAGTCCTCATCCGAATCTCGCCAAACCTTGTATGAGAGGCTTAGCCGAGGATCCTTTTGATTCGAAACTCGTTAGTTGATGTTTTCTGGGGAGTCTCTCAGAAGATCGGGTCTTATCAGTCGTTGTCACGATCCTCATTGGCCTGATATTGTACCCTCTGAAAGTACCGATTTACAAACTCTACCCCCCCCCCTTCTCCCCCGAATCTTTCCTCCGTTGCTGACCCGACTCCGATTCCTCAATCTACCCAACTCGCGGCCCCCAAGAAAAAGAAAAGGGTTAAGGCACTTGTCCATAAACCCTTGAAAGAGCAAAGAGGTAGTTAGGTTCTATTTTCCCGAATTTCAAACTTGGCGTGGGGTCTCATGGTTTTTTTTTTTTTTTTTGCTCTTTGCTTTCAGCTGAAGATATGGCCCGAAGGAGTGCCTTGGAAAACTTGGTGATGGCCTGCTTTTCTACGGAGATGCCAAGGATGTAGGAATCGTAAGCGGCTCCTCCTAAAGCTCAACTGAATGCCGGTGATCCCCCAGTAGAGGAGGATCGTATAGTAGAAGCCTCCGAGACTCGGGATCTGACATCTCCTCTCCCAATTGGAAAGGGAAAAGAAAAGGTACCACCTGTGCCCGACCTTAACGAAGTTCCGACTCTCGACACAGGGCTCCTTTCGGCGGGCGCTTCCACATCGCCCCCCCCCCCCCCCCCCCCCGAATGAGGCAGAAGGAGGCCCCGCTCCGATAGAGGTAGAAGACTATCCAAATCTTCCACCGTCTTCAGTTCCTGCCGAGTTAAAGAGAATGCTATATGATGTTGTGCCGAGTCTTCTGGACGTTCAGCTGGAAGTTATACTAAAAGGGATTTGGCAAGTATTAGTCCTCTCCCTTCTCAGTGTCATTCATGACCGATTCCTAACTTAATATTCTTTATCCAGGCCTTGACTTTTGGATGGGGAATGGCCAAGAAGGTTGGCTCCCAACCTGAGGAAGTTCTTCGCCTCCAAAGACATGTTGAGGCCCAGAATGCCAAGATAAAACCGATGGCAGAGGAAGGAAGTTCGCTGAGGAGCATTCTCGGAAAGTACGATCGCCGAGAGGAGGAGCTACAGAATATAGTTGAAGAGATGGGAAAAGCAGTCGATGATGCCAAATCAGAAAGAGAAGGCTTCCGAGTAAGGTTCGAGGAGACGGAAGCTGAGTTAAATGAGGCCAAAGATCACGTCGCGGCTCTAGAGGCCGAGTTATCAAATCACGAAGCGTCTCGGTAGGAGCTTCTAGAGAACTTTGTCAGTTCGGCGTGCTTTTCGAAGCTTTCCAATATTTATGCGGGAGATCTGATTGGCTTGCTTCTCTATCAACAAAGGCATCAAATCAGCCGAGAGTTCGGGTTGGCTATCACGGATCCGCGTTTCGACAGGGTCGATCCCTTGAGGAAAGACGAGAACATAATGGATGTTATTGCAGACGTGTATTTGGCCCCGGAATTCAGATTCGAAGCAGATCGGGAGCGGCTGATAGCACTCGTCCGGGCAAGGATCAGGCAGAAGAATGAGGCCAAGCTGCGAGCGTGATTAGAGGGGCATGTCGGCCCCTCTGTTGATCCTCCTACTAATCCCCCGCCTCCCCCTGAACATTAGTTTCTTTTCCTTTTCCTTCGCCCCCTTGGAGCTAACATTTCGGTCCCCTATTTGGGGCTTTTGGGTATTTTGGGGTCCCGGTTTGGGATTCTTTCCTATGTTTTCCTAATTTTGGCGCATTGCTTCCTACTTTTCATAGATTGATCCAATTTTATCGGACGGTTTGCTAGTCACTTAGTTGGGCCTTTGTGCCTGAGTATTCGCTACGGACGTAGGTTGGAATCTCTCGTAGGTTGAGTTGCTTCCTCAACCGGAATAGGGCCTCCTCTGACCAGATCCATGCTTTTCATAGTAAAGCTCGATTCGCTTTTGGGTGTATTCGCCATTTCAAGGTCTAGCAGCGAGAGCCTTACCTTGGGGGCCTTTTCGGGGACTTATGCAGATGGTTTAGGAAATGGATGGCCGAATCATGCCAGGGTTTAGTGGATACCATATTTCGGGGGAAGCCTCGATGCTCGAGTTGTACCAGGGCTTACCCTTCTCACCAGGGCCTGGGCTTTGAGGATTTTATATTTCGGGGGAGATTTGCCTGGGCTTACATGACTCGGCCAGGGCTTATGGTTTTGTTAATTCATCTCCGCTTTGGAGGAATTTATAGTCACCTGGGTGTTTTGACAAAGAAAATACCGGATCCAGCAAGGTCCTGCAATAGGGATTGGTGTTGATACAGTTAGGCATAGAATCTCCTTAGATGTGCTGCGTTCCATGACCTTGGAAATTCCATGCCATCTAGTTGTTCTAGACGACGAGCTCCTTTCCTGATTACCCTTGATATCCAATAAGGGCCTTCCCAGTTGTGATCCAGTTTTCCCGCATGTCTCTGTGGTTGGATGCTCCAAAGCACCAGATCTCCTTCTGAGAATTCGTTTGGGGATACAAACCTGTTATAATTCTCTTCGGTTCTTCTCTGGTAAGTCCCTAGTCAGACATAAATGCTTTGTCATTTTTCCTACATTAGCTCCAACTCCATTTTCCGCAAGTCAGCATTTTCCTCTTCGTTGTAGTGTTCCACCCTGTAGTTCTTTAGCGTTAATTCGATCAGGCATACTGTTTCCGATCTATAAACTAGTAGAAAGGGGGATTCTTCTGTAGTGGTGCGAGGAGTGGTACGATATGACCATAGCGCCTCATCCAATCGGTCTGCCCATGACCCTCCAAAATCCTCAAGTTTGGTTTTCATTCCTTGTCTAAACATTCGATTTGTTACCTCTGTGAGACCATTGCTCTGAGGATGATATACTGAAGTGAACTTGTGCTTGACCGAATATTTATTCAGGAAAGCATCCATCCTCCCAATCTGTTCCTGGCTCATAAATGACTTGGTTGCGCCTCTGTCTTCTCAATATCTCCTCCTCGGTTCTGGATTCGATTTCCGTATCCGGGGGGTATTCCGGAATCAGGGGTTGCTTTTCTGCTTGTCGTGCGGTTTCGGGTGTCCCCTCCTGGGTGTTGGAATTCAACCTCGATGGTGCCCTAAAGTTGGAGAGGATTTCCGTCAGAAGGGCCTTCAGTTGCTCCCTACTAGTGATCATAAGACCGGGGTCCTGTATGCCGGTGCTACCTTTGTGGACCGGGTTGGTGGCTGTGCTCTTTTCCGCCATGATCAAGGCTTATTGAGCGGCTTCTGTGGATTTCTCGAGTGGGACGATAGATCTGCCCCACGGTGGGCGCTGATGGTGATTCTACAAGCGTACAGAAACCGTCGAAGTAATAAAATAAGATTGTATCTACAGGGAATTATTATTGGAATTTTCTTTTCAAACAAAGACTCAAAACAAAAGAAAGATTTGGTTTTGAAAATAATAAGGAAAGTGGCATTGGATCTAAGATCCACCTTACTTGAAACTCGCCCTTGCATATGTGCAAACCTTGAAGACTGACCTGCTTGCGCAAGTTTTGGGGGTGTTATTCTAAAATAGTGCTACTCGGTGACTGTTATAGCACCGTCCCTTGTTTTGTGGGATTATGGAATCAACCACACCACAAGACCACGTTGGTAAAGAAAACGTTGCGAAAAACAAAATCAAACTTCAATTTAAATGTTGAAAAACATAGTAAAATAGTCACACGCACAGGACTTGCGCAAGCAAGGATTCACCGCAGATCCTCAGCCGCAAGCGCCTACACGCGCAGACTTGACTCTAACATGAAAATAGACACGAAAATAGGAAAAGTACAAGGAAAAGTGGTCAAAGACGTTTCTAATGGTTGAGAGGGTGGGGTATTTATAGGAGAGTCAATCCAAGTCTTCGTATTGAGCTTATTTGATGGACTTGGATAAAATCTTCTATCCAAATCTTTTATTCAAATCTTCGAAGATCATCTTCATATCTCTATGTTATCCACGAATCTTGGACTAAATCTTCATCGGTTGACCGAGTCTTGGGTTGAGATTCATGGTCCATCAAGTCCTTAATTTGGTGGGTCTTGATTTCTCCTCAAATTGATCCAAAAGTACCCTAAAAATCCACAAAATACACTCTCTCCAAAAAGATCAAAGTAGTGTGAAAGATACAAAATCAATTAAGAATAATAAGAAAGTGGGGTCTAAGATAAGTAAAAACAACACTCAAGAGTAGTGGAAGAACATGTTTTGGAACGACACAAAATCATTTATCAGGCGCCAAAATGTTATGGGTGGAAATTGGTGTCCGAGATGGGGCCGATTTTTGGGTGATAGGTGCAGCCTGAAATATCGCGCTTTATTTGATTTGATCAACAGAAATAAAGAGTAAGCGGAGATTTTTATGTGGAAACCGCCGAAGGACGAAAAAAACTACGAAGCTATCAGAGTTCGCCAGAGAAAACTTTTACTAGACGGAGGTGGAGAAGAAAGGTACAGGTTGGGAGGCTTAGGGTCGAACTCTTTCTCCGTTATGATTTCTTCTATTTATAGAGGAAACCGATATGACCGAGTCTTGAATTCTGCGGACATCAGTTGCTTTCTGCGCCTGCCATGAGATCTGGCTTTTCAGATATCAGTTGCCTGCTTTGCCATAATTTGGCTGCTTTTCAGACTATGTCATATGGCCACTGCTACCAAATTTCTGACAAATATTGGTCAGTCGACTAGCGTTATCCTGTCAGAGCTTCTTTTGGCAGCCTTTTAGAAGCTGATTACCCTCAGTCGATTTGTACCCCATCACATTTATATTAAGATATAACACGGATGTGTGTTATCCATAATCCATGTTTAGTGTAAAGGAATGCCCGTGCATTATAAAAGCCATTCATGTGTGGATTATCTATAATACATATACATGTCATATATTGATATAAACATTTGTAGTTTAATTGGTATTTTTATATTTTTATGAACTTTTAGATTAAAAGTTCAATTTTATTTTGATATAAATAGTATATTTTTATAAAATTAAAATTAATTTAAATAAATAAATAAATAAATAAATAAATATAAATAAATAAATAATATATATATATATATATATACATATTTTTATAAATAAAATTAATTTAATTCCCTTACCAAATAACTTTATAAATCTAATTTACAACCAGTCATACAATAATATGGATATAGTGGTTAGAGTCGAATAAAAAGATATTTGTACTTCTGATATGAAGATTAATGCATTACGTTTTTGTCATAAAAGATTTGATTGACGTAAGAACTGATACAATTCAATGATAAAGTGCAGTAAAATAATAAATGAATAAAACACACTTATGTCTAAAAACAAATAGTGTGATGTCTTGAGACTTCCAGGATGTTCATTGCTATATTTATCCTATTCAAATCAAAAATAATTTATCTAATATAACAAAAATTCATATTTATCTAAATCTTTATTTTTTCCAATTTTTTTATCTACATTTAATTAGAGTTGTTTAGGATTAATATCACTACCTCCTTCTCTTACATTTATACTGATTTGTTAAAGAGACAATATGATTATAGTCTTAGGTAGTCTAATGAATAATGAACATACTTATTCTTTTTTATTTCAATACATTGTGTGGTACCTAGTTACTCATGTGGAAGAGAAATGAAACTAGTATATAAAAGATTATCCACAATATATTTAATTGCAATTTGATAAAAGAATGAATATAAATAGTAACACAAATGTTAATATTTTATTGCAAAATCCTAAGATATTTGTAGTTTTCTCTTGTTTAGGAATAGTGTTCTTAAATAAAAGAAATTTTGTGAGATCAAATAGGTTCTTCTTTATTCATCCTCTTTATGGTTCTATGATTTTTCTTTCAAAATCCTTCTCCAAACCTACGTTTAGTAGTATTCTAAATCTACTTTAGATATTTTTTATGTTTACTTCATCTTGTTCCAAAAAATTTTTCATCTTGTCACCTCGAGATTTGGTATCTTCCATTTTCAACTTTTTTCTCTATTTCCCAAAGAAAATGACAAATGAAGACTGCTAAAAACGTGCTACATTGTTTAAAAAAAGTGATTAAAAAAAAGATTAAGATTTGGTAATTAAATCTAGAATTTAATTTCAATGTAGAATAAAAGACATAAATAGTACTACTAATTACAAAATTACATAAATGTCTAATAAAATATTAATTTTGTAACATAATATTAATCATTTTCTAATATGAAAACAATGAAAATTATATGTTATCAGATATCCACCATTTTCAAGCTTAAAGTCATGAATTCAGTCTACTACCTTTTTAATGGAATCACATCTTTTACAGATTAAGTAAGTAGATGTATATTCAAAATATATCTATTGAGCAACTTGAAAAATCACATTCATAAATCATCCATTTTCTCATCAATAATAGCAAATGTAAATGGAACATATTTGCAAGATGCATTGAAAGTTATCGTAATCAACATATCAATTGATACCACCGACTAACATCATTTATATGCTTGAATATAAGGACCAATTATAAAAATGCATAATGTTGTACATTTCTATTGTGATGCTTCCATTGAATTATAATGTTGAGATTTGGAGTACAACCTCGTATAAGAAAGAAAAATTGTATATCAATTACTGGATACATATGTAAAGGTTTATCTTAAATCATATCAACCGCTATGTGATAGAATTGTATAATTTGATGTTTCATTAGTTGCAATCATAATCATGATTACTTTGTTACTAATGTCTTTTTCTACTAATAGTCTTACTATATTAATAATATACCTAAGCTAAGAATAGTGTCCTTTTACCTTCTCTTGTTTTTGTTATACACTATTGGTTGTTATTAAAATTTGAGACTAGAATGTTATTTAGTATATGTCATGAAAACGTTTTATTTTCACTTATGAAGAGTAGCTAATGCACCTAGTGATGCCTTGGGTTAAAAGGATTGACAAATTTGTTATTCATTAAACCAAATTAACCAAGTATCACATTATTTCCTTACAAACTAGGATAGATCCAACCGAGGGGGAGTAGTAAAACTCACTAGAATAAACTTAATTAAAGATAGAAAAAAAATTAGAAAAAACAAAGATTTAAGCTAACTTATGCCTTTGGTTGTTATGTGAATGATTTATGATTTAAGAGGAATAGTTGTAATAATTTGCATGTTAACCCTAGAAGTCCCAAGGCATCACTTATCTCATTTTAGGTATAACCGAGTTTAAAAGTTTGTTGCTTTTCTTTATTGTATTTTATCATAAATTTGCCTTAGTTCTAGTTTAGACTAAATCTACCAATGTAATACTGATTGTATGTATTGATAATTACATGAGAAGCACTTACTCTTCGTGTTCGATCCTAATCACTATGTTCATAATTATAAATTTATTTGATTCATGAATTTGCATTTCAATGATGTGCCAAAATTCTCGTTTATCAAATCTAGATCAAAATTTAGATGCCATCCCCCTCTGTACTAGCATTAAGATTGTGATTTGTATCAAGATTTTAGTATTTATCAATGTTCGTATCATTTTCAAAAAAAAATTCTTGTTAGATTTAAATAACAATAAAATGCAATTATTATTATTATTATTATTATTATTATTATTATTATTTATCTAAATATAAACTTGATTCAATTCTAATTTTTTATTTCGAGTTTGATAATTTTCTATCTCATTGTAATTGATATCGATGGAGTAGTTGTAAAAACGTAAGAATCGGTAGTTATGTGTTGAATGGTGTTTCTTTATATTCATATAATTTTTTATGATACATTATATCTTATATTATTATATATATATATATATTATTTTTTGATTGATAATATTTATTTTTTATATTGACAAATCGAAAATAAAAATATGTAGTTAATCCAAATAATGTATAACGATCTAATGATGTATGATAAAAAAATTTTTAAAAAATGAATTTAATTCATAGAATACATAAGCATCGATTAATAACATACATTTAAAATAAAAAATACAAACTACATACAATAAATTCTAAAGATATATTGATAATATAAATTTAAAGTTAAAAAATATTTAATGAACCCCCACTCGGATGATGATTAAATTTCTTTTTCAGTCGTCGTCTCCAGGGTCAGGAGTTGTCAGTATATTCCTATGCTTCCCAGTTTTAAATTTCAACAAATTTTCGAGTTATTTTTTAGAATGAAAAAATCCTCCCCCCTGGGAACCCCAGCCGACCATGCTTTACTTTCTTCCCTTCCCCGACCAACCTACCTATCCCGCCGGGCGGGTGGCCTGCGACTACACTCGAAAATTGTGGCACCAAACGACCCTCTTCTTTGAGGAGTCCCTTCCTTCCAACGGCGTTGGCAGGAGTTACGACGTGGTGGTAATGATGATCGGATCCACGCCTGGGGGATGGAAAGCAGCCGGGCCTCTCTGCGTGCTTCCTACAACTACTTTTTTCAGATCGGAGTGAGTTAATCCGAAGCCTTGTGCTTTCTCGGCCTTTTCGACTGGGCCGGCGAAGAGGGAGCTTCCAGTGACCTCCCTGGCCCCTGAGAAACCAACAACCATCCATCAACAGAACATAATTATTCTATGCATCCCTAATAATTACCTTGCGCTTCTGCTCCCTTTTGTTGAATCTCTCCCCTATCAAGAAAGCTCAATGTTAGAGATGCATCAGGAGATAGACATTTTTTGTGCGTACCTCCCATGCCTTGTGTCTCTGGGGTGAATGCCCGATCCAGATCCATGGCTCGCTGAAGCCGACAACAAGAGGGAAACGTTGCATGAACAAATAAACCCACGTTCATACACAGAAGCAACTTCATGAACTCCTGTTGCATTACCTTTGTAGGCGTACCAGGAGTATCAGCAGCATCACGGAATGATGAAGACTCAGCCTCCTTGTTTTGCAGCTGTTCATACAATACATTAATATGTGAGAATTTCGGTGGTAAAAGCATTAACCAATCTTGCACCACAACTTCCGTTGTTTAAGTGAGAAAACAAGGGGGAGAACGCAACCTGTCTCTGAAGATCTAATAGAATGAGTATGTCCTTTCTTAGTTCCAGATGCTCTGCACACACGGATTTTGTGGGGATTTTTGGTTTCAAATTCACCTGTCAGACAAAAATTACCTTGAAAACTAACCCATGGCAGCAGTACCAACGGAATTACGAGTTGGATAGTAATTATGAAGGAGCAGAAATCGAACCCCAAGATCTTGCAGAGTCTGCTCAACCCGCTTGATTGTCCGAATTGCTGCAGATGAACTTACAGCTTCAACCATTTGTGCATGGGCATATGATCTCAAGTACACATGTAACTGCACAGATTATTCATCAGAAATGGAAAAGCAAAAGCTGAGAATTAAAAAGGCATACCATGCGAAGAGAAGCAGCAACAGAAGCAGTTTCAGACACTGGATTTGAAACAGAAACAGTGGATGGCGGAAGATTCAAAGGGGTGGCTGCATCAGCAGCATAATTCTCTTTACCAGCAGCACAGGGTTCGTTGTCTGATGTAGCCATCAATTCAGGTTCAACAGGAGCCTAGGGGTAGGAATTAACAGGATTAATCTCACTCTTGTAGAAATCCTATTTGAAAATTAAAATATGAAACATGTGCCACGGAAAAAAGGCATAAACCTTCACATTTTAAGCTATGCGATTAAAAATCAATTATGTAAGCGAGGAGTCACCTTTATGGATTTCCTCGCCTCGTATATTCTCTTCGCTTGAGCAAGAACCTGGAAAATAAAATGCTTAAATTAAGAGATAACATAAACGGAGAGCAGTTGAAACCTGAAAGGGAAAAACGCTTGGAAGAAAAACATCATCCACAATTAAAAATGCGTGGCACACCAACAGTGTCAGACCTCAACATCCTTCCGCTCTTGCTGCTTTGTATGCGAGAGAATTAGATTTAGTGAATGCTTCCTCTCAGTTTCTTGAGAGGCATTGTAAGGCTCCTACATAAATAAGGGGATCAAATTAGAGAAATCCAAGATTAAACCGGGAGATGTTAGAAGTTGACCTTAACAAGGGGATTATTGGCAACATCACTAGGCGACTTGGCCCTTGCAATCAGGATGGCTCGAGACACTGCATAACAGAAATCACATCAAACCGCCTCAAAAATACTTTCACCAAACATGAGTATGATAAAAAAAAAACCGTACAAAGTACAAACATGGGACATTAAATTACCAGTGAAATCAAAACAGAGCTCAATAAATCATGAAGCATACAGTATATAAAACATACCACTGTAATAACGATCCTTAAGTTCCTCAACTGTTTTAGAATATGGGAATCTATCCGCAATCACAATGAATCGGAGATCAAATCTTTGGCATAAATCAAACAATTCATCTGTCTCTTCCTTGGTCCAATTCTAAAGATAGAACAAAAAACTAACCCCGTCAATCTGGGGGTGATCAGCATTTTGAATTGCAGCTGAATCTCAATAGAATCTAAGGGTTCAACAAATAACATTTATGCATATCCAGCGTAATTAAAAAAAATCATTGCAAATTAGTAGAATTTGAATAGATTAACTGACATACGGTGTCAGATAGGTATTTTTCGTACTCCTCATCCGTATACTTGATAACTTCAACAGACTGCACGGATACCGTAATATCTGAGTAACTCATTTACATGTTCATCGGAAACGAATGACCTTGATGCATAATGCCACATCATCAAGGTATAGATCTACCCATGAAAATGTTTACTCACTTTGTTATACTTTGCAAAAGAATAGTCCCCAGTAGGTGGAACGCCATTCACAACTCTAACCTGCAAAAAAGGTGCCGTGGTTACCCTTTATTCATAAAGATTTTCAAAAGATTGCACATCATATGCATCACACATACCCAGTGGTAAAGCTGTAGATCATCTTTCCTAGCGGAGTTTGAGAAGGGAAGCCATTTCCAGGAAATCTAGAAAAAAAAATTGGGTTACTCTCGTTAAATTGCCATTGCGAAAACGTACAACCAAGCAACAAATCAAAAAATCGGAAGCCAAGCAAAACAGCAACCTTCTCATTCTCCGACTGCGCTTTCCGTTTTAGCTGGGTCGTATCAATGGCTGGAATCAACGGTGGCAATCCTCCCGTAAGAGCGTATACCTAAGATGCAAGAATCAAGTGCCCATAGAGCGCAGAAGTAATTGGAATAAGAGGTGCGTAACAATTCCAAAGAAACCTCCCGCGAGATTCCATCAGGTTTTCTATGAGACTCTCTAGGTGGCCTGGACTTCTTCTCTTGCGTAGGCAACACATTCTTGGGCAAACCTAGAATATCCTTGGCATCCATGACTCACACTGACCAAGCACACGGAGGGGATACCAAGCACCAGCAATAGCATTCACAGGGAAACAAACTGGAAACGGGACACATTAGGGCTTATTCGATGAGATTTTCGAAAAATGGGGTGAGCAGGAGGAGGGCCTCATATGTGTGTATTGGGCCGGACCGGCCCAATGTAAATTATTTCTTTTGCTTCGGGAAGATTTTAGTTGCTATAAAATGGGAAAATGTAGGATTACCAGGGAGGATTTTGGAAAGGTTTCCCAGTCCAGAACCTTCTTCCAAAAATACCAGCGGCTCCTCCGGACTCCACCCTCGGAGCTGCTATATATCTATGTGTGCTTCCCGGAATCCCCGAGCTTGGCTTACTATCTGCGTGTGCAAATGGCTAATCGCCTTCTTTCTTCTGCGGCGGCGTACGTGACGTTCCTTGCAGGTGATGGGAATTACGTCAAGGGAGTTGTGGGACTGGCGAAGGGTCTTCGGAAGGTGAGATCGGCGTATCCCCTGGTGGTGGCGGTGCTCCCTGATGTCCCTGCACATCACCGTCGCCTCTTGGAGGAGCAGGGATGCATTCTCAAGGCGATTGAGCCCGTTTACCCGCCCCAGAGCCAGACCCAGTTCGCCATGCCTTACTACGTCATCAACTACTCCAAGCTCCGCATCTGGAGTGTAGGTTCACCAGCGTGCTTTGACTTCATCTCTGCACTGCATGTTAATTTCTTTGGCTTCATATCCGCAGTTTGTGGAGTATGAGAAGATGGTTTATCTGGATGGGGACATCCAAGTGTACGACAACATAGACCATCTGTTCGGCCTGGAGGACGGCTACTTGTACGCTGTGAAGGACTGCTACTGCGAGAAAACGTGGAGCCACACGCCACAGCACCGCATCGGCTACTGCCAGCAGTGCCCCGAGAAGATCCGTTGGCCGGCGGAGATGGGGACTCCACCACCGCCGTACTTCAACGCCGGAATGTTCGTGTTCGAGCCCAGTCTCTCGACTTATCAACGTCTTCTGGAAAGTGTTCGAGTGACTCCCCCGACTCCATTCGCGGAGCAGGTAACCAATCAACAAGAAGAAGCTAGCTTGCATCCATGGAGGCATGTATGTGTGTTCAGCGGTGGGTGGTTTTGAATTGCAGGATTTCCTCAACATGTTCTTCCAGAGCAGGTACAAGCCCATTTCAAATGTGTACAATCTGGTGCTCGCCATGCTATGGCGCCACCCTGAAAACGTGGAGCTGCAAGAGGTGAAGGTGGTTCACTACTGTGCTGCGGTGAGTGGAACTGGAGGCCCATGAATGCCTCTTTCAGTTGTAGTGTGTGTCTGTGTCTGTGTCTGTGTGTGTTGACAGACGTGGCTTTGGAATTGCAAGGGTTCGAAGCCGTGGAGGTACTCTGGGGAGGAGCCCAACATGGAAAGGGATGACATCAAGATGCTGGTGAAGAAATGGCGGGATATTTACCAAGATGAGTCCCTCGACTACCAACGGAAGCAGCCAGCCGCGGCGCAGGCGCAGGCGCTGGTGGTCCCCACTCCCGGCATCGCCATGCCGCATGTCCGGACCCCCTCCGTTGCCTAGAGAGAGAGAGAGAGAGATGGCTTAGTCTCCTCCTCTTACTCATTTTTGGCAGCCAGCCAGCCAGCCCAGCCCCCATTTCTAGATGATGAATAAATACGCTTTGCCATCTCGCTCGTTTTAATTGAATTTTGGGCAACATTTTCTCAGATGCAGACACTCCCATCGCAACGTCACCCGGGTCATCCCCCAGAGCCAATAATGCGTGCATTTCTGATGTCATTAAAGTGTGGATAGCGAGCGCACACGCTGTAAGAAGACAATTCCTCTGTAAAACTTCCATATACAGGTTGTATACTACAGCAGAGTGGCAGACATTCAGGACACGGAGACGCCATCACTGGGTGAGGTGAGATAAAACAATGCAAGTGGAAATGAACCTTCACAGTCAAAGCCCCAGAAAGGGGCACTGCCTCCGAGCATGCTCTGGGATCAGCTTCAGCAGAGACTCCGTCGGCACATTCTTCAGCTCTTTCACACCAAGGGGAAGAAAGAATATAAGCTAAACAGGGACGGAACGTAAATCCTACAATTTGTGAATACTGGGACTCACCATGTTGCCTAAAGTTGAAGAGGGGTGGAAGCGGCCGCCCATTTGGTAGCCTAACGTTCAGATCGCGCAGCTCATCAAAGAATGGATGAATCAACGCTTCCAGCTGCAGAGTTTAACAATGAATGCCATCAGAATCAGTTCCATACGGATGACGTCCTGAGACTTCCAACAGAGGCATAATTTATACTCACAGCAGTGCAGCGCAAATTTGGAGAGTACTGAAGCAACCGCGAAACAAGATCCACAGCTTCAGGAGGCATGCGCTTGTGAAATATCTGAAGATATAAAGGTGCTAAAAAATGCAGTCTAGACGAATGCAGATTTATGTCCCAAAAATACAGGAGTCTGATTCCATTACCTTGTGCCAAGGGTGGGTTTTAATTTGTGGAAACTTGAACTCCGTATAATTTGGGTTCATGCATTTGATCTCCTCTCTTGTTGGGGTGCCCAGGACCTACACGCCAAAAGAAATCAGCGATTACACAAATTAAAACACAGATAATGAGATAAGAAAGGTATGGGACTGCTTTTCATTACCTTGATGATCTCCACAAGCTGATCCACACCACTATCACCGGGAAAAAGAGGCTGAAATGACATGCAAAAATATATCCAATAGTATACGAGAAACACATTCCCCTTCCAAAACAAGGAAACTAAAAGCCAAGCGTCCAACCTGCCCAAGCAACAGTTCTGCTAAAACACAACCTGCAGACCAGATGTCTATAGCAGTAGTGTACTCCGTTGCACCAAATATCAATTCTGGAGCACGGTAGTATCTTGAACATATATAAGAAATGTTTGGCTCTCCCTTGACCTGCGTCAAAGGCCAAATGAACAGAGATGCAATAAGTACTAAACATGGTAAACATGTACTGAAAGTTGGTGAGGGTGTGGGCACAAACCAGTACTTTAGCACTTCCAAAATCACACAATTTTACTTGATGAGTATGTGGATTAACCTGTAGAAAAAACACAGCAGTTAGTGACTACTTCTTTCTGCAGAGTTCAATATACTGATCTCACCAACAAGTTCTGTGGTTTGATATCCCTGTGGCAAACCCCAATACTACCGTGAATGTAAGCCAAAGATCTGAAAATCTGAAAGGTGTAAAATGTTTACGACAGTTGTTAGCTTAATATACAAGTTTTTTTTGCTCTGAAATCACATGACGGGGTCAGAAGAAATCAATCAAGTTGTGCATTTAACCTGATAGGAATAAAGCTTGACATATATCATTGGTATTCTCTGGCTCATCTTGCTATAATGCCTGATCACCCTATGAACAGTTTCTGGAACATACTCCAATACCAAGTTTAGGAATAGCTCATCTTTC
Source organism: Utricularia gibba (assembly GCA_002189035.1). Lineage (NCBI taxonomy): Eukaryota > Viridiplantae > Streptophyta > Magnoliopsida > Lamiales > Lentibulariaceae > Utricularia > Utricularia gibba. Next base: position 2,358,576 of record NEEC01000016.1, on the reverse strand, counting down.
TCGGTGGTTGAAAAGAAGCAATGCTTCAAGCACACAAGATTTGGATGGTCTAGGAGACGCATTGTTTGAAGCTCACGGTTCTTGTATCTCCTATCTTGAAGTACCTTTTTTATTGCAACAGTTTCACCTGTTTCCAGGCATTTGGCCTTTAAATAATTTATCAATATAGAAGGGTTAGACAAGATCAGCGGAAACACACAGCAGTCGATTTATGTAAAACGAAAATGATGCAAAGCTAACCTGAAACACTACTCCAAAAGATCCTTGACCAACTATACGCTCAGCCATGTAGCTAATAGTCTGTCAAAGGGAAGCAAAATCCATTAAGCTGGAAGAAAGACAAAAACATAATACGGACACTATAATTCACCTGTTTAGGCTGGCCATTTCTACCTCCAATCGTGGTGACAATTATATGACCCGTCTCGGTCCCATTACCGTTGACTACTGCTGGCTCTATATCCTGAAAGACCGAGGGGAAAAAAACATGGCTTACGAAACTTCAATAACTCAATATACACACACCGAAATGTCACCAACCTTGTCATCCCTGAGCTTCATCTCGTTCATCTCATCCGGCAGCCTGTCCAACACACCAGGATTTTTACTGCCATCTTTAGCACCAGTTGAAGAGTGTATATTCATCGCGCTCATTCTCTCTCTGTAAGCAGTATAAGCATACGTATCCCAGAAGATTCTGCAACCGAAACCAAGAGTTAAAACAAAAAAAGTGACAGTATACCCTACAAAAATCAGGAAACCCCTCGGCACAAATCTTGTACCGGACCTTTTTTGAAAAATCACATAGAAACGGAACAAACTTTAATGATGCAGTTAAGGTTTCCACAACCAGCAACTAGATCTGAAACATAAACAACCAAAATATCTCCCTCTTGGCTATCTAGACGCAAAGGGAAAGGATAATTATAGCCCGGATAAAGGCAACCAACACAGGATCTGGATCAACCATCGACCGAACAAAAGAGGGTTCGACGCAGACGAAGAGGAAAATGAAAACCTAGAAACCTTTATTTACCTATCTGTTCAGGAATCAAGAACGGCTTCCAAAAGAACAAAGGAACATCGACAGCTCTCCCTAAAACATGCCCAGGAAAGGAGCAAATCCTGCGAATCAGCGGCGAATTGTAGAAGAGGCAACTGGTCAACAAAAAGATAAATGTTGCAGCGCGATCCGTTGGGGTGCGGAGCCAATCGCTACCTGCGCAGGTTGCTTTCTCTTGGTTTTCTGCTTTTGACCAGTCAACGCTCCGTAGGGTCCTGACTTCTGAAAATACACACCATCGTCGACAAAACAATACATAAATACCATCCACTCGTCAATTATATATTTAGATGATGTATCAACACGCACCACCTTATTAAAATTCAAGATTTGTTTGGTACGCCATATTATGTTTAATGAATAATTTATAGTAATTATGTAACAAACTATCTTTACCTTGTATGATATCATCTATTTTGGGCATATAATATTTACAGTTTTATGCTATTTCGATGTATAATTTTACGTTATTTTCTTCTACAAAAAAAATTTCACAGATTAGAAGTGTTTCTCTATTTAAGTACATCCTCTTTTCCATTCGCAACTAATGTGGAATACCACCACAAGGCCTCTGACCTTACAAATTAATTGTAAAATTTCATAATATTATGTAAATCATGAGGAAACAATGTAAGGGTAAAAATCTAATAATAATATCTCACATTAGTTGTAAATGGAAGATGATATATTCTTAAATAAAGGGACCTTGAGATTTTTTTCTCTAGGAGGGGATAAGGTAAAATCGTAAGTATTAGATGTCCAAAGCACACAATCTCATACGAGAGTAGCATGAGTCGCGGCATTTGGTATTAAAGTCAAATAGGGGCACATATCAATGGTGGGATAAGGGGTACTCAATGAGGATGTTGGGTGCCTAGTGGTAGAGAATGTAAGGTCAAAGACCTAGTAACAGTATCTGTTGCGTATTGTTTCTTCAACTAATTTTAATTTAAAAAAACATAAAACACAATAAAGCATAGTATGAATGTTGATCTCATGGAGTTGAGTTTTGCGAAAAGTGTTTTGTAGAAAACTTGTACAAATTGTCACGGGTTCATAAAAGAAGTTTTTTAAAGTACATAAATAACAGTTATAATGCAAGTAATGGACTTTGATTAAGATTGCAGTTCCTGGAAAATTGATTCTGTTTACTCTTTTTATCTATCTTTGCCTCGGCTTTCACTGATTCCTTCCAAATAGGTGGTTATAAGAGTAAGGTATAGCCTACTCTTCCTTACACTCAATTGATAAGGATGCACGGGAATAGTCTCAAGTGATTCTCCCTTGGACGATTGAGAAGACAAGTGGATTGTCTTCGATTGCCCTCAAAACTGAATTCTGCGTATGTGTCCAACTATTGTCAATGACCAATGACAGGTACAAGGTCACTACCTATTCATTGTCGTAGTACCTATGTCACAAACAATTTGCTACTTCTCTCGAACCAATAGGGTTGGAGATGGTGCTCTTCACCTCACTCTTCATCAAAATCAATGAGAAGTGGCCTGCTGCTCATGGACCGTGACTAGGAAACGTTACAGAAAGATTACAACAAGACGTGTGGAAGTATGCAAAATCCGGAATGAATTCAGCAAAGAACCGAGATTAGTACTCAAGACTTGGAAGGAAATTTCATCTATTCTCAGAAACTAAAAGAGTCTAGTCATGAATGGTCATGAAAACAGAAACGAAAATGGAAAGCTAAAGTATCCTTCCTCCATTGGAGGAGATGAAGAACCAAAAGTTCTAAGTTTGAAAAGTAAGTGTCAAAAGTTTTAAAACAAGTGTTACGAGTTGGCTTTATCTTACTCCCCACGTGCATTAACTCCTTATGATTCTCTTCCATCATTCTTTCTATCTTGCATGCGCCACCAACTTTTCCATACGTGCAAGTAAGTACCTAATCATTGCTGCAGACTTTGACTTACTATAAGTCAGGAGTCCTGAATAGTGTCAAGGTCTGTTTATTTCTGATTCTGCTTCAAATGAAGTGCTTTTAAAGCGATTTTTGTTGAAAACAGAAACAACTTTTGAGTTTTTTGAAGCAGAAATATTGAAGCACTTCTAAGTGCATGTTCGGCACAACTTCTCATCACATAAATTCTACTTTTTTTTAAAAAAAAAGTAGAATTAAAATTTTCACAGAACAACACGTTATTCTACTTATCTTCTTGCTGTCCATTTTACTTCTACTGCTCCTTCTTTCTTTAATAAATGAGAAGTAGCACATGGGCTACTTCTTATCTCCACTTTTACTTCTCACGCTTTATTCACTAGAATACCCTTCTAAAACCGATAAAGAATGAAAGGGGATTTCAGCAACAAACCCTAGGAAGCGCAAGTCCATCTTCGATATGTACCAGTTTCAGCACAGAAATTAGTGCTCCTACGATTTTCCAAGCGGTAAGTCATCTGGTTAATAATTTTTCCTCTGTATTTTTCATTTTTTCATCAGTCTAAATGCATAATGTCTGATTTCAATCTGTGAGTTTTCTCTACTTTTCATATCTGAAATATGAATGGGTTGCTAAATAGTATAAGGAAATCATGTAATAGTGGGTACTTATTTGGTTGATATCTACAATAAATGTGGGGATGTTGTGAGCTTGAGGAAGGTGTTCGTTGCCTCAAAGGAATGTGGTAAATTGGACTGCCATAATTGGAGGATACATGAAGTAAGGAAACACGTGCCTTGTGTGGGAATTGTTTTAGAGAATGCTCAAACGGATATTCATCACTTAAAGAATGTGGTCACTTTATTCTTCACTTTATTGATCATCACCTATGTGCACAACATCACAATTAATTGCATGTTATAGTTTATTTGTTCCATTTTGATTATTTCATATTTGAACTATAGCAATTCATATTTATTTAATCTTACTTGACAGGTACAAAAATCAAATTCACACTGACTGCAAATTCTGATGGATAATTCTATTGGTAGAGCGAAATTACCCATCAAGAAACCAAGTGCAAAATGGGACAAGATATCTGGACGACTTCTCTTATTTTTGCAGATTTGTTTAACTGAAACCGAGGCAGGAAACAGACCAACAACTTCTTTTAACAAGCAAGGATGGAACAATATCTTGAAAAATTTGAATGATAAAACAGGTGATGAGTACACAATGAAGCAAATAAAGAACAAATGGACAGAACTGCGAGGTTTATGGACATTGTGGAATCGCCTAAAGAATTGGACAGGTACTGGTTGGGATCGTGAAAAAAATACAATCTTGGCTGAAGAAGAGTGGTGGAATGAAAGAATTACGGTATATTTTACGATTATATTTATATGCTAGTACTTATTGGTATATACTTCATTATTTTGATTGATTCATTATTTGATGTTTTTTTTCTGTGTTTAGGAGAATCCAGATGCAAAGAAATACCGTGATGGACCACCACCACATCTTGAGATTCAAGAAAAACTTTTTGATGGTATCATTGCATATGGGGAGCATAGTTATACACCAAATTATGGTATTCTTCCTCAAGATTTCGATGAAAATCATGATTCCCAACCGATTGAGGACACAGGTTTGATTTGGGATTTCACTCCTATTGATGACTTTGGTACACCTCCTTCTGGACAAGGTTCAATTCCAGTATCGAACGAGGGCGAAAATTCTTCATAAAAAAAAACGCAAAGGTCGTCGTTCTACCAACAGTGACATAATTGCTAAATCGATGAAGGAGATCGCTGAGAACAATACCTACCGGAAGAACTTGAAGACAGACTTCAGCGTTGCTAAATGTGTTGAGCTTTTGCAACGAACTGCAGGAATCAACCGAGGTGATACATGTTGGTGTATGGCTCTCCGTCTGTTTACTAGAACAGTTAATCGAGAGATATTTCTAGCGCTTGATCGTGATGAAGATCGAGTAGCATGGCTTAATGATCATTGCACGACTACTGGTTCTTCACATGGGACCATGTCTAGTGACTTGAGGTCTACTGCTAGTTCCCCACATAAGTAGATGGGTATGCTACTGTATTATGTTACTTTTTATTGTTTTCGTGACATTAGTATGGTTATTCTGATGACATTACTTTAGATTTGATTTTTATTATGACAATACTTTTATTTAAAGTGATTCTTATGACTTAAAGTAATTTTTGTGAATTAAAATGGATGCTCGTGAACTAATGTAAATGCACGTGAACAAAAGTGGATATGCGTGAACTAAAGTGGATGCTCGTGAACTAAAGTGGATGCTCGTGAACTAAAGTAGATGCGCGTGAACTAAAGTGGATGATTGTGAACTAAAGTGGGTGCTTATATATACATAGCTAAACTTTCAATCTATTGAACCAAGTTTTCTCAATGTCTTCATCACAATCTTTCGAAGAAGATATGTCATGTGGTTCTTCAGAAGCAAGTTCAGGTTCTGAAGATGGAGATACTTCAAAGATTGAGCAAATCATGGGTCTCGTAGCACAGTACCATGAACGTTACTTACTGAAGCAACCCATCAACAATCGTCCTACTAGTGGATGGTCTTTACTTTTGAATATGCTTAATGGGCATGATTCTCGAGCTTATAATTCATTGCGTATGAACACTCATACGTTTCTTCAATTTTGCGGTCTATTGGTGAATGAATATGGTCTAAAGAAGAGGAAATATATTACGGTAGAAGAAGAAGTTGCAATCTCTCTTAAAGCTGTAGGTCACAGAGAAACCAATCGAGCATTACAAGAGTTTTTTCAGCATGGTGCAGATACAATTCACAAAGCTTTTCAAAATGTTTTGAAAGCTTGTGTTCGGATGTCTCTTGTATGGGTTAAACCTCTTGTATTGGTTTATGTGAACCACGCCCGTGTGCATACGCAGCAGCACCACAAGGCCACACGGACGTGGTTTACGCCCGTAGACACATGCAGTAGCACGTGTGCATACAGGCATGGTTTATATGTAAACTACGGCTATATGGCCTTGTGGCTGCTGCCTGTGCACACGAGCGTGGTTTACGCATAAACCACACCCGTGTGGCGTTGTCATGCTGTTGCGTGTATCTACAAGTGTAAACCACGCCCATGTGGCATTGTCGTGTGTACTCGATCTAAATTGCTCCTAGGGATTGAACGCTAATTAAGATTTAAAATAAATGAGTATGCACTCGATCTAAAGTGCTCCTAAGGATCAATTGTGAATTAAAATTTATAATAAATGAATATGCACTCGATCTAAATTGCTCCTAAGGGTTGAGCGTTAATATAAATTTAAAATAAATAAATATCCACTCGATCCGAATCATACCTAAAGATCGAATGCTAATACAAATACAACAAGAAATTTTCTTTTTCAGTACACACAGCCCATCTTGTTGTGCTATTCCTTTTTTATAATTGTATCATATGAGTTTGAAGTGTTGATTAGATTAGAACAACTTCTTGGTAATGATTTAGAATAGTTTAATAGTTTAAAAATTATAAATGAAAATTATTTTATTAGATATACATAAAATTAAATTAATGAAATTCTTAATAATTTTCACAAAATCATTGAAATTGTATGTATATTTAACAGATTTAACAAAATTTTCTTTTAACTTGAAATATACTTTCATTAAATAGGCTTGGCCAACGATTTTGGCAAATAAAAATCATTTTTTTTTATGTTTATTTTTAAAATGAAGAGATTTTGATATGTTTAATGGTTTTATTGAAATAAGAAAGTTTTTAATGCTTTATGATAAGTGATTTTGTGTCGTTTCAAAACATGTTTTTCTATTACTCTCCTATAAATACCCAACTCTCTCAACCATTAGAGACGTCTTTGACCACTTTTCCTTTGTACTTTTCCTATTTTCGTGTCTATTTTCATATTAGAGTCAAGTCTGCACGTGTAGGTGCTTGTGGCTGAGGATCTACGGTGAAGCCTTGCTTGTGCAAGTCCTGCACGTGTGACTGTTTTACTATGTTTTTCGACATTTAAATTGAGGTTTGATTCTGTTTTTCGCAACGTTTTCTTTACCAACATGCTCTTTAGTATCACATAACCCGAAGGGAGTGTGAGAGAATTAAAGGTTGGCCTTAAGCACCTAAGGAGAAGGGCTCAATCGGACATTGTTAGTAAGGCACATTCTATCTAATCCGTCTGCGAGGTGTGAGGTGTAGGGGTTAGATTTGGGTGTGGGGAAAACATGAGCTATCACAAGAGGTGAAATGGCTCTGGTGGCATAGTTGATTCCATAATCCCACAAAACAAGGGACGGTGCTATAACGGTCAACGAGTAGCACCACTTTAGAATAACACCTCCAGAGCTTGCGCAAGCAGGTCGGTCTTCAAGGTTTGCACACACGTAAGGACGAGTTTCAAGTAAGGTGAATTATAAATCCAATGCTACTTTCCTTATTGTTTTCAAAACCAAATCTTTCTTTTGTTTTGAATCTTTTTAAGTCCTTGTTTTGAAAAGAAAATTCCAATAACAATTCCCTGTGGATACAATCTTATTTTATTACTTTAATTTTAATGTTTGATGGTAAAATTGAAAACAATGTGTAACTTTGATGGTTTTAATGAAAACAATAGCTTTAATCACATGAATTGTTCGAATATTATTGTATTAATATTCCAAAGACTATGAAATATCATCAAACCTTCATAAACAAGTACAAGTACAAATGATCAATTCCCAACAAGCTACGCAAACAATACACAAAGTTCTCAAGTATCAGTTTATATTCTCGCCCGAAGCGTATCTCAGATTGCATCCATTTCATTGTCCATATTATCATCTACATCATTTATCATGTATTGATCATCATACTCCATTGCATCTTCCTCAAAATCTGGATCATTCATATTCATAATTCTAATGAAATTATGTATAGCCGTTGTAGCTATAATTATTTGAATCTGAGTTTTTCAATGAATTGGAGAAGGAATATCATTAACCAACTTAAATTTCTTTTTCCATATGCCGAATGATCTTTCAATTATTTTCCTTGTATGCTCAAAACTATTTGAGGATGTTTCATTGTTGTCACTCGAACTGAATTCAGTTGAATATCCACTATCATCTGACATCTGAAAAATTGCAATATGTCTTACTAAAAACCAAAAAACAGAATTCGGAGGAAGCTATTAGAAAACTAAAATAATATAGCTTTGAGTTAATGAATTTTAGAAAAGATTACAATGAATGAAAATCCTATACTTTTTCTCAAGCGTAGAGATGTAATGAGATTGTAATAAATTATAGCAAAGAGTCATAAATGACAGAATTACTTCTACGAATGAGCATCAAATTACCAATTAAAATTTATCACCTTGGTTTTATCATCAATTTTCTTAAATTCTCTATGAATAAAATGTATTTTCATTAGATTTAGAACTGCAAAATCTCTACTTGCACATCTCAAACAATAATCAAAACAATTCAAAAAGTTCCAATGCAATAATAGAATGAAGAAAAGGGTTCCAGCTCAATCTAATCAAACACCAACTTTGCAATAAAATAATGAAATGGGCTCTACCAAAAACTTTGAATACAAAACAACTACCTTGGATCTGTATTCTAGTAGTTTTTTTTTGGATTTCACAGATTCAATCAGTTCACGCATAGCAGATCTAATTTTAATGGGAAACTGATTGATTCTATATATTATAATGAAAAGGGTAAAAGAGTAATTTATTATAAAATAGAATCACTTCTTAGAAAACACATTGAAAACAAATCTGCTTCAAAAGTATTTAAAGCAGTTTTGAAAACAATCTTTGCTCCAACAAAAGCGATTCAATAAAATCACTTTTTTTGAACCATTAATATTGAAGCAAAAATAAATAGGGCCTCAGTCTTCCACCTACAATTGACCAAAGTCACATGCAAAGCACGAAATGTTAGTATCTAGTCTCTTGCAAGTCTCCTGCAACAATCCAAGCCTGCCTCCTAACATTTTGGGTGAAAGTGCACAAAAAAAGACAACAAAATATGTACAAAATACAAAAATATGAATTCTCTAATAAAATCAAATACTTATAAATATAACTCCTAATTTGGGTGACTTTATACTAGATTAACCCATAATAATACATAATAAACAACTAAAAAATGATACTTAACAATATCCCACATTAGTTACAGAGAAGGGAGATGACGTGCTTAAATAAAAGTGTCCTAATTTTTTATGACACCTTATTCTCTAAAGGAATGAACATAAAATCATGAGGGTTAGATTCCCAAAATAGAAAATATCGTACAAGAGGAGTATATATCATGACGTGATACTATTAGGTGATGACCTGTGCCCAAGTAATCCCAAAAATGATGCCTTTTTCAATGGTTTGATGTTTAGTATCATTATCTCGAATATTATAAGGGAGGAGGTGTTCTAGAAGAGTGCTCGGGCCTTCCCATGCCCATGTACCATCTCATGTGGCTAGAATACTATAAGGTAGTCGTGAAATTCCCAACAAAGGACTGCTCATCCAACCTACAAAAGCCCATACACACACCCTTTGGGTAGATTCCTAAACTACACCCCTGATAGCATAAGATTTTCCCACTTTTAGGATAAGAAAATTACAAGTTTTAATTATGTTTAATTGTTTATTTTATAGTTTTAAGTGTTTTTATGTGATTTAGGAAAATGTTATTTTTTTTGTGTGTTAGTGAGCTAAATCCTTGGATTTATCCCACCCATGTTCCAACCCAATTTTGAGCCCAGCAGCTACCTGAAAATCATGGAAGAAACAGGGATCGCGTGCAAGTCACCATGCAGCAGGGAGCAATGAGAATACTGTCACGACAGCAGTCTGCAAGTCAAGGGCAAGAGCAGCAGAGCTGTCAGAAACCGTACCCGCTTTGGGAAATGCAATGAGATAGAATCGCAAAGGGACAATACATTTTTCAGAATACGCACGAGGGGCTTCTCCCCCAAGGGGCCCGAACGGAGGGGTTTTCCCTCCATCATCGAGGAATGTTTGGGAGAACAAATTCTCCACCAACAACAACACCTCCAACATGAAGAACACCGACAAGAAGAAGAGAAGAAGAACTTCATCCTCAAGAACAGCATCAGAACTAGTTCAGCGCTACTATTCCGATCCAGGAATAGTAGTAGACGGAAACCAGAACTCTTACTATCTTACTTTCGTTTGTTGATGTTTTTCGTTTTTGCAACCAACTCTTTCATGATGTTCTTGACATTTTCGTTGTTTTATGTTAATGCTATCATGTTTTACCTTCAAAGTATGAGTAGCCAAAACCCTAGGGATTCCTTAACGTAAAGCATGGGAGTGTGGGTCTAGGATTCTTAATAAAATTTATCATTGTTTCTTAGCTCTTGTTTCTATTAATCCATGGGTAGATCTAAGAAGGGGAACAAGTAGCTTCACAACTTAGATACTTGATTTAGAGGTAGACCAACAAATCAAGATGGGAGCAGTAGGTGTTAGTCTGAGGTAGAACCAGTAGAACCGGGTAGACCTAGTTCTATATGCTTTGCATGCGAGTAGACCTAATTGTAAGGTTGGTGATGATATTGGGGACTAGCTTAGCTGAAAATATGATGAATGACCTAGGTAGACCTAGGTGATTTGAAGTTGTGAGTGTAGGAACATGGTAATTTAACTTAGACATTTTAGCACCACACCACCCGTAGACCCTTATGGTATCTAGGTATTTTTCTGAGTTAGAACCAGTACTTGTTACTTTTTGCATTGAAACCTGATTTCGTTTACTGAACATACTTGTCACTGCTAGTCTGAGCTTAGACCAAGATTTCCTATTATCTCGAATTATGCATCTATTGAAATACTTAGCAAGCACAAGCTCCTTGTGATCGACCCCGAATTCCACTGTACACTTTGTGTTTAATTTGTATTTTGTGAGGATTAGGGTCTATAAATTTATTTGATACGAAGATTTACTTTAATTGCAACGACATTGCTAAAATTTCCATTTATCAACCCCCATGTGCCCCATGCCTTGCTTGATTGCTCAACATCTCTGTCCACTGCTCTACACCTATGCGCTTTGTCCATCTATATACAAAACCAAGTAAGGGTTACAACTCATGTGTGACTTGTCCTTCTCTCATGATATAACATATTCAACATCATTGAGCGAGGTCCCTTAGGTAGTCATTATGGTGAAGTGCCCCCACCAATCACTCCTCATGTGAGTGGTGGCCAAGCCTCACTCCTACCAACACTGGCCATCATACTAACACACTCGCATCATGGCATTGCCGCATACGGGCATCATCTATAGCTCTATTTATTAGTTGGTCTTGTTCTACCAAGCTCATGCTCGATGTTGCCACTAGAGCATCGACTGTAGCCTACCTCAAAAATTAGATCGAAATGTTGCCACTCTCCCACAATGGATGAAATGCCTCGCCACCACCCGATGGTGGGTGATATGCCTCATCACTATCCCATGGTGCATGTTATGTCTCGAAACATACCTCACTCACATTCAGTTACTCTTAAGTGTCATTTTCTACATATTTATTACATATATTTAGGTGTTAATTTAAAAATAAGTTATCCAATTAGCACTTATATTAATAATTATTATATTTTATAAGAAAAATACTATTATTATGTTTGTATATATTTTTTGTTTTGTTTTTGTGTAATTTCACCCAAAAATTATAGGAAGCACCCTTGGACTCTGGCACCTGAGAAGATTAAACATTGTCATTATGGAACTTATATGCAACCTAGATCCATGGTGAGTAGAAGATTGACACTATCCATGACTCATACTTTATGACCTATCAGAATTTGCTATGATGGTTAGAGAAGTTACTTGCACAAATGAAAAAGCTAAATGCACGTTGAGACAGAAAGAATGAAAGAAAAGAGTAGGAGACATAAATGCACTTTGGGGATGTGAACAAAAGTAAGCTTTTAACTCATTAGATCAAACTTCTCTTCCCTTTTTCGCACTTGAGTTTTGTATCACTTTTGTTTTTCCTCTCTACTATAGAAGGGGGAAGACTTTTAATTTTCTATTTTTGTTTCTATTTGTCATGGCCGTTCGTGGCTAGACTTTCATTGAAGAAATTTGTTTCAATGTCCTAGTTTTTGAGAATTAATGAAATTTCCTTCAATATCTTGAGCACGACTCTCTGTTATTCATTGATTGTCTTCTAGATTTCAATAGTGATTAAATTTATATGAATGATAAAATTCTCTACTTAAATTCTCTAGCTAAAGCTTTTATGAAACAGGAATATCACAAGTGCAAATAAGCTGGTACATTTTTGAGTTCTAATTCTTTAGGTAATGATTATCACAATTGATGTAATGAGATTACTAGAACCAATATGTGGATGTTAATTAGAAAATCGATTCATTGGATGACTCATCTTCGAGATATTACTATGGGAAACTAACCAAGTGTTATTGGTAAGATCTCGAATATGACAATCATGTAAGTAAGCTTAGACTTGAGAGTAACAAAGCTAATTTAATCTTAACTTCATATTTTCACTTATGACTAATGAGAGTCTAACCATGGTTGCCTAGTACGGATAAGAAGGAATGCAACTTCTTAAAGTTGTAGATAGTTGATTGATCAATAAGTGATTCTTCATTGATGTTAACTATGAGATGATATCTCAAGTAATTGCATCAAGCCTAGTAATAATTTTTGGATCCAAGTTAATGACAGTCGAAGAGTTTGAGTATGCCATTTAATGTTAGTGCTTTGATGCCATTATTGGTTTGATACATCGGACACATACCCATGTTTTGGTTTCCAATGAGATATAAGTATGATGAAAGGTATTAATTGCATGGTGGATGATCATAGCAAAGCTTAATGAGTTCACTTTGATTATTATTACATTTTGAGAATTATGATATGTTGTTAGATATTATTCATGATCAATAATAATGAAATTGATTAATTAAGAATTAATTAATTAAATTTATTATTACGACCTTAATTGAAAAAGCCTATAAAATCACATACAATAGTAAAGTTATTTATCGATATAAAATAAAATGATAACATTACATGAGATGTAATTGGTAAAATAAATAAATTAAATAAAAAATTATTTTTTGATTAAACTCAAAACAAAAGATATGATATAAATGATATTTGGAAATATATGTGCTTGTTAGATTTTTGCGAGATAAGTATTCACGGAGATTTGATTAGATATATTGTCAAATATCTATATAAGATAATATAAAAAATTCATTTTTCGAGATTCTTAATCATTCATTCTCTCTGAAGTTTATCTAATGAGGGATGATTCTCTCTACTAGCATCTTAAGAAATAGACCATCATTCTGTGGCTTTAAGAAAGTTATCAAAAGAGTACTTTATATGTGGATACTATAGAGGCATCTATTATTGGAGATTGGTGAACTACGGAGTCTACTAAAAGGTACTTCTAGTATTGCTTTATTTGATGTATGTCGTATTCCAAGATTTGACCATGAAGGTATGATGGCAAGACCTTTTATCTTCCCGTTCGTCCAAGGGGGAGGAACATCAAGCTATTCTCGTGCCTTCTTGTAAGAAAATATCAGGGAGGGTATGTAATTCGTTAGTCCTATAACCGAGTACTCGAGAAGATTAGAGAAGAGTGGAGATACGACAAACATAGCTAGACATCATTCCAATCTCAAAAACATTCTCTTTATTTAAGTTTCATTGCGTAGCTTCATTTCTGTTGCTTGTTTACATTTCCCTTACTCAGGCAATCTTTGCTCGAGCATGCTCACATGGCATTCGAAGATGTTGAGTGTTTGCACTTGATAAGTCAAATTATCTCTTAATGTGAACTCTCACCACAAACATTTTCAAGCATAGTCACATATTTTCTCAACTGTAATTCGAAGATGTTGTGCATGCCTTGCATCCATGTGGGTAATGCTAGCTAATAGGCCGCCTCTTCAATTTGTTCGATGATTTCATAGGGGTCAATGTATCGTGACACAACTTCCCTAAGGTAAGCTTCCGTGTGATCCCCTTCCATGATGAAAACTTGAGATACACCTAGGCCCCCTTCTCAAGCTACAAAAGTTGCCTCCACGTATCCACCCACTTCATTTGTCTATTTTGTGCAGCTTGTAATCCTAGTTTGATGCACCAACTCCAACCCTAGCATCGAGTGCTCCCTCACCTCAAATGCAATGGGGTGTAGAACCATCATCCATGTAATGCTTCAAAGGGGGCCATCCTCAAGCTCACCTGGTGGCTATAGTTGTACATGAATTCCACTATGTAGACATGTTCCTCCTACTTGTCTTGATACTCTAGTGTGCAAGCTCACACCTGATCCTCTAGGGTGCAAATGGTTTGCTCAAATTGCCCATCGGTCTATGGAGGAAATGTTGTGCTGACAAGCAACTTAGTACCCAAGTCCTTTTTTAATGTTGCTAAGAATTTTGTGGTGAAATACAAGTCCCTATCCAACATGATTGAAGTTTGTACCTCGTTCAAATGCATGATTTCCCAATGTAGACTTGAGCTGGCTATCTCATGTTCCAATTTGCTTGGATAGGTAGCATATGTGATAAACGAAAAATTTGTGCAAAGTCGTTAATTTGTAAATTTCTCCTATCAAATAACATTTATAAACCCAATTCACATCAAATCATATGAAAAATATGAGCATAGTAGACTAGGGTCGAACACAAGGAGCTGGGTGCTTGCTATGTGAAAGTCAATGCATGAAATCAATGTCACGTTGGTAGAATTGGTCCTAACTAGGACTAAGGCAGAACTACGATAGAATACAATAAAGAAAACTATCAAGCTTTGGAACTCGGTTGTTTCTAAGATGAAATGGGTGATGCCTTGTGACTCTTAGGGATGTATGCTTATCACTAAACAAACTCACACAAACCATAAATCAAACAACTAACACACAAGATCTAGGTCTACCCGGACTCTTGTTTTTCCCCTAATCTTTGGTCTACCTCTAATTAGGGTTGTTAAGCTGGGTTTCACTACTTCCCTCTCTGGATTTATCTTGGTTTGTTAAGAAAGCACATTTCTCCCCCTTTCACCCCAAGGCACCCCTAAGTACTTAGCCACACATGCTTAAGATAAATGAAAATAGAAAAGAAAACATCATCCACATGGTATTCATCTTACACTCAACTACCAGAAAATAAACAAGCAGAGGATTTCAAAGTTCAACAGAAAGCTAGAAAATGTCGCTAGCTACTCTTAGCTAAGAGTAAGATTCCTTAGAAATAGAAAAGAGTCTTCAAACATCAGCTTCGTTCATGTTCATCTTCCTCCTTCTTCCCCCCCAAGAAAAATTCTCCAAAAAGTTGTGTCGTCAGTCTCCAATGGGGGAGATCTTTTTCTCTCTCCATCTTGCCCCCCTTTTTGTCCAAAATCCTCCTTTTCTTCTTCCTTGGATTTTTTGTGTACTCCTTTTCAGACTTTTGACTTATCTTCTACCACTACACTGTTTATATTCGACTCCTTAGAATTTGTGTTGTTGACATGTGCTGCATTGCTCAAAGAAAACTATTAGAAGGTTACTAAGACTAAAATATCATAACTACAGTGCTATGCGCAAAAATATAGAACTAGACAGTAAAACTTGATTTTTGTAGTACAATATGAGTAATTTCCATGTACTCAATTACTCAAAAATATGTGTAATCAATATGATGCTCTTGGTCTTGGATAATGTTGTTATGAAGTCAAAGTATATGCTCCCAATTCCACATGAGGATCTCTCATGGCTATAGTAATGCATCGGGTCAGTCTTGGCCTATTGATAGATATAGCATCTTGCCACTTATTTGGACATCTCTCACTCCATGCCATCCTATCAGTTACCTTGTCGAAGGTCCCTATATATGTTAGTACTTCTAGGGTGAGTGGTTAGTCACAAGGCATGTGCCTCCCTAGGATGTTCTAGCTTGAGCTCACAGTTTGTTGATACCTAGATTAAGTTGTTCCTAACAATAGTGTAATTGTTATGTATTTCGAAGGGTCCCTTCTCTCTATGCTCCAATATTCTTGTTCCAATCGTGAGTCTTCTCATTCCTTGACATTTCATTTTCTCGCCACAATGGCAAGCTCAAGGAAGACGATTGCTAGTAATTCCTCCAGTCTTTGCATATGATCTGCCTCTTTTTTTTGTTTTTCTCCTTATGTGGCAATAGACCTTTTTCTAAGGTCATCTATTACCATGTTTGCTTTCATGGGATGGTGCTTCAACCTCCAATTCATAGTTCTTAAGAAGCTATATCCATCTTCATTGGCACAAGTTCAACTCCTTTTGTGTAAATAGTACTTGAGAATTTGATGATCAATATAGAGCTCGCATATGTTCCATAAAATATTGTTGCCATAACTTGACCACGAGCATGACTATTGCAAGTTGCAAATTGTGCACTAGATAGTTATGTTCATAGTACTTGAGCTGTCAAGAGGCATATACTATCATACATCCCTCATGCATTAGCACTACCTCGAGGCCTATTCTAGAGGCATCCATATTGATAGTAAAGACTTGATTTGTTCACATAAGAGGAAGCATTGACGTCATGCTTGAGTTGGTAGAAGCTATCCTCACACTCGAAACTCCACTCGTAGCACCTTGACTTATTGGTGAGCTACATAAGGGGTTGAGTGATTCAAGAGAATCATTATGTGAAGCATTGATAGTATCCTACTAACCCATGGAAGGTTCAGAGCTCACTTATCCCATGTATTCTACAAAGTCATTATGCAAAACTCCATTTGGTTATTGCACGAAATTTTTGTCTTCCTTCTGCTTGATTTCAAGACCTTCATGCTATGCAAAACTCCATTTGGTTATTGCATCTCAAGGAAGGTCATGCTCAAGACAACAGCCAGACACACGAGAGGAGCACAAAACGCACACAAGGGGCTTCTCCCCCAATGCGAAAAATACCAACTAAAAGAGGAGAAGAAGGCCCTCATCTTCAAGAGCAGCACCAGAGCCCAGTCTAGGCCGTGAACAGTAGCAACCGGGCAGCAGAACAATCTTTATTTCCTTTCCGTTTTCTGAAGGTTTCGAGTTTTTTGTACCTGACTTGCTTACAATGTTTCTGTCATTTTTTCCATATTATCTGAATGAAATCATGTTTTATTTTCCAAGTATAAGTAGCTAAAGCCTTAGGGATGCCTTAAGGTGAAGTATGGTGGTGTGTGCTTAGGTTTAATAATAAATTTTATGTTTGTTTCTTAAATCTTGTTTCTATCAATCCGTGGGTAGACCTAAGGAGGGAAATAAGTAGCTTCACAACTTAAATGCTTGATTTAGAGGTAGACCAACAAATCAAGATGAGAGCAGTAGGTGTTAGTCCGGAGTAGAACCAGTAGAACCGGGTAGACCTAGTTCTATATGCTTTGCATGCGGGCAGACCTAATTGCAATGTTGGTTACGATATTGGGGACTAGCTTAGCTAAAAATATGATGAATGACCTAGGTAGTCTTAGGTTATTTGAAGTTGTGAGTGTAGGAACATGGTAAATTGAATTAGGCAATTTAGCATCACACCACCTACAGGTCCTTAAGGCATCTTCGTGTTATTTTGAGTTAGAACTAGTACTTGTTACCTTTTGCATTGAAACCTGATATTGTTTACTGATCTTGTTTACCGCACTTGTTTACCATTGTTGGTCCGAGCATAGACTAAGACTTATTGTTAGCCTGAATTATGCATTTACAAAAACACTTAGCAAGCACAAGCTCTTCGTGATCGACCCTGACATCCACTATGCAAGTTTTCTAAATTTTTATTTTGTTTATATAAGGGACTATAAATTTATTTGATACGGAAGTTTGCTTTTATTGCAACGATATGCTAAAATTTCCATTTATCAAATTGGCGTCGTTGCCGGGGAGTGATGGTTAATTGTTTTGTGTCTTTAGTTTAAGTATGTATGTTCTTCTGGTGCAGGTAATCTCACTTTCATTCTAGAAATTGAGAGAGCTATTAGCAAGAACAGGGTCAGAGTTAAGGAAGTGAGCAGATTGAGGCAGCCCCACCCGACACTAATAGCAATTTCAAAACTGCTGAACCTAAGAAGACCTTGAACGAATTAGATGCTGTTGGTCATACTTATAGGGGTCTATGCATCAAATTTCCAGAGGATGGAGCAAACGAGCTGAAACCGGCGATGATCATGTTTTTGCCCAAGTTTTATGGAAAAATTGGAGAGAACCTTCATGAGCATCTAGATAATGTGACAGCGGTATGCACATCATTCAAAGGAGCTGGAATGACTGGAGATTCCATTTGTTTGAGAGCCTTCCAGCTTACTTTGGAAGAAGGAGCCAAAACGTGGTTCAACTCATTAAGGCTTGAAAGCATAACCGATTGGGCTGGAATGTAGAAAGTGTTTTTGAGCAAATATTTTCCAGCTTCCAAGGCTGAAGGGATAAGAAAAGAAATTAG
The DNA here is from genome assembly GCA_002189035.1 of Utricularia gibba. Lineage (NCBI taxonomy): Eukaryota > Viridiplantae > Streptophyta > Magnoliopsida > Lamiales > Lentibulariaceae > Utricularia > Utricularia gibba. Next base: position 2,340,135 of record NEEC01000016.1, on the reverse strand, counting down.
TGATGTTGAACAAATGAGTGGAGAATCCTTGCACTAATATTGGGAGAGATTTAATCATCTTTTGGGTTCCTGCCCACACCATGGTTTTCAGACCAATGCTTTGGTCAAGTATTTCTTTGATGGATTACTATGCACTAACCGAGCCATGGTAGATTCGGCGGCGGGAGGATTTTTAAGGAAGAAGACACCAATCGAAGCTCTTTTCTTGCTTGAGGAGTTAGCTGAGCATTCGAGACATATTATCAGGAAGCAAGTCTCAAACAAGAGGGTGTATGAAGTGGAGAGCAAGCCCAGGGTTTTAGAGAATGAACTCACGGAAAATGTTGCTGCTATGTCTGAAATGATGAAGGAGTTGTTCTTATTCTAGGCTAAGAATATGCCATGCAGAAACTATCATAGAATAGGGCATGCCGCTGGTAAGTGCCCAGATTTATTTGAAGAAGAGCATGTCAAGGATATGGGATATTTGGAGCCTCAATAGAGGAAGAAATATGATCCATATTCAAATACTTACAACCCAAGCTGGAGGGATCATTCAAATTTTCGTTGGAGCAACAACGAAAACTCTTACAAAGGGGAGAGCTTAACCATGGGGCAGCAAAATTTTCAGGAGCAAAAATCATATCAGGTGCCTCCATTTCGAAGGCAAAATCAGCAGAACCAGTAGCCATTCCAAGTCCCAAATCAAGGCAATGCTGGAGTGAATTCTAGAAATTCGTTGGAAGAAATGTTGAAGACATTCATGGCGCAATCAATTAAAAATCAAGCTAAAAATCAACAAGCAATCCGGAATTTGGAGGTTCAAGTGAGTCAATTGGCAGCAGAGCTTGGAGACCTGAAACAGAAAGGGAGCTTACCATCTTAACCCAAGCCAAATCCAAATTCTAGTGGATGACCAAACATCAGCGCCATGACACTTAGGAGTGGAAAAGAGAAGCCTGGACGAGAACTAGTCCAGACTGAGACTAAGGAGAACGAAACAGAAGAGTACGAAATTGTTGAGCAAAGTGAGGATGAATTTTAAGTACTTCTAGAACTTGTCAAGATGAAGGTGACACAGCCTCCTTTTCCAAGAAGGCTGAAGCTGAAAGATGAGCAAACCGAAAAAGAGAAAATGCTGAAAGCATTGGGAAACACTCAATTGAATTTAACTCTCTTGGAGTATATTGCTCTTGTGCTGAAGAGTGTTAAATATTTGAAGCAGCTATGTATGTCTAAACCCAAGCTGAAAGAGAAGGGGAAGGTGAAATTGATGAAAGCTGCTCAGCACTTCTCACATGGAAACTACTTGAGAAGCGTAAGGATCCGTGTACATTTTTTTATCCCATGCAAAATAGGAGATTTGTGCATCAGGAGAGCCATGGTAGACTTGGGAGCTTCTATAAATGTCATATCGAATTCTATTTATGGGGCACTTAGGTTGGGACCTTTGCAAGCATCGAGCGTGCAAATTGAGCTAGTGGATAGGAGAGTGATCTCTCCCAAAGGCTTGGTGGAGGATGTTCTGGTGAAAATTGAGCATCTTTGTTAGTGTATGTGTTCTAGAGACAATCAACTCATTGGAAAATCTTATCTTTTGATATTTACTTTGAATTGTGATCAAATTTATATCATTGATAAAATCCTCTACTTGATCTATGTGCTATAGAAATTATGATGAGATCATAATGTGAGATTCTTCAAGCATTTATGTTCAAGTTACGAACTCCCTAGCTAGAGTATTTGTGAAATGAGGATATCACAAATACGGATAAGCTGGCACACATTGAGTTCCCTAAATTGTTTAGGCAATGGTTCTCACAATTGATGTAATGAGATTACTAGAACCTATGTGTGGGTGTCGATTAGAGAATCGATTCACTAGATGACTCATCTTCGAGATGCTACTATGGGAAGCTAACCAAGTGTCAGTAGCAAGATCTCGAATATGACAGCCGTGCAAGTAAGCTTAGACTTGAGGTCAACAAAATTATCTTGATCTTAAGTTCACATTCTCGCTCATTACTAATGGGAGCCTAACCATGGCTTGCCTAGTATGGATGAGTAGGGATGTGACTCCTTAAGGTTGGAGATAGTTGATTGATCAATAAAAGATTCATCACTCATGTTAGCAATGAGATCATATCTCAAGTAATTGCATCAAAGCCTAACAGTAAGTCCTGGGCCCAGAGTAATGACACTCGAATTGTTTGAGTAGGTCATTGAGTGTTAATGCTTGAATGCAATTATAAGTTTGATACATCAGAAAGACACACACCCATGTTCTGGTATCGAATGAGATATAAGTATGATGAAAGCTGTTCATTGCATGGTGGTTGGTCATGGAAAGGCTCAATTAGTTCACCTAATTATTCTTTAATCTTGGGGATCATGATATGTTGCTAGACATCACTCATCATCAATAATGATGGATTTGATTAATTAAGAGTTAATTAATAAATCCATTATGACAGCCTTGATTGAAGAAGCCTATAGGGTCACACACAATAATTGAGTCACTTATCGATATAAAATAGAATGACACAATTACATGAGATGTAATTGGTAAAGTGAATAAATTAAATAGAGAGTTATTTTGAAATTAATATTGATGAAACTCAAAATAAAAGATCTCATATAGATATGATTTGATATGTCACAAAAATATCTATAAAAAAGATTTAGATCTTGAGATCTGCTCCAAGGTCTTCGTGCTCTCTGAGACTGATCTACAAGGGCGTTTTTTTCTCTACTAGCACTTGAGAAATTCGACCAGCATTCAAGAGCCTTGAGAAGGTTATCGACAGAGTGCTCCACGTGTGGATACCATAGAGGCCATCTGCTATTGGTGGTTGGTGAAGAACAGAGTCATCTGAAAGGTACTTTAAACATCCCTTCGTCTGATGTATACCGTATTCCAAGATCTGCGATTGGGGTTTCTCAAAATTTTTAAAATTCCGCTGCTTTTAAGACATACAATGTCTACGAGAAACGCAACAATCTTGTGTTCTTAGCTGATTTTTATGTGCAAAACCAGTTCGTCAACCTCAAAGACACCTGAACTCAAACATGATGGAGGTGGTAAGAAAAAAAATTGTTAAACTTCATGATGTAGGGATTATTTACTCTATCACAGATAGTGAATGGGTGAGCCCCATTCACGTTGTGCGAAAGAAGACAAGGATGACTGTGGTGGAAAATGAGAGAGGCGACCTTGTTCCACAAAGGGTGCAAAATGGATGTCGGGTTTGCATTGATTATCGAAAATTAAATGAAGTGACAAAGAAAGACCATTACCCTTTGCCTTTTATTGATCAGATGTTGGAAAAATTAGCTGGAAAATCATTTTATTGTTTTTTGGATGGATACTCTAGATATAATCAGGTTCCTATTTCACGGTAGGACCAAGACAAGACAACCTTCACGTGTCCATTTGGAACTTATGCTAATAGGAGGATGCCTTTTGGATTGTGTAACACCCCAGTCACATTTCAGAGGTGTATGACTAGTATTTTCTCTAATTTTGGGGATGATTTTATTGACATATTTATGGATAATTTTATGGTATATGGAGAAAATTTTGAGTCATGCTTAGACCATTTGGATTAGGTTTTGAAGAAATGTGTGGAGAAAAATTTGGTTTTAAATTTTGAAAAATGTTATTTTATGGTGGATCATGGAATTGTTTTAGGGTATGTCATTTCGAAAAAAGGAATTGAGGTAGATAAGGAAGAAATTGAGATTATGACTAAATTTTCTTATCCTATTGATGTGAAAGGTATTAGATCATTTTTAGGACATATTGGTTTTTATATGAGGTTCATTAAAAATTTTTCGAAAATTGTCTTGCCTCTTATTAGGTTGTTGCATAATGATGTTGCCTTTAATTTTGATGATTTATGTAAGAATGCTTTTAATTCTTTGAAAAACACTGTTACTACTCCACGTGATACAACCACCTGATTGGAAATATGATTTTGAGATCATGTGTGATGCAAGTAATCATGCTGTGGGTGCTGTTTTGAGATAGAAAATTGAAGAAAAGCACCATGTTATCTCTTATGCTTCGAAAACCTTGGATAAGGCCTAGAAAATATTATTAGGTTTTCGAAAGGGAAAAATCATTTTTTAAGTCACAATGTTTTAGTCATTTTTATTTTAAAGTCAAATACTTTAACTTGTGCAAAATTCAGTCAACAAGTTTATAAATAAACTCAATTTATCGTACTTCGGCCAAAAAAAATTTTAAAAATTTTTATAATTTGAGATATATATTTTTAAATAGAACTAAAATTCAATATATATTTTTAAAAATATTTTAAATTTTTAAAAATTATTTTTCTCAATTTTTAATATTTTTTCTATGATACTTCCATCATCCAATTTTTTTTGAGATTGAAACATCTTAATAATAATACCTGAACATAGATAATGCTTTCTTATCCTTTCTCTAAAGTACTACGTGATCCTCGTATGTTTCTTCTTCGATTACACCAACTGGATCACACATACTAACAAGCCTTTCATTTTGATACTTGAATTTGCATAAATGTCTTTAATTAAAATTGAAATACGAAGAAATAAAGAAGGTTTTGTGTATAGAATTATTATTTCTATAATACTATTTGTAGGAAATTATAAGAAATGAAACTAGAAAAAAATGTAATAATTTTTCATTATTTTTTAGTATTTTTTTCATAATTTTTAAAAATTTACAATATTTTTTAAAAATGTATATTAAATTTTAATTCTCTTTAAAAATATTTATCTCAAATTTTAAAAATTTTTAAAATAGTTTTTAACCGATATGCCATAAATTGAATTTATTGATAAACTTATTGACTTTATTTTGTATAAATTAAAGTGTTTGACTTTAAAATGAAAATAGGTAAAATATTGTGTCTTAAAAAACGATTTTTCCCTTTTCGAAATATTATCTCTTATGTTTCTGGGCCTCATCACTAGGAAGGAAAGCACCATGGTATTATTAGGTTTGGTTTCATTCTTCTCTATCAAGTGTTTTACCATTGAATGGTCTGTGTAGACCACCACTTTGCTCCCTAAAAGATAGGAACGGAATTTCTCCAAAGCAAAAATGACAGCCAAAAATTCTCTTTCTATCACAATGTAATTTTTCTGGGTTTCATCTAAAGTTTTAGAGGCATAAGAAATAACATGATGTTTTCTTTCAATTTTCTGTCCTAAAACTGCTCCTACAGCATGACTACTAGCATCACACATAATTTCGAAATCATACCTCCAGTTTGGTGGTTGTATCACAGGAGCAGTGGTCACAGCCTCTTTCAAACAATTTAAAGCATTTTTGCATGAATCATCAAAAAAAAAATTCTACATCATTATGCAAAAGTCTACTAAGAGGCAAAGCAATCTTAAAAAAAGTCTGAATAAATCTCTTGTAAAAACCGACATACCCCAGAAATGATCTCACACCTTTAGCATCAATTGGATACGGTAATTCAGTCATAATTTCGATTTTTGCTTTGTCTACCTCAATACCTTACCTAGAAATAACATGGCCAAGCACAATTCCATGATCAACCATAAAATGACATTTTTCAGAATTAAGAACAAGATTTTTTTTCAACACATTTTTGCAATACTTGATCCAAATGGTCTAAACATGACTCATAATCCTCTCCATACACTTTAAAATCGTCCATAAAAATTTCAATAAAATCCTCACCAAAGTTTGAGAAGACGTTGGTCATACATCTTTGGAAGGTAGCAGGGGCGTTGCACAATCCAAAAGACAATCTTCTATAGGTATAAGTCCCAAATGGACAAGTGAAAGTTGTCTGTCTTGTTGGTTCTCAGCTTGATTCTTGATAGCTAAAATTTCTATAGGCATAACTTGCATTTCTAGATTCTTGATAGCTTGTTGGTTCTCAACTTGATTCTTGATTGATTGGGTCATGAAAGTCTTCAAAATATCCTCCAATGAATTTCCAGAATTTCCTCTAGAATTATTCTGGTTTGAAGGCTGAAGTTGCTATTGCATCTGCTTGTTTGACTTGCAAAATGGTGGAGCTTGATAAGAACGTTGATGCTGCTCCTGGAAATTTTGCTGAAATCCTTGCTATCTAGCAGATGAACTTTCACTCTTGTAAGAATTATCATTGTTACTCCATCTGAAAGTTGGATGATCCCTCCATCTAGGATTGTAGGTGTTCGAATAGGGACCATATTTCTTCCTTTGTGGCTCCAAATATCCCATTGCCTTCACATGTTCTTCTTCCATCAATTCGAGACATTTATCAACAACGAAAAATTAGCAACGTCGTTAAATTGCAATTTTTTCTATCACATAAATATATAACCTAACACACATTCAAGTATAACACAATTATGAAAATAGTGGTTAGGGTCGAACACTAAGAGCAGGTGCTTGTCATGTGAGCGTCAATGCATGAAATCAGTGTCAAGTTGGTAGAATTGGTCTTAACTAGGACTAAGGTAGAACTACAACAGAATACAGTAAAGAAAAGTAATAAGTTTTGGAGCTCGGTTGTTTCTGGAATGAAATGGGTGATGTCTTGGGATTCCTAGGAGATGTATGTTTATCACTAAACACGCTTACACAAACCATAAATCATACAACTAACTCACAAGGTCTAGGTCTACCCACACTCTTTGTTTCCCCTAATCTTTGGTCTACCTCTAATTAAGGTTGTTAAGCTGGGTTTCACTACTTCCCCCTCCTGAATTTATCCTGGTTTGTTAAGGAAGTGTCGTGACTTATGGTTGATTAGGTCTAAAGATTCATTAGCACATCCCCCTTTTCACCCGAAGGCACCTCCTAAGTGCTTAGCTACTCATGCTTAAGGTAAACAAAAATAGAAAAGAAAACATCATCCACAGTGCACTCATTTCACAGTCGAATACCAGAAAGCAAACAAGCAAGTAATGTGAAATGTCAACAAAAACTAGAAACGTCGCTAGCTACTCTTAACTAAGAGTAATATTCTTCGAAAATAGAAAATAGTCTTGAAACTTCAGCTTCGTTCCTGTTTATCTTCCTCCTTCTTCCTCCCCAGAAAAACCTTCTCCAGGAAAAATGTCGAGAGTCTTCAATGGGGGAGATCTGCCTTCTCTCTCCATCTTGTCCCCTTTTTGTCCAAAATCTCCCATTTTCTTCTTCCTTGGATTTTGTGTGTACTTATTTTCAGACTTCTGCCTCATCCTCTACCACCACACTGTTCATATTCGGCTCCTTGGGATTTGTGTTGCGACCTATATTGATTTAGTCCCAACTAAGACTAAAATAGCATAACTACGGTACTTTGCGCAAAAATATAGAACCGGGCAGTAAAATCTGTTTTTTTGTAGCACAATATGAGTAATTTCCATGCACTCCATCACTCAAAAATATGTGTTATCACATTATGCTACAATGACACTAGACTTGTCCTCAAGTCCTAACTAAGACTAACAGAAGATAAATAGTTAATGGATCCCCTACGTAGCAATGAGAATGCTTAACATTCAGCTCAAAATGCATAAATTGAAGGGGTGCCAGTGTGCATGTGAGGGTGTCACTCAAGCATACATGACAATTTCATCTTGAAAGATGCATTCGAAGATTAAATTAGCAAGAATAGCATATGCTTACCTTCGAAGAATGCTGGTTGTCACTGCTATTTTTCCTCTTTCTCTTCTATTTTTTTTTCATTCTTTTTCTTTCTTTTTTTCTATAGAGATCGAGCCCAGGGAAAATTTAGAGTTCAACTCAGGTAACTATTGCTTCCCCTTTTTGTATGTGAGTGTGGGCGATGCACTCTCCTCCTTATTCCTCCAAGGGTCCCTTCTACTGCTTTGAGTTGTTCTCATAACCTCCTTGTGCTCTTTGCTCTGCCATCTACACACGCTCTTTTGTTGTGTGTTGCTTTTCGAGACGTGGGTCTCATCACTTTTCTAGTGATGATGCTTTTCTGACCCCTTTGTTTTTGCTATCTGCAGATTTTGTGCAAAAAATAAAAAGTTCTTTCAATCCTCAAAATTAGTTATTGCGAGTGTGTCATCTTATTCTACTCTAATAAGATGGTTCTCAAGCTTCCCTGTGAAAGTTCATAGTTTTGTTGTTGTTCTGGATGATGGAGGTAGTTCTAGTATCACTGATGCGTGTCGTTTCCACAACAAATTTTCATATTTTAAAACACGTAAAACACAAAAGCGTAGTACGGGTGTCGAATACAGGGAGTTGTTTTTATGTGAAAGGTGAGGTACCCCGAATACAACTGTGATGATTTGTAAACGGTTTTGAAAGTAGAAAGTGTGAGAAACGTTGATGATGAAGCTTGAGTAAGGGAATAAGGGGGGTTTTGAATAGACAAATGAAATAAACGTAAGCGATGAACCTTAAATAAAGTAAATGTTCCTTGGACGAACGTGAGAATAAGAGGTGCTGCCAGCATACCCTCACGGCCGAATTGCATGCGTGTGCCCAAGTGTTGCCAATGGCCCAATGAGTTCAGATACGAGGTCACTACCTGTCCATTGATCCTCAGGTACGGCCACAGACAAAACATTTTCTTCCTCCTGCTAAGAGGGCATGAGTTGGTGCTTTTCACCTTGCTCCTCTCCAAAATCCGCGGTAGTGATCAGCTAACCATGAACCTTGAATAAGGGGACTATTACAGAAAGACTACAACATAATCGCGTGAAGACATACGAAACCCGTTCGGATTCAAAGAAGAGATGAAGATAAGCTAACGGAACATAGAACTAGGGGTGTTCCCACCCAGAAACGAAGGAAAGGAAAACAAAATTCTAGAGAGAAGATAGAGGAAAAATCCTCTAGAGAGAGAAACAAAAGTCTAAAACTAAACTAACTACTCCCCTAATGTCTGATTAGAATGGAACTTCAATGAAAGTCTGAGATTTCGTGTTCCTGTGATTCTGTTGAACTTGGGATGACTTGCAAGCAACGTCTCACATTGGTACGCTAATGATACCGCCTGTCAAAGACTCCCGTTTTCCGCACGTCAAGGCTCATGATTAGGCGTTTGCAGTCTTCTGAAAATCAAGGGAATGTCAGCTCGGGAAGATCCAATTTGTCACCATCTGATGCCCTCTTTTTCTCACTTCCTACCACGTGTGCGCCTCTAGAAAAACTCAATTAAAACTAGTAAAATTAATAGATAAAATACAAGATTTAGGATAATTACCCTAAACTAGATAAAAATCTAAATCTCATATTATAGACTCCTAATTGGACATTTATAATTACAATTAAGCATAAAAACAACCAAAGAAATAGTAAAAAAATGACACTTAACAATCACTCTTAAATTGCTTCCGTTATCTCCTTCTCAATAGATAGGTTTCAGTTTTTGCTAGGTTCTAGACATTGGAGGTAAGTTCCATTGTCACGCTGGAACAATTCTTTCTTCATCTTCTTCCTGAAATCTGCTCAAACTCACTGAAAAAAGGGCTTTTCAATGTAAAAAATCTCCCTTCTCTCTCTTCTCGACCATGCATGCCCCTCTTGCATGTTGTGGGGTGGGGAACACTTCTCGTTCTGTGTTTCCTATCATGTAATATTATCTCTTTGTGCATGCAAACGCACATTGTCTATTTGCCCCTAGACTAATAATTGCTGCACAGAATGGTTAAAATACACAGTCCAGCCCAAATGGGCTAGATAGTCCTAGGTTTAGATGAAAAGTAAGTTCACCCCAAGAAATGGATCAAATCAAAACAGGCCCCTAAAATAAATTTAGTAACTCTACTTTCAACACTTCTTCCTATTCTAACTCACCTAATTCCCTATCCTAAGACTAAAAATACCACAAATATAATCAATTTTGACACAACATAAGCTACTCTTCACATAAGGGCCGCAGCTGTTAGGATTGATCTCAAATGAAAGAGGGCTCTAAAGACCAAAAATTGAAATCAGCAATGGAATTTAGAATCGGGAAAAGAATAGAAGAGGAGAACCAACCTCAGAGGCCTCACAAGGGCCCCATTCACACACTTGTTGCATTTGAGTATCCAAGCGAGCTTTTGCGGCAGCCAGTAGGGCTTGTGATCTTCCCATTTCATCAACTACAAAAATAAATAGAAAATAGGTTATCCTTATAATTCAGTAGAAAATGGCAAAGATAAGCCTAACTTCCTCTTTGCTTTTTTAAATTGGGTTTGATGACACAAGTCTTAACCTTTTTTTTTCTTTGAGACTTGGGGTTGAGAAGATTTACGTGTCGGAGTGTGAGGTGTTCCGGATCGAATAACAATCGGAACTGGTGTGAGTGCCAAAGGAGAGTAGTTGATAATGAGTCACATAGAATCAATGTTGTGGGAAAAAAGGAAATCAGGTCAATACTTATTACGAGTCTGACCGAGAATCCCTAATTGAGTCAGAGCTGACTCTGAAATCGTAGAGGTGGGGGACTCATTTCAGACGGTAGTTTCTTCGAGTCTCTCAAAGATCAAATTTCGGGCAATGGAAGAAACCCGCAGTGGACCAAAAACTTTTTGATAAATGAAAATTCCAAAATCATTGTAAAAATAGAATTTTCTTATTAAATAAATTTGTAATCTCTACTTTTCAAAAGATAGAAATTAAACACAAGATGTATAGTGAAATTTTGAGATCGATTAAGAAGCAAGTGCTTGCTGTGTGTTTTCTTAGATGCAGGTTCACAAAATAAACAATACTCTTAGTCTAGGCTCAAACTAAAAGCGGTACGCAAATTTAGTAAATAAAATCAAATAACAATGTAAAAGGTAATAAATATAGGTTTTGTGCATAATGTAACATTATGATGCCTCAAGGTAGTGTAGGTGATATGGTACTAAGATCCCTAATTTAATCTACAATATTTCTATGATTACAACTTCAAATAACCTAAATCTACCTAGGTTATTTCTCGTGTTCTTGGTTAACATAACCTCTAATATCATCATCCATATAATACTTAGGTTTACCCATGTGTAAAATATGTAGAAACAGGTCTATCCAACTCTATTGATTCTACCTTGGACCAATACCTATTCTCTTCACCTTAATTTGTTGGTTTACCATTAACTCAAGCATCTAATTTATGAAGCTATTCATTCCCCTCCCCCTCCCTTAGGTCTACCGAGAAATGATAGCCAATCATATTTAGTAAGTAAAGCAAGGTTTCATAATCATAAACTAATGGAAATATCTTAAATATTGTAAGATAAATTGTCACAGAAACTAAATATCTAGCAAACGAAAAATAAGACGAAATAGTTATGTTCTTCTTTTGCTGCTATTCACAGCTAGAGCAATAGCACCAAACTGAGTTCTTAAGCTTGTTCTTCACATTGAGGTTTTTCTTCAAGAAAAATCGTCTTCCTCACCCCCTTTCGTTCGTTCTCAAGCCTCTCTCTATGTTCTTCGCTGTTGAAACTGTACTCTTTTTCTTCTCTCAATCTTCCAAAAATATCTTATCTTCTTTACTCCAATACATTGTTATTGACACCAGTACTGTTCTTTGCCTTACATACTACAGGCGGCAGAACAATGCTTTTTCTCTCCCTTTAGAAATTTTACCTCCTTCAACTTAATTCATATATCTTTCAGCCCGATTTGCTGCTAATCCTTCTGCTAGATTTAATTAAAAGTCAATAAAAAAAGGTGGACTAAATCAATGGATTTAGTGCACTTTTTAACATAAACACGAAAATAAACTAAACAACATATAAAATATGAAAAACTACACAAACCTAACCTAAACCATAGCCAAATATCATAATTTTGTATTATTAAATAATAAGAAAATGTATGTCATCACTTTTGTATTAAAGTATCTACCCCTCTCAGAATCGATCGACTAGAGCTTCTCTATGAATAGAAGTTCAATTCAAGAGAGAAACACTTTGCATTTGTTGCAAACCTTATAGCCTTCCTCATTCTTCTTAGTAGAATCATTTTCTCTAATGAGCTCCCCTGACTTTGTGGTTTTCCGTCACATTAGTTTTCATATTAAAAATCTTTGTTTTGATTTATCACTTAGAAATCTACCAAACAATCAAATCTTGATCATGCAAATCAGCCAAGTGCTAATTCATATGTTTGAAATCTGCAACGAATCCCCTATCAGATTTCTACTCATAGCAACATGTAAATACATGATTTGAGTGGTTCAAAAATTCAAAAAGTTCTGGAATTCTTTGAGCAATTTAATATAGGCACGTAGTTCAAGAAGAAGAAGATGATGATGATGACTATTGAATTGGATTCCATATAATACGTTTATTTGACTAAATGACAAACGTATGGACAGGGAGACAGCATTTTTTTCCATGATTCAAGTTGTTTTTTCGCATCGAAGACTTTCCCCAGATCTATATGTTTCTTCTTCTTTTTTATACACTCAAAGACAGTGAAAAGGAAGCACTTACTGGCCCAAATTGCCGAAAGTTAAGCATCTTGTATACATGTGCGGATAGATGCAACGATTACTGTAACATCAGGAGTTGACATGATGATCTTCTGATGATTATTTTAGATGAGAAGAGTCAGTTCTCACTTTTACAGTCTTGAGCTTTTTGTGAAATTTTAACCCAGTGCAAGCGTGAGGGTTGTCTTTGTTGCTTATTTTATGGGAAAAAAGTCCTCTAATTAATGCATGAAGAGAAAGTCACCACGAACATTAATGTTGTATTGAATCCGTTTCCATTGGTTTTATGAGTGTTTTGGTATACGAATGGATCAGGCGACCAGCATGTATGTTGTGTTGGTGAAATATGAAAACGACTTTCAACACAAAAATGAACAAATACTTTTCATTTCACACGCGAAATTCTGTTTTGATGATTACGAATTGAATTGAAGGGATGATCATCGTAGCAAGGTTTGTCTGGTAAACACCATATATATAATATTTATTGGGAGCCTATTCTGTCAAAACAGTAAATAATAAGGCACTGTCTGCATCTATTTTTTCAAATAATGAGGATCATTTATGGAATACTAATTGAATAAACAATGGAGACTATTTTTTTAGGAACTAAGTTTGTCACATTTGCAAATAAACTAATTGCAACAGTAAGGATACAAAATGAAACGGTAGAAACTAATTTTACAATTATGTTAAATTTCGGAGGCTATTCCAATCAAGGCTCGGGTTAATTAATTCGAACAAAAAAATTTCTAATTTGTGTTTTAGGCTGTGGGGATGCTACTCGCTCGGAAAACGCTTCCATGGAGGCGACCTTCAGATTCCGTCCAGATCTACTACGAGCTCCGGAACTCCCTCAAACTGGAACGGGCTGCCATCCGCTCATCAGAAAACAGCAAGGAAAGGGAAAGCTGCCCTGTTGGCTTGGTAGTTGCAACCTTACCCATCTTTTATTAATGATCTTTTGGCGTCTAAACAATGTACTCCATATTTTTCAAAAGCAACAACAAGAAGGGAAGAAAGCACTGAGAATGTGGCCAGGCCCTCCTCCGCCGCCCCACGGCCTCACGGGGATGATGCCGCCGACACCCCTTCCCATTTGTCCACCATCTCGAGAAGCTTTTCAGCGCCCTGATGATCAGTAAACCTCAACAATGTCAACTACAACTTGCCTCTATCCACGCACACACCCCCTTTTCTCTTGGCTTACCACACGGTTTGTGAATTCACCAAAGGATTCATTTGACACCCGCAACCATTTCCAGTTGTAGAACAGGGGCTCCAGGACTGTCTCCAGATCTTGAATCTTCACCTTGTCGTACAACACCTTGGCTAGTAACGTCTGGTTGGGTGTCCCTCCAACCCAAATCTTTTAGAAAACAAACAAACAAACATGGACCCACCCTATGGTGATCAGCCCGCGGTGATTCGGTTGTAAGACTCAAGCGGAGATGCACCTACCTGATAAGCATTTGGTCCGGAGCCAACCAACCCGAGCTCAGCCATGTATGGTCTAGCACAGCCATTGGGGCAACCCGTCACCCTTACCACCACAGATTCGTTATGCTGGAGACCAACCTATCAAAAGTTTCACATTAGTGTATATTGCATCAGGGGGTTCCATTTGAAATCACGACTGAGATCCTTACTTTCTCAAACATCACACGAATGCGTTTAAGGATGTCCGGTGCCCCACGCTCGGCTTCCGCAACTGCCAGGGGGCAAAGAGGCAATGCTGGGCAAGCCATTCCTGTTATATTGAGAGGATCCACATGCTCCGGTTGCTTTTCAGTAAAAGTGTAACTGGTTAAATACTCGTAAGCAATGAAACAATGGATGATAAGGGCGTAAGTGAGTTGTATAGTGTGTTACCAGCAGACCACACTGAGCAAGAGCCGTGGTTATAGGCTGCTTCCATGCTTCCCGAATATCACATAGGACAAGGTTTTGGTTGGGAGTTATGCGCACGTTCAAATTATACCTCTCAATTATTTCCCTTAAGGTTTTCTTCATTGCACCCTTGATCCGCCCATTATCAACATGAAGACCACAGAACAGCACACCATCGCCCTACAAAACAATTAATCTGTTCAATTAATGCACACATGTCAGCATGACTGAAACCGGAGGATGAACCTGATCATGCCATCCCAAGTAGCTTTTGAATTCCCACTCGGGTAAATCGTGGCAAGGTTCAAATTTCTTCCCATAGTACTGTTCCACCACACTTTTGAATTTTTCAATCCCCCAGGAGCTGAGCAAGTATTTCATTCTACTGTATCTGCGGTCATCTCTTCTACCATTTTCTCTTTGTGTCACAACGATGGCCTTCACTGCATACAATATATCTTCCTTGGGCACATATCCCAGTGGTTCCGCCAACCGAGGGAAAGTGCTCTCCATCCTATGCGTTCTTCCCATCCCACCACCAACCTGCAACGTTCAACTTCAAAACAACGCGAAGACTTAATAATTTTACCAAGTAAACTTACATAGATATTGAAGCCCTGAGGCTCTCCATTTGGATCGGACACAACAACCACACCAATATCATTTGTAAAAAGATCCACTGAGTTGTCGGATGGCACTGTAACCGCAACTTTGAACTTTCTCGGCAAGAACTGAGTTCCATAAATAGGCTCAGGGGAGTCGGGAAAGTTTGTACCATGAAGATTATCATTCCGGGCTGCCACAACCTCAGAAGGTTCTGCAGATACAAATTTTTCTCCATCCACCCACACATCATAGTAAAAACCTGACTGGGGAGCTAATAATGCGGCAATATTCTCTGCAGTTTCCTGTGCAAATAAATAGTCTTTTCTCTGGAAAGGGGCTGCTGGAGCCAGAACATTCCTGTTGAGATCACCACAAGCGCCCAAAGTAGAACCCATATTTCTAATTATAGTGCTCATTACAGTCTTAAGGTTCTTCTTCAAAACACCATGAAGCTGGAATGTCTGTCTAGTTGTCAAACGAAGGGTCCCAATCCCACACTCATCGGCTAGATCATCCATTACCAAATAAAGTCTGTTTGGGACCTTTCCACAGGGGTTCTTTGTGCGAAGCATAAACGAGTATGACCTTGAACCGCGCTCATCTCTATTGTACTGTTGATAGCTACCATGGAACTTGATCACTTGTGTTGAGTCATCAGAGAGGTTGGGAGCATCAGTGAGCAAGTCCTCGTTTAATGGATATCTTATGAAGTTACTCTTCTCCTTGATGATCTCGACTTTACTTCGTTTCGGGTCTACTGAAGTGCCTGATTTCACGTTCTGCAAACGTGCAAACAACCACCCAGATTAAGAACCATAACAAGAAACCCCCCACTAGCGCAAGAAAATACCCATGCCTTGATAAGAAAAAAAAAAAAAAAACTCAATTGTACTGTAAATAGCAAGGAACTCCAATTTGGAACAGGCAATATTAATCTCAGGCTTTTATATTACTCATGAAATACCAATCCATCTGGATGACGAACAGCGAAGAATCATGATTTTTATGCTTTGAAAAGGCTGGCGGATGAATGGAAATCGTAATCTACGATCCGACAAAGTGTGAATAGAAGAGCAAATGATACCTCGGAGACAGCCCTGACGGCGGAGGTAGAGGCACGGAGGGCCCGATATCCGTCAACGAGAAAGAGCGAATTGGAGGCGGCGTTGAAGCCGGTGGATATGGCAGCGCCGGAGGCTCCAAATGACGTCGCCATACTTGGGGAGAGCGAAAGAGAAGCATTGGGTCGCTCTGGTGGGGTTATATAATAATGTGTAACCCTCGGCGGTTCACATTCAGCATCGCGGTATGCAATGCAATAATTATACCAAGGTTTTCTTTTTTTGGCCTCCAAATGTTTTTGTGAACGTTGTCTGGTTCCGCATCCGCATCTTATCATCATCGCAACACATCAACACCACATCACAAGCACATGCACACACCTCCTCATGGAAATGAAAATTCTAATTTGATATATGTTTTTTTAAAAATAATTATTACAGAATTGATTTATTTTTCAATCTAACTAAATGAGAATTTTTTTTAATAATTTATATTTCATCAATTATTTTAATTTAAATAGACTCATATTAAAATAATTCAATTATTTATAATATTATTAATTATATCTTTTATAAAAGAACATGTATAATTATAAATTTAATCGTAAAACCACTTATAAAAAATTAATTTTCAAAAAGATTTATCATCTCATATATTTTGATAAAATTAAATTAATTTTTAAAATCCATTCTCATTAAAAAAATTTGATATATATTTGAAAAATAAAAGTAATTTTACGAGAATATAATTGATTGCATATGAATTTAAATGTGTTTATATAATATATATTATGTAATTAAGTTTCAATAAACATATACTTTATGAATGTTTATTTTTCGACCACAAAAGGCATAAAAGAAGAGAACGAATGAGTGGGGTGCATCATGGCTGGCTGCTCTTTTGGAGATGAGAAAAGCTCTATGGAGTCATTGGATCCTTCGCTAATGCCTCTTTTGCGTCTGCTGCAGTGGAGAGGCTTCTTCAATTGGCCTTCTTTCCCAGTTCACGAGTCCTGTAATAGTGTGAAAGCATTGAACAAGTGTATTATATCATCCTTTCCTAGAGAGAATGGTAAGCCTCTCATTCACAGTGTAGGAGCAATACCTTCCCTCCACACAATAACGAAACCACAATCAGAGACTTTGAAGAAACACATAGTCAATCACAAGGGACATTCATTAAACTTCTTATGTTAGCTCCTCTTGTGGTGCAGGAAAAAGCTATGGAGTCTCCAAGACTTGATAACTCGACAATTGCTTGTTCCTCAGAATATGCAATCAAATGAATCTTTTCTTTTGGAAGATCCAAGCCTCTAATGAAGGTTTTAATTTCCTTCACAATAGTAGAAAAAGGCAATCCCCTCAAGCACAATAATACTTAGAAGTCAAACATGTCCCTCACCTCATTGTTAGAACTTGCTCTTGGAACAATATGGTGATATGAGCTACTAGGTGCATAAAAAACTTCATTAGCTATGGCCTTATAGCATTCCTGTTTTCTATTGCTTTGCATATCTGCAACCTATGTTTGGCAAAGCGAAATCTATTCGATGGGTATATCTCAATAAAAATATGTTTCTCCAATTAATTTTTCACCCATATGGACAAATACCACATCAATAATATAGAAACCATGGAAGAAGTCCACAGCCAATAGGTTGTCCTCGAAGGTGAACTACAGGGAATGGTGGCGGTACTTAGAATAAGAGAGAGGGGGTGATAGTGCATTGTGCACATAACTTGGGCCATAATCATCGTAATATGATGGCTCTTGCTCCATCAATTGCTACATTTTGAAGCTAATTTCCTGTGCATCCCTCGATTCTACGTATTTTCTTCATTGACAACCAAAAGATCAGGTTGCAAATCAATGAATTTTCCATCATCATACTTGTGGGAACTAATGCTCTACTTGTTTGTTTGCTTTTTGAGGAAAGATTGTTACTACAAGAGTAGAAACTAACTAAAGCACTATTCTTTAAATGACAAACCAATGCTCAAACAAGTACAAATTGTGAAAAAAGTATTGAAAAATGCTAAAGCGCACCTCATAAGTGATGCATAGTAATCCAAAACAACACAATGCTACTTGGGATTGTTTATATGCATGCATCTATGATCTGATTTATGAGTAAACAATTGATTGACAGATATAGCCGAGTAAAACCCAAAACGAGAAACCTCCTAGGCTCATAAATATCCAACATACAAGAACTTGCTATATGAATCGAAGCATACAACAACTCATGCAATCCTTTTTCAAGGATTTTAGTCTTACACACTTAGTATAACCCTCTAGAACATAGACAAAGTTCTACATCCTCTCCCCACATTTCTCATGATGCAAGTTGTTGTCAGTCTTACTCATCAATTGCCTCCACAACAACTACTACAAAGGCTCAATCTAGCCCAACTATCACTCTAGCTCGGATGGAACAAGCCACCTCACGCCCACGTTACTTCTTTGTTGCGCAATCACTCCCTTTGATAGGAAGTGACTCTACTTAACACATTAAGATCAACTTTGACTTCTTCATCAACATTTGATATTGTGAAGAAGTTACCTTAGTGATAACACGCAAATTTTCCTATTTTTATAGTATGAAAATGTTAAGTGTCATTTTCTCACTATGTTTTAGGTTTTTTTATGTCTAAATATGACTAAATTTGTTTAGTTAGGAATAAAACAGAACTACGATGGAATGCAGTAAGGAAAAGCAACAAGTTTTGGAATTCGGTAGTTTCTGGAATGAAATGAGTGATGCCTTGGGACTCCTAGGGAATGTATGCCTATCACTAAACAAGCTCACATAAATCATAAATCAAACAACTAACTCACAAGATCTAGGTCTACCCGGATTCTTGTTTTTCCCCCTAATATTTGGTCTACCTCTAATTATGGTTGTTAAGTTGGGTTTCACTACTTCCCCTCCTGGATCTATCGTGGTTTGTTAAGAAAATGGTGTGACTTATGGTTTATTAGGTCTGAGGACGGATTAGCATATTTCTCCCCTTTTCACCTCAAGGCACCCCCCTAAGTGCTTAGCCACTCATGATAAGGTAAAGGAAAATGTTTTCATAGCATATCCTAAACAACATCCTTGCTTTAAAGCTAAACAATAACGAGCAATATCTAGTCTTAGCTAGTAACAGTAAACGTCAAGAACGAAAATAAATTCTCAAGAAAAAGCTTTGTTCTTCTAGTTCATCGTTCCCCTCCTTCTTCTTCCTCCAGAAAAATCTCCAGAAATTTGTTGTGAGTCTCCAAGGGAAGATCTACCCCTCTCTCCAACTTTTTTCTCCTTTTGTCCAAAATCTCCCCTTTTTTTCTCCTTGGATTTTGTGTGTACCACTTTTCAGGCTTTTGGACTCATCTTCTGCCATTACACTGTGCATATTCGGCTCTTAGGGATTTGTGTTGCAACCTGCACTGCATTACTCAAATAAAACTATTAGAAGGTTGGGACTAAATCGCAGATTAAATTGACACTACTATGGTACTTATGTTCAAAAATATAGAACTAGGCAATAAAGCATAATTTTTGTAGCACAAAATGAGTAAATTCCATACATTGAGTCACTCAAAAATATGTGTTATCACATTATGCTACAACGACACTAAACTTGTCCTCAAGTCCTAACTAAGACTAACAAGAGGTAAATAGTTGATGAATCTCCTATAGAGCGATGCAGATGCTTATCATTCAGCTAAAAACACATGAATTGTAGGGTGCCAGTGTGCATGTGAGGGTGTCACTCAAGCATACATGACAATTTTATCCTGAAAGGTGCATTCGAAGATTAAATGAGCGAAAATAGCATGTGCTTAACTCTCAAGAATGCTGATTGCCACTGCTATACTTTTTTCTTCTTCTTCTTTTTTTTTTCATCCTCTTTTTTTTCTTTCTACAGAGATCGAGACTAGGGAGAATTTAGAGTTCGACTCAGGTAAACTATTGCTTCCCCTCTTTGTATGTGAGTGTGGGCTATGCACTCTCCTCTTTATTCCTCCAGAGGTCCCTTCTACTCCTCTGAGTTGTTCTCATAACCCCCCTTGTGCTCTTTACTCTGCCGTCTACATACGCTCTTTTGTTGTGTGTTGCTTTTCAAGACGTGGGTCTCATCACTTTTCTGGTGATGATGCTTTTTTGACCCATTTGTTTTTGCTATCTACAAATTTCGTGACAACCAGTCCCTCATGAAAAATCAACACATGCCAATCTATTTAAAAAATCTTGAATGCACCAATCTGACTACATTGAACATGTTGCTGTCTCACAAAAAGAATCAAGGGAAAACATGATCATGGGTTCATAATTGGCCATAACAAAATTCATGCATTTCGTGCATCATGAAAACATCCCATGCTCGTAAGGAAATTCCTCAACCGTTCGCAAAATTCTCCTGACAATAACGTCTTACTACTAAATTACTCCTAACTTAGACTAACGCCATAAAAATGAAAATGAAAATAAAAATAAAAATAAAAATAAAAATAACAATAGAACTAAAGATGAGGTAATGTAGCGATGTTACTTGGTCAGGGAGGAGTCCTTCACTCCCTGTTTCAGTTCCTTCACTTCCCTTAACAAATCCCCAAACCTATCATAAACCATGTCAATTCATTCCCTGCAGCAGCAGCCCTTTTCATTCGTTCGGTTTGTGAGTGTTTGAGCAGAGGTTCCTCCCTTTTCCTTCAATGGGGGTTCTTTCCCGCATAATCCTGCAAGAGACCTAAAGAAATCCACTCCCTCGTGCCTGAATTAGTCCTGAGGTCTTAAGGAAATGAGCATTTAAAGGGACAATTTTTGTCTCAACATGGAATAGTGCCAATTCTATGATCCTATCCGCACACAACGCTCTAGCTAAGAATGTCTTAAGGTGTAGAATGGTGATGTGGGACTAGGGTTCAAGAGATAATTGATCATTGCATCATAGCTTTGGTTTCTATAATTTCTTGGGTAGACCTAAGGAGGGGAATGTACAGCTTTGTAACTCGGATACTTGATTTAGAGTTAGATCAACAAATTAAGGTGGGGATAGTAGATGTTAGTCCTAGGTAGAATCAGTAGAGATGAGTAGATCTAGTTCTGCATATTTTGCATATGGATAGACCTAAATAAGAGATGTATGATGACATTAGGGGCTATCTTAATAAAAAACATAAGAAATGACTTGAGTAGACTCAGGTTGTTTAGAATTGTGAGTATAGACCACTTTGAGGTATCATAGTATTACATTGTGCACAAAACTTGCACTTGTTATCTTTTAAATTGTGATTCGATTTTATTTACGAAATTTGCGTATTGCTATTAGTTTGAGCTTAGACTAAAAGTGACATCTATTTTGCGATCTTGTATATAAGAAAAATATGGCAAGCACATGCTCCTTCATCGACCTTGAAATTCAATTTTGTGAGAATTAAGGTTTACAAATTTATTTGATATGAAAATTTGATTTATTGCAACAATATTCAAAATTTTTCGTTTATCACTTACGTTAAGGGCAAAAATCGGTATCAGGGTTGTGCCGAATTTTGAGTTACGGGTGTGGCCGGGAGCAGTGTACCCGGTTTGAATTGGCGTGGTATTTGGGGTTCCGATAAAGCAAGATTTTTAGGGGGAAACCGTCGTAAAACGGAAAAAACCACGAAGCTGTTGGAGCTCGCCAGAGATAATCTTCACTAGATGGAGTTGAAGGGAGAGAATACAAGTGGGGAAGTTAAGGATCGAACCCCTTTCCCTTTGTGATTTCCTGTACTTATAGAAGAAGTCAATCTAACTGAGTCCTGAATCCTACAGATGTCGGTTGCTTTCTGCGCCTGCATTGTGATCTCACTCTTCAGATATCGGCCGCTTGCTCTGCCGTAATTTGGCTACTTTTCAGACTATGCCATATGGCCGTCGCTGTCAGATTTCTGACACATATCAGTTTGTCGGCTAGCATTATCCCATCAGACCTCCTTTTGGCAATCTTTTAGAAGCCAATTTCCCTCACTCGATTTATACCCCATCATTCAGCCCCTCTGATTTACCGATATTGGCCTTTTCAAGGCAAGTCGGTGAATCAGAATTATTAATATACCGACTTCAGGCATATCGCTTTTCTGTGGGTAAGTCTCAAACCGATTTAGGCCGATTTCATCACCACGTGTCGCCTTAATCTCTCCCTTGTTCCTGCCTGGTCTCCGATTCCCCGAACTGGTCAACTTGCGGCCCCCAAGAAAAAGAAGAGGGTTAAGGCGCTTGCCCATAAACCCTCTAAGAAGCAAAGCGGTAGTTAGGCTCTGCTTCCCCAGGTTTCAACATCCGCGGTGAATCGTGATTGTTTTCCCGATTTTTGGTTGCAGCTAAAGAAATGGCCCGAAGAAGTGCTCTGGAGGATTTGGTCATGGCCTGCTTCTCTGCCGAGATTCAAAGGATGCAAGAACCCGAGGCAACACCTTTTGTGTAGGTTTGTTTTCTGTTATTGGTGAATATAGGTTCCCGATTCTCACTTTGTTACCTTTCTTTCTAGATCGGATCCCTAGAAGTTCATTCAGATGCTGACGATCACCCGTCAGAGGGGAATCAAATGGTTGAAGTTTTTGAGACTCGAGGGCCGACTCCCCCTCTCCTAGCTGACAAGGGGAAGAGAAACTCAATCTTTCACTGGTTCCGGATGAAGCTCTGATTCGCAACGCGGAGCTCTTTTCGGCGGATGCCTCTACCTCGGCCCCCTAATGCCGTACTGAGAGAGCCTGCTCATGCAGAGGTTAGGGGCGATCCGGTGCTTCCTCTATCGTCGGTTCTGACCGAATTGAGGAGGTTGTTGGAGGAGGCTGCGCCAAGTCTTTCGAACGCTCAGCCGGAAGTTATATTGAAAGGGATCTTGCAGGTACAAGTTTTCTTCTTTTCTCAGAGTTATACATGGTTCAGCTCCTTCTTCGGTGTCCCCTTCTCAGGCTCTGACTTTTGGCTAGAGGATGGCCAAAGGAGCCGATACTCATTCATAGGAGATCCTTTGACTTCGAAAACATGTTGAGGGCCAAGACGCAAAGATGAATTCAATGGCCGAGGAGGGAAGTTCGTTGAGAAGTATTCTCGAAAAGTGTGCTCATCGGGAAGAAGAGTTGCAAAACCTCGTCGAAGAAATAGGGAAGGCAGTTGATGACGCCAAGTCGGAAAAAGGAGGCTCTAGGTGAGGTTTGAAGAGGCTGAAACGGAATTGAAGCGTGCATAGGATCGCATTTCGGCTCTCGAGAGGGAGTTACATGATTGTGAATTTTCTCGGCAGGGGCTTCTCAACGATTTTGTTAACTCGGCCTACTTTTCCGAGTTAACAGATATATACGCTGGGGACTTAATTGGCCTTCTCTTGTATCGGCAAAGACGTCAAATCAGCTGGGAGTTCAGGTTGTCGATC
The DNA here is from genome assembly GCA_002189035.1 of Utricularia gibba. Lineage (NCBI taxonomy): Eukaryota > Viridiplantae > Streptophyta > Magnoliopsida > Lamiales > Lentibulariaceae > Utricularia > Utricularia gibba. Next base: position 2,316,800 of record NEEC01000016.1, on the reverse strand, counting down.
ACGGACCAGCGCTTCGACAGGATCGATCTCTTGAGGAAGGATGAGAACATGTTGGATGTGATCGCAGACGTGTGTCTAGCTCCCGAATTCGGAAGCAAGGCGGATTGGGAGCGCCTGATAGCACTCATTCGGGCAAGGATCGGTCGAGAGAACGATGCCAAGCTGCGGTGCCCGTGTTGTAACAACAAGGGTGGATTTGCTTTAACAATCTGAATGGGCCCTCTTCTGGCCAGAATCCCATTGTTTTAACAACACGGGTGGATTTGCTTTGGGTGCTCTTGCCGTCTCAAGATTCGACAGTAAAATTTGTAATTAAGGGCCTTTTAAGGGCTTACGCGAACGGTTTTAGAAAACTGGTGCCCGTGTTGTACCAGGGCTAACCCTTATCACTGGTGCCTGGGTTTTGAGGATTTTATATTTCGGGGGGAGCCCCGAGCTGGTTTGCTGCGCTCACCAAGAGGTGGAAACTTAAGAGATTTGCCTAGGCTTACATGGCTTGGCTAGGGCTCATGATTCACGATGCACGTCAGGGGGCGTGGACTTCAGAGGTCTGCTTGGGCTTATATGACTTAGCCAGGGCTTACGATTTTGTAATCTCATCTCCACTTTGGAGGGATTTATAACCACTTGAATGTTTTGGTGAAGAAAATATCGAAACCTATGAAAACTTGTGATCGAGATTGATATCGGGTTGGTTAGGTGTAGAATTTCCTCAGATGCAAGGCATTCCATGACCTTGGAAATTCTACGCCATCTAGTTGTTCTAGACGATATGCTCCTTTTTTTATTATCCTTGAGATCCAATAATGGCCTTCCCAATTGCGGTCTAATTTGCCCACATGCCTCTATGGTTGAATGCTTCGGAGCACTAAGTCTCCTTTTGAAAATTCTCTTGGGGAAACGGACTTATTATAATCCTTTTCCATTCTTCTCGAATAAGCCCCTTACCGACTATAAATACTTTGTCATTTTTCTTCCAATAGCTCCAACTCCAGTTTTCGTAAATCAGCATTTTCTTCTTCGTTGTATCTATGTTTATATGTAATTAGAATTGTCAAATTATAGGTTTACAATATATGTTTTTGGTTGTATCTAGATTAGGATAATTATCTTAATTTATGTATTTTATCTAATATTTTAGTTTAGTTTTGTTGAAGTTTGATTAGAGGTGAACATGCAGCAGAGAAAGGAAGCATCACATGGTGATAGAATAGATCTTCCCAAAGTGACATCCCCTTGATTTCTAGAAGACTACAGATGCCTAATGATGAGCCTTGTCATGTGGTACATGGGAACTTCTAACAGAAGAAAACATTAGTGTTGCAGTGTCAGAGTAGGAGGTCCCTTTCAAGTCACTCAAGATCATTGCAGAATTAGATGGACACAAAATTTAGATGACATGGATAATTCTCAGACTTTCATTCTAGTTTTAGTTTCAGTTTCGATTTCAGTTACACTTAGTTTATCTCTCCAAAAGATTTTCCTCTAGGTTCTCTCTAGAAGTTTGCTTTTATTTTTCCTGCTTTATATGACCATTCACGGCTAGACACCCATGTTTCTAGTTGATAGACTCCCGGCTCTATATTTTGTTAGTTCCACTTCTTCTTTGAATTTGATCGGATTCCATATGTCTCCATGCGATTATGTTATAGTCTTTCTATAGTAGCCCCTTATTCAAGATTCATAGTTAGCTAATCATTGCCTACAAGTTTTGAAGAGAAGCAAGGTAGGAAGCACCAACTCATGCTCTTTTGTTTGGGGGAAAAATTTTTGTCTATAATTGTATAGATAATGACCTCGTATCTGAACTCATTGGGTCATTGGCAATACTCAGGCACATGCACACAATTTGACCATGAATGTAACAATGATTGGATCTCTTATCTTCTTGTCCATCCAAGGGAGATCAATATCAGGCTATTCTCGTACTTCCTTGGAAGAGAATGTAAGGGGAGGGTGGGCAATTCATTACTGCTATAATCGAGTACTTGAGAAGATCAGAAATGAAGGGAGATCTAACAAAAATAGCTAGGTAAGATTCCAATCCTAGGAACATCTCTTTATTTAAGATTTATCGCTTAAGTTCATTTTTGTTGTTTGTTTACAATTTCCTTACTCAAGCCTTCATCATTTATGTTTCTACCATCTTTTACTTTACAAACTGTTTACAAATCACGACAGCCGTATTCGATATAACTTCACCATTCCCTCGAAAATCAACTAATGGAAGGAAAATTCTAAAGGTGTCGCATTCCTAAAGGTTTTCCTCATCAACAAATATTTATAAGTCTGAACAAACATTATACAACACATTCACAAAGAAAATAATGTAGAAGCGGTAAATCCAGGTGATGAACGTTGCTATGTGATGCTTCCTTTCTCACACTTCTTGTCACATGTTCGTCTCTAACAAAAGCTCAACAAAACTATGTTTAATCTGATCTATTGAATATAATTTAATTTGGTCTCTAACGCAACTTTTAATTAACAATGAATATTTGCAAATAAAATATGTTTTCTAATTTTAAATAAATATTTTGTAATACATTGATATGATATATTAGTTATAGTTTAATGACTCATTAATAATTTTTTTGGAATAGTATACTCTCCCTTACACTCTGATTGAAAAGGAGGCATGGGAATAGCCTCATGTGATCCCCCCTTGGACGATTAGGAAGACAAGAGGATTGCCTTTGATTGCCTTCAAAACCGAATTGTACGCGTGTGCTCAGCTGTTGCCAATGGCCAATGGTAGGTCCAAGGTCACAACCTGTCCATTGTCGCGGTACTTAGGCCACAATCAATCTGCTACTTCCCTCGAACCGGCAGGGTTGGAGTTGGTGCTCTTCACCTTGATCTTCACTAAAATCCGTGAGGAGTGGCCTGCTACTCATGGACCTTGACTAAGAGTCGTTACAGAAAGACTGCAACAAGGCGCGTGGAAGTATGCGGAATCCGAAATCAATTCAGCAAAGAACCGAGTGTATTGCTCAGGACTTAGAAGGAAACTTCATCTACTTCCCAGAAACTAAAGGTTTTAGCCCAAAAGGGCCATGGAAACAGAAACGAAAAGAAACTAAGTGTTCTTCCTCCTTGAGAGGAGGAAGAACTCAAAAGTTCTAAGTACAAGAGAAATTGTTCAAAAGTGCGAAGAGAATATCGAAACTAAGTGCTCCAAGTGGCTTTTATATGACTTCCCATGTGCATTAACTCCTTTGGGTCTCCTTCCTATCATTCCTTCTGTCTTGTGTACGCCACTAGACTTTCTTTGCGTGCAAGTTTGCGTCCAATCATTGCTTCAAAATCTGACATGCCGTAAGTGATGGGCCTTGACCAGTGTAAGTCTTCCGCCCACAATCATTCCAACTCGCGTATAAGGCACAAAAACTCAGAGTCTGACCACCTGCAATACTCCTGCAACATATACTTAGAGTCTCCTGACATGTCTCGGTCAAAATGTGAGAAAAAAGACATAAAATATACACAAAATGGAAAAATAGGAATTTTCTAGTAAAAATCAAATACTTAATAATAAGACTCCTAATTTGGGCGACTTCATACATAATTACACATAATAATACCTAATAATTAACTAGAAAATGACACTTAACAAATAGATATGAAATCAAATATAATGTAAAATAAATACATAGTATGAAAATAAAAAAAATACAAAATACTTTTTTTTGTTGTCCTTTTTTTAAAGAAGAAATTCACTATTCAAGTTTTTAAAATGTAGAAGTGGAATGTTGTAATGGTATCATATTAGTTGGTTTGTGTGGCCCCTCATTTAAACATTTCATGGATAATTGCAATAGTGACATGGAGTTCCTAACAACGGCAAAATAAGAAGTGTTAAAAGATATGTCAGTTTCTCTATGATATGATGAATGTCGATAATGTTCTAATACGTCATCATATTCTGAAGACATTAGATGTCACGACCCACACTCGCCTTGCATGATATTGTCCGTTTTGGGTATCCAACCCTCACAGTTTTATGTTCTCCCCTTCCAAGGAAAAGACCTTATATTAGCAATGTTCCTCTATTTAAGCATGTCCACTCCCCCATCTATAATGAATGTGGGATACATAACCGTCACAAGACCCTTGGCCTTACATTAGAATATTATCTAGTCTCGCAATAGTAATAGGTCTATATCCCATTTCGTAGTATGGTTAACTTGATAAATGAGTACTTGAATCATATGGATTTTAAGAGCTCCAAAGACCTCTCCAATGTCTCCCTAATTATAGAAAATATGTAGGTACCTTATTGTATTAGGATGACACGTTGTAATCATTTCCTCGATTGATCAACTAAAAGAAAAAAAAAAGTGTTGACATCCAATGACATGTTTATAGAGTCATATATATGTAAGAATTTAGAAGCATTCTTGGTAATTTATCATACTTGCTCCCAATTTTTTCACAAAAATGAATCTATTTCTTTTGTTTGTGAAATGCATATGTTCTATAAGGTTCAAAATATTCTTTAACTTTCTCAAATGTGTTTTGAATTAGAACACACGTATGCGATACTCTGACATGCCGTAAGTGATTTTACGTCATTTTTATTTGTACTTTTTATGATACTATAGGTAGGTTTTGTATATTTTTTCATTTCACTTTCTTTATATTCTTAAATTATTTTTATATATTTTTTAATCAATTTGATTTATTTTGAGAGAAGTTTATTTTGTGAGTCAAACATATGCCTATAGGCACTTATGGCTAAAAATCTGGGGCAAATCCTTACTCGCACAAGTTCTATGTATATGATTATTTTACCATGTTATTTAACATTTTTTTTATCAATGTACTCATTAATGCCATATAATCCTAAGGGAGTATGAGAGAATCTATGATTAGCCTCAAGTGCCTAAAAAGAAGAACTAAATGAAACATCATGGGTAAGGTATATTAGATCTAATCTTGTGGTACTGCTTAAAATCAAGTGAAGATGAAATGACTCTTGTGGCATAGTTTATTATATAATCCTATTAAACAAGTCATGATATTATAAAAGTTATCGAGTATTACTACTTTAGAATAACAATTTCAGAACTTGTATAAGTTGGTCAATCCTCTAGATTTACATAGATACACATTGGTGAGTTTTAGTAGAAGTGGAACCTTGATTTAAGACTATCTTTCTATATTTTTTAAAAAAAACAATTATATTGTTTTGTTTTCAGTCCTTTTTAGGTCATTTTTTAAGGAAAATATAAATAATCAATTTCATGTGGAAGCGATAATATTTATTACTTTGATAGTTTTTATGCGTTTGCAAAGTGATTATCACATTTTCACAGTCATATTTTTTTGATAACACATATTTTTGAGTATTTAATGATTGAAAAATAATTAATATTTTGTTATAAAACTCAAATTTCATTATGTATTTCTATATTTTGGTGACTAGCACCACTATTTGCGTATTTTATTCCTAATTGAGAGTGAAACATGCATTTAGTTCCAATCTTTGTCCTAATTATTCTCTTGAGCAATACAACACATTTTAGCAGCCTAAATCTCAAGGAGCCAAAAGAGAACAATGAAGTGACAGAAGGTAGGGACAAAAGCTGAAAAAATAAGACATCGAATTTCAATGTGAAAGAAAAAGTAGATTTTTGACATAATGAGGAAAAAAAAAATATCTCCACACTTTGAAGAACATGACAAACAATTTTGGAGAGAGGGATCTATTAGGAAATTGTAGAAGAACCATGAGGAAGAAGGAAGACGATGAAGAACTCAACTACACTTGGAGATTTTCTTCTCAAGAGTACTACTCCTATCCAGGAGTAGTTTTAGCTATCACCACAAACTACTTATGATTTTTGTTTCTATTATTGTTTATTTTTGGTTGTCCAACTCTGAAACATGGATGATGTTTACGCTGTGTTATGAAAGTGTTTTATTTTCTTTTAGTATAAATAACTAAGCAACTAGAGGTGCCTTGGGACTAAAAGGGAGAATATGCAAATCATTCTTTTAATCTTGTTAGTCATAAATCAACCACTTCTTTAACAAACCAGCATAGATTTAAGAGGTAGAGGTAGTGACACTCATCCTAAGCAATCCTAACTAAAGGTAGACTAAAGATTAAAGGAAAACAAGAGTTTGGGTAAACCTAAACTTTTTCTTGTTGGATGCTTGATTTGTAGTTTAGATGAGATTATTTTAGTGATGAGCATGCAGCCCCTACAAGTCCCAAAGATCACCTTTATCGATTTTAAATAAAGATCTACTTTTACCCGTTTACTGTCTTTCTGCATATTATTGTGAAACTATTAGTCCTAGCTTAGACTTAATTTCCAACCGTTACAAAAACCAGCATGCATCAACCTTTACGTGGTAAACACGTGGCTCTTCTGTTCAACCCTGAACCATTATGTTCATATTTTTTGTATGATTGGTTGTGAATTAGGTTTATAAAATTAATTTGATAAGTGAATTTGCAATTTTAATGATTTGCATAAATTTTCGTTTATCACTTTCTTACTTCACCTTCATACTTATTAGCCTTTCACTTATATATGATATCTCAGACATGCTTGACATATTAGCCGTAGTACACGTGGTACAACCATAGTGCTGGAGATATGCATCTATGTCTTCTTCATTCTTTCCTAACTTGTTTATCAAATGATACATAGAGATATAGATTGCATAAGCTACAACAAACTCATATCATCTTAAAGCTTACAGGGGTGGCTATCCTTTGCAAAAAGTACCATATTTTTGGGATTGGAAAACAGTTTTACAAAATAACATGAAATCATAGTATGATAAATGGAAATTTTAGATGGTCGTTGCAATAAAAGCAAACTTCCATATCAAATAAATTTAAAGTCCCTAATCTACAAAAAATACAAATTTAGAAAACTTGTATAGTGAATGTCGGGGTCGATCACGAAGAGCTTGTGCTTGTTAAGTGTTTTAGTAAATTTATAATTTGGAATAATAGTAAGTCTTAGTCCAAACTTGGACTAGTAGTGGTAAGTAAGTTTAGTAAACGAAATCAGATTTCAATGCGAAATGTAACAAGTGGTGATTTTAACTCAATATAATACTAAGGTGCATCCTCAAAATTAAGTGTGGGGGAGGAGTTTACACCTCTTTTTATTTTCTAGTATTTTCTGGGCATTAGGACTTATGTGTTGAATTGTTTTGAATTTTTTTCTGATTTCGTGCTTCATGTTTTGTTTTTCTTTTGTTTTTGTTTATGAAAAATCCCCACTATGCTCCTCAAGTACATTTGCTTCCATGAATAAGGCTAGAATTTTTAGGATTGATCATGCTTAGGTTTATGAATTCCTTGCTGTTAGGAAAATACTTCAATTATTTTTCCTTCTAGATATCAAGCTTTTGTTGCATGTTTTAGAAAAGATTATACCGTGGCTATGATTACATTTTCATTCCTTGTATATATTATGCTGTGAATAAATTTTTGCTGCTCTTATAGTGACCAGACCGAGACCGAAAAAAAAAGAGAAAGAAGAGATAATAGGGGTGCCAAAGGTAAGAATGCTTGGCGAAACCGTGGTTAACACCACACATGAGGTTCCGTAATCCAAATATTCTTCCCCAAAGCGGGGACCTCTATCAAAAAAAAAAAAAAGAGAGAAAAGAGAGAAGAAGGTCTTGTGTCACTATAGTGTATGTCTCTTGCTGTTTTACTTTGATGATGCTAGTGTATAAATAGTCATTGGTTAAGTCTTTAACTGATGCATGCGAACTTGAGTGGCTTGCCTTAATTTGATTGAAGGACAAGAAAAGAATTGGAGTAAATACCTGTTGTAGGAACAAATGTACCTTAGTAATGCATCATGACTTAGGTTCTGCCGTTTTTCATGGATTGCTATGATTTTCATACTTGAAGACAAGCATGATTTAAGTGTGGGGGAATATGTTAAGTGTCATTTTCTAGTTAATTATTAGTATTATTATGTATTAATTAATTGCTAAGTCGCCCAAATAGGAGTCTTATTATTAAGTATTTGATTTTTATTAGAAAATTCCTATTTTCCTATTTTTTATATATTTTATGTCTTTTTGCTCACACTTTGACCGAGACATGTAAGGAGTGTTGCAGGAGTATTGTAGGTGGTCAGAGTCTGACTTTTCGTGCTTTGTACGCGACTTGGAGCGATTATGGGTGGAAAACTAACACCGGTCAAGGCTCCTGACTTACGGCATGTCAGAGTCTGCAGCAATGATTGGGCGCTAACTTATACGCAAAGGAAAGCTACTGGAGCATGCAAGATAGAAGGAATGATGGGAAGGGGACCCAGATGAATTAATACACGTGGGGAGAGATATAAAAGTCACTTGGAGCACTTAGTTTTGGACTTTTTTTAAACAATTTCTCTTGTACTTACAACTTTTAGGTTCTTCCTCCTCTCCAAGGAGGAAGAACATTTAGTTTCCAATTTCATTTCTGTTTTGATGGCCCTTTGTGGCTAAAACTCTTTAGTTTCTGGGAGTAGATGAAATTTCCTTCCAAGTCTTGAGCAATACACTTGGTTCTTTGTAGTCTTTCTATAATGACTCTTAGTCAAGGTCCATGAGTAGCAGGCCACTCCTCGCGGATTTTGGTGAAGATCAAGGAGAAGAGCACCAACTCCAACCCTGCCGATTCGAGGGATGTAGCGGATTGTTTGTGGCCTAGGTACCGCGACAATATACAGGTTGTGACCTTAGACCTGCCACTGGCCATTGGCAACAGCTGGGCACACGCGTGCAATTCGGTTATGAAGGCAATCGAAGGCAATCCTCTTGTCTTCCTAATCGTCCAAGGGGAAATAACATGAGGCTATTCCCGTGCCTCCTTGTCAATCAGAGTGTAAGGGAGAGTAGACTATTCCTTGCTCCTATAACCAGCTATTCGGAAGAAATCAGTGAAAACCGAAGCGAGGATAGACAAAGGAAGGAGATGGAATCTTATTCGCAGGAACTGCGTCCCGTAGTCAAGGCCCATCACTTAGGTTGTAACTTTTCTTTGTGCATCTTAAAAACCACATTTTGCAAAACCATGACATTTTGTGAAAGGTCTTTACAAAACACTTTTCATGAAAAACAATTCCTTGAGATCGATACTCGTACTACGCTTTTTGGTGTTTTACGTTTTAAATATTTAAAATTTGTTGAGGAAATGACATGCAACATTGTAGGTATTGAAACTTTTCCTTCCACTTTTCCAAATAAACTTCTTTTCCTCACCTTTGTAAAACTCCATCATATAAACGCCCCTTATATACTCTATCCTTATCTTGCAAACAATATGGACATGTGTCACACATGCAATGTGAATGTATGGCAAACATGCAATAGAAACATCTGGCACACATGCAATATAAACATGTGGCACCACCTCATGATTATACTTGGACATATATGATTGGCTGCATGAATCTAGAGCAACACCTTCCTCCTAATTCACTCATCCAATACTCTAATGTTTAGTTAGTATGAAGTAGAACATGTTAAAAACTGAAAAGGTGAGTTATGAGAACTTGAATCCTCACATTCACCTCACCTTATTAATCTTCTTTTGCTCCTGCACTAAAAAAAACTTTACAAACTGGTGAAATTACATTATCTAGCCCAAATGGAACACAATGTTACCCACCTCACCCTCAAAATGGGGTTTTTAAACTGGGCTTTGACGAATGTTAAACCCACCTCACCCTCAGAATAAGGAAAAAAGCCCCAATCACGTTTTTACATAATATAATTTAACTGACATGCTTTTTGCATTTTTCCTATTCAACTTCAAACAATGCTGTCAATCTAACACGCAAATTGAAACAAATATGTTGAAATATGACACAACATCAATTGTTTCAAAAGTGTATGCACAACTAAATGCATTTTCCCTTTTTGAAGAATTAGTTGACTTATGAAATATGTAGTGGTAGCTTTAATTATTTATTGAAGAACTTTATCATTAATCATATGTTCTTTATATGCATATATTCACTTGAAAAATTATCAAAATCACCAAATGAATGTTTTTGGAAATGCATGTTTCCCTTGAACTATTGAGTTGTTTATTGCTATAAAAAAGACATTAACGTTGTTGACTGAATTGATATTTTAGAAATAAATTTAAAAATATTGTAATATCAAGTATATAAAATAATAATTTGTAAGCATTCATAGAAATCATGCTCTCTGTGATCATACGCAAGAGTGGTTTCTATCATTTCTTTGTACTTTTGCAATAAAAGAATTTAAATAGTTCAAAATGAAATATCTAAATATATGTAATTTTACCTAAATGCTCTTTGGTTGAAGTTTCATCCAACTCAACAATAGTTAAAATATAGAGAAGTATGCCAAATTAAAAATTTTGAGGATTGAATACAAATTGAAGTTTGTCATTGTTGGAAATCTCCAAATTAGGTTTTAGTCTATTTTATATAGAGAGAGAGCACCTGGAGGAGTGTTAGTTAGTGTTTATCATCTTACCAGAATATAGTATAGTGTAGATCAACCAGAAGAGTTATGCATAAAAGTATTTACCTAGAGAAGGAATTTGAATCTGGGTTTGAAAAAGTGTGTGTTATAGGAGAAAATCGGTATACGGGGTTGGGCCGATTTTCGGGTTATGGATACGATCAGAAATGTCGCTTCTTTATATGCTTCTTCTCGTGATCCGTTCAGTTTGATCTAATGAAATGAAAGTGGGCGGAGATGTTTTACATGGAAACCACCGCAAGGCGGAAAAACCACAGAGCTGTCAGGGCTCGCCAGAGAAGATTTCTACTAGACGATGGTGGTGAAGAAATGATACCAGTTGGAAGGCTTAGGGTCCAACCCTTTTTTCTTCATAACTTCTCCTATTTATAGAAAAGGTCGATCCGGCCACCTCCTCCCTTCTGCAGGTGTCAGTTGCTTTTTGTACTTGTACGGTGACCTTACTTTTCAGATGATCGCCGCCTGTTCTGCTATGATTCGGCCGCTTTTCAGATTACGCTATACGGTCACTGCTGTCAAATCTCTGACACATATCGGTCTGTCGGCTGGCGCTATCCCCCCATAGCTCCTTTCGGCAGCCTTTTCAGAGAACAATTTATACCCCATCAGTGTGGATTTTCAAGAACGAGAATTGTTAAATGTCATTTTCTCACTATCTTTTAGGTCGTTTTTATGTTTAAATGTGATCAAATTTGTTTAGTTAGGAGTCTATAATATAAGATTTAAATTTTTATCTAGATTAGGATAATTATGTTACATCTTATATTTTAACTAATGTTTTTTTCTAGTTTTGTTTAAGTTTTTCTAGAGTCGAACACGTGATAAGAGGTATGAGGAACGAAGCATCAGATGGCGAAAAAACATATCTTCCCAAACTGACATCTCCTTGATTTCCGAAAGACTGCAGATGCCTAATGATGAGCCTTGAGGTGTTGAAAACGGAAGTCTCTGACAAATGAAATCATTAGCATACTAGTGTTAAAGTAGGAACTTTCATGAAAGTCACTCCAATTCACAGTAGATCCAAGGGGACATGAAAACTCAGAATTTCATTGAAGTTCAGTTCAGTTCAGACATGAGCATTGAATTCCAGTTTTAGTTTAGACTTTAGTTCTCTCTCTACAGGATTTTTCCTTTAGTTTCTCTCTAGAACTTTGTTTTCGTTTACTTAGTTCGTTTGTGGCTCAACTTCCGTTTCGGGTCGGGATACTCCCAAATCTATGTTTCATTAATTGATCTTCATTTCTTCTTTGAATGTGATCGAGTTTCATATGTTTTCGCACGACTATGTTGCAATCTTCTTGTAACAGTCCCCTTATTTAAGATTCATGGTTAGCTGATCACTACATACGAGTTTTGAAAAGGAGTAAGATGGAAAGCACCAACTCATGCCCTTTTGCCAAGAGGAAGAAAACGTTTTGTTTGTAGCCATACCTCAAGATCAATGGACAGATAGTGATTTTGTATCTGCACTCATTAGATCATTGGCAACACTAAGGCACATGTGCGCTATTCGACCATGAGGGTATGACGGTAGGACCCTTTATCTTCACGTTCGTCCAAGGAGGAGCAATATCAAGCTATACCCATGCCTTTTTGCAAGAGAGTGTAAGGGATGGTTGGCATTTCCTTACTCTTATAACCGAGTACTTAAGAAGATCACAGAAGAGTGAAGATGCGATGAACGTAGCTAGAAAAGATTCCAATCCCAGAAACATTATCTTTATTTAAGATGCATTGCTTAAGTTTAAATCCGTTGTTTGCTTATAACCCTCTTACCTTCTTACTCAAGCTTCATCATTTTCTCACACCTTTTACTTTATAAAATCATTTATAAATCGTGATAGTAGTATTCGATATAACTTCATCTTTCACTAAAAAACAACTCTCTACATTCGATATACAACTACGCATTTGTGTTTTATGAATTTTAAAAAATCTTTAAAATTTGTTGTAGAAACGACATTCATCAAAAATCTTAAGATATCTTGAGAATCTCCTATTATAATCATTTGGGCTTGAAACATATCTTAATGCCTGAAACGTAAGGATTATATTGCTCCTAATTTTTATGAAATCCAAGATGCTCATTGAATGATAAGAAAGTAAATTCCACTTATCCAATTTCAACAAGAACCAAGATCAGCCTTTATGTTCTAGATTAACCTGAATAAGCGAAGTCTATTTTGTTTTATAGAATTATGCATAGGCTACTAAAATTGCAATTCTTCCATTAATTTGGAAAATACTTAGTGCCTCTGAGTCAAACTAAATTAATAGTATAAATCAACCAAGTTCTACATCACGAGCCTTGTATTGTGCCTATTGCTTAGACCCATTTTATAAAGTCGTATTGAAACAAATTAGGAACAACACAAGTACAAAGAAATTAAAGGGTATAAAATTCCCTTTAATCTTATTTGAACCAAATCTTGTCTATTTCAACTTCAACGTTTTCAACCAACCAATAGATCCACCACAATCAAATTTAAATTATAATTAGTAAACCTTTATTTAATAGATATTTCTAAAATTAGTTATGTTCTATTTTTCTATTGGTTTCTTTAGTTTCTTACTAGAGTAATTATGATCTGGAAGTCGATCCAGGGCAAGTTTTTGGATCTATCATACAACTCTTTTTCGGCTTTGGATCATTGTAAAAACGATTCATTTGTACAACCTGATGATAGTAATTTTTTACTCCATCCCAAATCACGTGAGCAGCCATTCTTTGGAAATGTATATATATAATGATATAATAAATAGAAAGGATATTCTGGAATTCTCTACTTGATTCTTTCTACAAAGCCAACACAAATGAATAATCCATTTTTCTATAATGAGATAAAAATGAATCCAAAATCAATAATGAATGTTTTTATAATTAATATATAAAAAATATAAAAGTGCCTTGTTTTATTCAAAACGTCTTGTGATCTTCAACCAATTGTGTTCTTCAATATAATTACCAGGAGTAAGTGTGATAGCCTGTTTCCAATACTGAGTGGCTTGATCAAACTACATTTCCATGATTTCAGAATCACCCTAGTGAATGGTCTGTTCTCCCTCGTCAAACTAGGTAGATTAAAATAAGTAATTTACTTGGTATAAATCACTGTTTTTTATATCTCTTACAAATTAAAATAAATTCGGAGAAGAACCAAAATTCAAGATTTCGTATGCTACCCTTTATTCTTTCTGCATTCATTCCGGTCCAATCGAAAAGCCCGTTCTGGTAATTTATTTGCTTTATTTCTGGAAATTTAAGAAAAATATGAATTCTTTTTAAATTATTTCTATAAATTTGAGTATTTTTGTATATATTGATATTCGTCGTAAGGTAACTTTCAATATTATCTTTTTGCCTAAGATCAAATTTGAGAATTTGACAATCAAAATATTATTTTTACTAATGTCATTTTTCATATATAGCATATCATTCCAACCATTTAAAATAGTTTGATTCTTCAGCGTTTCAAAAAGTGTTTCTTTAGGCGTATTCCAAAATCTCTTGATTATTATTTGATTGAAAAGCTAGTCTGAAAAAAAAAAGACTCTTTTTAAGAATTTATATGCTAAAAGATCATAGTTAGAAAATTTTTCAAAATTATCTTTTTTATTATCTAATAAATATATTTCAAATTTTTTGAAAATAACTTATTGTCAACCTCTTTTAGATATGAATCTATCTGTTTCAGAAGGGAATAACTTGCATCAATACTTCAATTCAAACATAGGTTTGATTCACCCATGCTCTTAGAAATATTTATCATCCGAAGAGAGTAAAAGACGGATTCCATGCTCTAAATAAATGCGTTGAGAAAGGGCAGATGTATATAAACTTTCACGAAACTCATCTGTTTCTGTTTCCACTTTACGTAAGGGAATCCAGACGTATTCCAATTGTTCAACGCAGTTCTTCTCAATTTCAAATAGCATTCAAGATTCCCTGCTTTCGATTATCTAACAAATTACTTAATGAAAGTAGATTATCTGTGTGCTTATTTTAAAACTTCCCTAATCCCTTCCCGAACCAAACAAGAATCTTTCGATTCATTTGGCTCTCACGCTCAATTTCTTAATAAATGTACTGCAATGTACACTGCTAACATGTGAAGAAGTAGCTAAAGCAAGCTTTTTTTCCTTTTCTTTTTTATATGTTATTTCCATGCAATGTATCATGTGTTTGCAGTGCCTGAAACGACTTTTGTTTTAACTTCAGAAAACACATGCTATCTTAAAAAAAGTGTTTTATAAATTTTTAATTAAGTTAAAATCCCAATTTTAAATTAAAAAGTGTGACTTTTTAATTTTCTAGATCCATTTATTTTAATTTCAAATTTAAAATCTTTAAAATGTTGTTATTAAAAGTAATGACTCTCAATTTTTACCATTCTAGTTGATAAGTTATTTTTTTGTTTTGTATATTGGCCTCAATTCGTCTTCTTTTTTCTTCACTAAGTAATTTTTATTACATTTTGTTTGTTTATTTTTATATATTCATTCATTATATTAAATTTTTTGAATTTTAATTTATACACAATTTTCGAAAAAATATGTTTATTTAATGATATTTGTATAGTTATACTTTTAGTTGATAGTTAATGTATTTGTATAGTTATATATTTTTTTTGATAAATAATGTTAAAAGATTCCATTTTTTATTTTTTATTTTTGAGTTATTTTTCTTTTAAAATTTGGAACTTATTTCTTAATATTTTATATATTAAGTTATATTTATTTTTTATATAAATTCCTCAAATTGTATGGAAGATTCATATGTATTATTGTTTTCCGAAAAACTATATGTTGTGTGTCACCTTAACAAATTTTAATTATAAAAAAACGTAAAGCACATTTAAAGCGTAATACATAGGGATGAAACTCTAGGCCCAAGTCCATGGGCTTGGGCCTAAATATTGATGACCTGAAACTTGATCGGGCTTTTGGGACCCAAAGCCTGAAGCCCTTAGGGCTCATTGGGTTTAGGGCCCGAAAAGCGTGATGGGCCTAAGGCCCTATGCGGGTTAGGGTTTTAGGCATCCAAATAATCTCATTTAGTATTCTAAACCTTCAGAAAACGCATTGGCAGCCTCCATAAAGCAATTGATTTAGTACAAATTTTTTTGATATGCATTCAATAGACTTATCTTATGATTCTAGTTTTGATATCGTCTTTATTTTTGTTATCATTTTTATATGTTTATTTATACATGTTAGGATGGATATAAATAATATTGAAGAACATAGTTGCGATTGGCAAATATTACGATCATCTTTACCATCTCCTACATCTTCTATTGGAAAGGATTCAAAAGATGTCAGTGATACTATTCCATTATCTAAGAAGCCCAAGTCTGAAGTATGGCATCATTTTGAAAAGATTGGAAAAGTTAATGGTGTAGAAATGTGCAAGTGCAATTATTGCAAGAAAATATTGACTTGTGGTGACAAATCAGGTACATCTCACTTATTAAGGCATTCTCAAAGTTGTTTAATGTGTCCAAAATTTCATGATGTAAGTTCTTTACTTAGTGGTCAAACTACTTTGATTAAAAAAGCGAAATTTGATCATAATTAATTTTGAGATTCAGTAGCAAGAGCAATTATCATGCATGATCTTCCATTTGCTTATGATGAATATGAAGAAGTTAATGCTGCAAATAGAATTCTAAATCATGATTTTAGATCTATTAGTAGAATTATGGCAAGAGTTGATTGTATGAAAATATATGCTAATGAGAAGGAAAGATTGACATCTTTATTGTCCTCTATTTTTGGAAGACTTTCTTTGACATCAAATACTTGGACAGTTGTTACTATTAAAAGGTATATGACTATGACTACTCATTATGTTGATGAAAATTAGAAAGTGAACTCTAAATTGCTTGTATTTGTGGAATTGGATGGTCCACATACTGAAGAGTTATTAGCGGGTAAACCATATGGAGTATTGAAAGATTGGCGAATAGATTTAAAAATCTTTTCAATCACACTAGATAATGCTACTTCCAATGACAGTATGGTCAGAATTTTAAAAGAAAGGTTTCAAATGCAGAATGGGTTATTATGTGATGGTGATTTTTTTTCATATAAGATGCTATGCACATATCTTGAATTTGATTGTTTATGAAGGATTGAAAGTGATAGATATTGCTTTGAAAAAAATTGGAGATTGTGTTAAATATGTTAGATCTTCTCAAGGTAGAATGAGAGAATTTGAAAAATATATCAGGGATGAGCACTTGGAAGATGTTAGTGGGGGTTTTTAAAGTTAGATGTACCTAATAGATGGAATTCTACTTATTTGATGTTACAAACTGTCTTAAAGTATCGTCTTGCAATCACTGCATTATACTATAGTACTGGTAATTCTCTTATTAGTTTTACCAAAGATGAATGAGAGAGAGCAATGAAGATTTCTGATATATTGGGACTATTTTATGAGATTACAAACTTGATATTAGGATCATGGTATCCCACTTCCAACTTGTATTTTATACAGGTTGCAATGATTGAATTGAAGCTTAAAGAACTTTGAAGTTGCAAAGATGAAGTAATAAAAACAATGATATTAGCAATGAAAGAGAAAATTGAGAAGTATTGGGATGAGTATTCTATTACTATTGCATTTGGATGGTTCTTGATCCAAATACAAAATTGGAATTTCTAAGATATTGTTATGAAAAACTTGATCCTTATAATTATGAAGAGAAAGTAGATAGTTAAAATAGTATTGAGAAGATTATTTCATGCTTATGAACAAATGTGGATATTATCTGATCAATCTAGTGTAATTATGTTGAAAGATTCCAGTTCATATGCACATGAATGCTCAAAGTTAAAAGGCTCAACTACATCTTCTTCTAAACTTTTTCTTGAGGTAAGCTTGATTTTTTACCTTAATATATTTAATTTAGTATAATATTTTTTATAATATGCATACTTTTTTCTTTGTACAATTGTAGGATTATCGCAAAGAAATGAAGCAACAACTTTTAAGAAAGGGTAAATGTGAACTTTATATATATTTGGATATGGAGAATGGAGATGATGATTCTGATATGAATGTTCTAGATTTTTTAAGAACAGTTATCATTCTCCTAATTTATCAATGATGGCAAAAGATATTTTGAGTATTCCCATAACTACAATTGCTTCAGAGTCCACTTTTAGTATTGGAAGTCACATTTTGAGTAAGTATAGAAGTAGATTACTTCCGAATACGGTGCAATCTCTTATTTGTGCACGTAATTGGTTACATGGATTTAAGGAATTTGATACTTAAGGTAATGTAATATTTATTTTTTATTAATTGTGCATATTGGTTTTAATAATATATTTTGAATTTATATGTTTTATTGAAATAGATGAAGATATGGAGATGGAAGATACTCAAACATATACACAAGATTCAAATAATGATTGATATTTTGATATAATGTTATCATTTTTTTGGTTTAGGATAATTTTAATTATGTTATCATGGATTATGTTATTTTTTGAATAAGTTATATGAATTGAGAATTCATATATTAATTTTAATTTATTTTATATAAAGTATTCAATGAATATTAATATTAATAGTGAATAATTTATAAAATATTTTATGTATTGTACGGTAAGCCCGTGGGCCGGCCCGACCAAGCCCGGACCAACCAATAATCAAGGTAGGGCCATGCCAATAGTAATATATGTAATCGCGCTTCAGTCCGACCTTAGCCCGATTTTTAGCGGGAGCTCTTTAATTTAGGGCCGGGCTGGGTTACCAATGATATATATTTCTATTTTTATTAAATTTCAATATAAAAAAATTTGAGGATTACCAATGACATATGCTAAATAAATGTAGTAACTATATTATACATGTAATTTGTATTATTTTTTGTAAAAATTTAAAACAATGCTATTACATTATTTATTTTTAAAAAAACACATCGAATCATTTGAGATAATGATATAATGAACAATTAATTTTAATTATTGAAATGTAAGAAAATCATAATTATATATTACTATTAAACAAAACGTTATCATTTTTTATGAATATTTACATTTATATTAGTTTGATATTAGTTTAACATACATGATAATAAAATTTTGTTACGGGTAAAATCGGTATCCGGTGGGAGGCCGATTTAAGGTGACAGGTGTGATCGAGAATGTCGCACTTAGTTGTGTTTTTCACGGTTGGTTCAATTGAAGTAAAAATGAGCAAAGATTTTTACGTGGAAACCGCCGGAAAGCGGAAAAACCGCGGAGCTACCGGAGCTCATCGGAAAAGGTTTTCACTAGACGGAGAAGGTGAAGAAGAGAATACAAGTTGAAGAATCCTTCTTTTTGTGTCCAACCCCCTTTTTGTCATAGTTCCTTCTATTTATAGAAGGGTTCAATCTGACCGAATCATGACATCTGCAAATGTCGGTTGCTTTATGGGTACCTCAAACGTCACGACACTTCGTCTCCCGAACCTTTCCCATATAAATAAGTGCCCTTCGCGTCAGTTCTTTCCTTTGCCCTCTCTGTTGCCTGCAAGAGTTTTGTGCCCTCCGCGCTCCGTTGCACTCATCTGCCGCTCGATTGTCGCGATATCTGTCGGAAACCGCCAATTTTCTAAGTATCATTCGGTTCTTCGTCTTTTCCGTTCGGTCTTCTGGGATTTTTGACAGGTCCCCCTTGTCATTCTAAGTCCTTCACCCTTCCTGAATCCTGCCTCGTTCTAGGGTTTTGGGCTTCTTTCATTTTTTTTTGAAAATGGGTAGGAGATCTAGTGAACTAAACATCCCCTCCCTTCGCATTCGGTACTCAGTCTCCTAATTCAGCTTGATTATTTCGAAAGCAGTTTACGCTTCCCTCTTCATCCTTTAATAGTCCGTTTTCTCTATATCTTTGCAATCCCGATTTACTGTCTCGCCCCGAATTTCATATTCTGCTTTACTACTTTCCTTTTCTATTCCATATTCTGCTTTACTACCTTCTCTATTCCCCCGAATTCCATAGCCGTTCGTAAAGCCAAGTCCCCGATGGATGGCCGATCTCACTTTCAATTTCGCCGATTCGAAGGTAACCCCAACTTCATTGTTAAAGCCCCTGATACTCACCACGATTGGTGGTCATCATTTGTATAGGTAGCACCCCCTTCGAGTTTTCGATGGAATTTCCCAATCGATCCTCCGAGCCCATTTAGAGTTAAGCTCTTCGGCACATACCAATCTTCTTCCAAATCCCGTGAGGTCCTTTACGAGAGGCTTAGTCGAGGCTCAATCCAGTACGAGTCTCGTGCCTTGATGTTTTCGGGTGAATCCCTGAAAAGATCGAGTATTATCGGTCGTTCTCGAGATCCCCATTGGCCCGATATCATTTCTTTCGACGGCGCCGATTCGAGAAACTTTCCTCTCGGCCCCACTCCGTCACTTCCTCTTGTTTCGGCTTCATCCCCGATCCCCCACCTGTTCGAACCGAGGCCCCCAAGAAAAAGAAGAGGGTCAGAATCGGCATTATGCCTTATTACTTTTCCTACTTCCGTTTTCAGCTGAAGAGATGGCTCGAAGAAACTCCCTAGAGGATTCGGTGATGGCGCGGTTCTCTGCCGAGATGTAGAGGGCGCAGGAACCCGAGGTGTCCTCCCCTGCACAGGCCTTTCTTCTATCTAACAGTTACTGTGAATTCCCGTTTATAATCTTTTTCGGATTGATACGTTTGGAACTCAGCCAGACGCCACCGATCTCTCCTCGGGGGAAGATCCAGTAGTAGAAGTCTCCGAGACTTGGGAGTTGACTCCCCATCCTTAGGCCGGAAAAGGGAAAGAGAAAATTCCTCCATCACTCGATCTCAGTGATGCTCCCATTCCTGATGCGAGATTCTTTTCGGCTGGTGCTTCGACATCAGCTCCCCCAATTGAGATACAGAGGGATTCAACCCTTGTGGAAGTAAGAGATAACCCGATGCTCCCCAACCTTCAGTTCCAGCTGAACTAAGGAGAATCCTGGATGGAGCTATGCCTAGTACCTTGGATGTTTGATCGGAAACGGTACTTGAAGGGATCTGGCAGGTACGCATCCCGTTTCCTCTTCTAAATTCTAAGTAGTCGGTTCTTGACTCGACAATATTCCTTCAGGCTTTAACTCTTGGATGGAGAGTGGTTAGAGAGATTGGTTCCCAGTCGGAGGTAGTCTCTTGACTTCAAGCCTAGGTTGTGCCTCAAGATGCCCAGATAAAGTTGTTGGAGGAGGAGGGGAGTTCGCTGAAGATCGTTCTAGGGAAACGCGCTCACCAGGAGGAAGAATTGCGGAATGTGGTCGAGGAAATGGGAAAGGTGGTTGACGAAGCTAAATCGGAGAGAGAAGGCCTCAAAGTCTGATTTGAGGAGGCAGAAGCGGAGTTAGAGCATTCCAGGGACCGCATCTCGGCACTAGAGGCCGAATTGCTTGATCAACAAGCATCTCGGCAGGGTCTTCTGGATGATTTTGTTAACTCGGCCTGTTTTGCCGAACTCTCCGATATCTATGCAGGAGACTTAATCGGCTTACTTCTGTACCGTCAGAGGCGACAGTTCAGCCGGGAATTCGGGCTTTCAATCATGGATCTACGCTTCAACAGGGTAAACCCCTTGACGAAGGATGAGAACATGCTTGATGTTATCGTAGATACTTTCTAGGCCCCAGAGTTCGGGTTCGAAGCTGATCGAGAGCGGCTGATTGCACTGATTCGAGCGAGGATAGAGCGAGAGAATGATTCCAAGTTGAGAGCCAGAATGGAGCAACATACCGGTTCCTCTGTCAATCCTCCCATTAATCCCCCATCTCCTCCAGCACTTTAGTGACTTTTTCCACTTGGTGTATTTTCCCCTGCTGTAGGGCTTCTTGAACATTTTTGATATCCCGGTTCGGGATTTCCTTCTGATTTACTCCACTGTTTGCGCATCATTTTTGCCTTTGATGATATCACATTTCGGGGGAAGCCCCAAGTTGGTTTGTTATGTCTATCACGTGTTTAGGCTTGGAAGGTTCGCCTATGCTTTTGTGATCCGAGGGTGGGTGTCTCTTTGCCAAACCTTTGTTTGGGCTTTTTGATTTTTGTTTGTCTTAGTATTTCCTCATGCGTGATGAACCGCTGCTAAAGAAGTAGGTCGGAACCCCTCATGGGTTGAGCGACTTCCCCAATCGGGAAGGGCCCTCTTTTGGCCGAACCCCATTGTTTTGAACATGGGTGGATTTTCTTTGGGTGCACTTGTCATCTTGAGATTTCGACAATAAGGTCAAAACTTAAGGGCTTTTCGGGGCTTACGCGTGCGGTTTACGGGAACCAATGCCCGAATTATACCAGGGCTTATTCTTGTCATCGACTTATGCCTGGTTTTTGGGAGATCACATGTATATGTATCGGGGAGATCCCGAGTTGGTTTGACGTATCCCGCAAGGGATGCCATTTTGGGGGATGTGCCTGGGTTCGCGTTGCTTGGCCAGGGCTTGTGGTTTAGATCTTTCACGGTCTGCCTGGGCTTATGCTTGAGTGTTTTGAGGGAGAGAATACCGAATTCTGTGCAATCCTGTGATGGAGATTGACATTGAGCCAGTTAGGTATAGAATTCCCTTAGGTGTGATGCATTCCACGACCTTGAGAATTCCACGCCGTCTAATTGTTCTAGACGATACGCTCCTTTTCTGATTACCCTTGAAATCCGATAAGGGCCTTCCCACTTGCGATCTAATTTTCCAACATGTCTTTGTGGTTGAATGCTTCGGAGCACCAAATCTCCCTTGGAGAATTCCCTTGGGGACACCGTCTTTTTATATCTCTTTTCCGTTCTCCTCTGATGAGCCCTAGTCGGCTATATATGTCTTTTCAGGGTTAGTTCGATAGGGCATACGGCTTCTGCACCGTAAACCAATAAGAACGGAGATTCTTCCGTGGTGGTTCGAGGGGTGGTGCGATATGACCACAGCACTTCATCGAAGCGATCTGCCCATGATCCTCCAAAATCTTCAAGTTTAGTCTTCATTCCTAGCCGGAGCGTTCGATTCGTTACCTCTGTGAGACCATTGCTCTACGGGTGATCCACCGAGGTGAAGTTGTGTTTGACCGTATATTTATCCAGGAATGCCTCCATTCTTCCCCAACGAATTGGGTTCCATTATCGGTCACAAGTTCTTGAGGGATTCCGAACCGGATGAAGATATTTCTCCACAGAAATCGAATAGTGGTCTCCTCTGATATTTTTTCCACGGCCTCAGCCTCCACCCATTTGGGGAAATACTCGAATCCCACGATGACAAATTTCCTTTGGCCCAAGGTTTGGGGGAACGGCCCCATGAAATCCACTCCCCATCGATCGAACGGGCATGACAATGGAAGAGGGGTCAGGTTATTTACTGGTTTTCTCGGTGTACTCGCATGGTATTGACATACTTTGCATTTCTTCACCATTTCGGTAATATCCCACTCCATAGTTGGCCAATAATACCCGGTTCTCAAGGCTTTCCTGCATAAAGATCATATGCCGACGTGGCTGCCACATTCCCCTTCATGCAGATCGATTATAAGTTCTTGAGAATGCTTTGCCCCGACACACCTCAAGAGGGATATGCGATAGAGAATTCCATTTACCAGTGCATATCTCTTTGCTCTAATCTCTAACTGTCGGGCTTTGAATCTATCAGATGGTGTTTCTCCATTTCGTAGATACTGGATGTAGGGTGATGTCCAATCATCGATGTGACTCAGCTGTGGAGAGATATCATTTCCTTGTTGCTGGGTAATATAATTCACGGCTCGCAAGGTCACTGAATATCCATTGTACTCAATTCGACCGCCCATTTGGCAACCCTTCCGGAAATCTCTGGTCGAGATAGGATATTCTTCAGGGGCTGATTGGTGAATACCACGATGTGCAGATCTTGGAAATATGACCTTAGCTTTGTGGCTGTCATCTTCAGAGCCAAGATGAATTTTTCTGTCACCGAATAACATGTTTCGGCCGATAACAGAAGCTTGCTCACATAATACACCGGAAGGTGATTATCTGCCAAGATGGTTATCAAGACTGCGCTGACTACAATGGGCGATATAGACAGATATAGTCCTAAAGGCACTCCTGCTCTCGGAGCCACAAGAAGCGGGGGTGATGAGAGATATTCCTTGAGTTTTTCAAAGGCAAGCCGGCAATCCTTTTTCCATTCTAGAGCATTTCCCTTTCGCAAGACCTTGAAGAAGGATGCCGACTTATCAGCTGATCGAGATATGAAACGGCTAAGGGCAGCCAATTTACCCATGAGGCTCTGGTACTCCTTGATTGTCCTTCAGGGTTGCATTTTGCATATTGCCTTAATCTTCTCGGGGTCAGTCTTGATTCCTCTCTCTGATACGTAATGCCCCAGGAATGTTCCACTTCGCATCCCAAAGCAACATTTCAGTGGGTTGAGTTTTAACCCGTATGACCGGCACAAAGAGAAACAAGAATTCAAATACGCTAAGTGGTCTTCTTCATTCATAGATTTTACGATCATATCGTCCACATATACCTCCATCGAGGTACCGATTTCAGAACATAATATTTTATTTACCAACCTCTGATAAGTCGCCCCAGCATTCTTTGAACCGAAGGGCATGGCCACGTAACAGTAAACCCCATCCTTGGTGTAGAAGGTGGTTTTCGGTTGGTCTCTCTCGGTAATGAAAATTTGGTGGTATCCCGAATAGGCATCCATGGTGCTCAGGAATCGGGATCCAGCAATGGCGTCTACTAGCTTGTCAATCTTTGGCAAAGGATAAGGGTCCCTTTCACAGCAGGCGTTGAGGTCGGTGAAGTCAATGCACATCCTCCATTTTCCTCCATTGTCAATCTTTGTCTAGGGGGTTCTCGGGGTTTCTTTTCTGCCATCATCACTCTCGACTTTTTCGCGTAGGGGTCTCAGCAGGAAGATACATAACAGGACTGGGCGACTGGTTGGTCGATGCCCATCGTGCAAATGCCCCTCGATGTCGGGAATTTAATTTTCAAATGCACCGTGGAGGGTATCATACCGAATTGGTTGATGCCGGGTCGCTCGAGGATGATGCTGTATGATACCTCTGAATCCAGGATCAAGAATTCCAACCTCTCGGTTCGGTTCTGCCCTGTCGCATTGAATGTTACGGGCAGGGTTATTTTCCCGATAGTCTGCACAGCCCGTTGATCGCTCCATGCACACGTGGCGGATGTTTCCCTCGCTGGATGATGCCATTAACTCGGCTACTTCTTTCTTCATGATGTTGCAGGAGGATCCTTGATTAATAAGAATCCTTCTTACCTTGGTGCTCCCGCATATTCCCGATACCACCCAAGGTTCATCTCTTGCGGCTGGGGTGACTGGGACGTCTTTGCCGGAGAAGCTGATCTCTTCTTTTTCCCAAGCAGTTTTCTCAGTCGAACCATCTCCTATCTCGAAGACTTCTCCTCTTCTGGCTTCATCCAAATATCTCTTCTGCGCTTTTCCGGATACATCCATTTCGGTCCCTCCGAATATCACATGGATTTCCCGAATGTAGGGGGGACTTCCTTGCATTGGGTGTGAATTCCGTGAATTTTCCGGTACGTCTTGTCCTCCTCCGAGATTCGGTTTCCTATTGGCTTTCGGGTCTTCCCTCACTGGTTTTGAGGGGAACTTTGGATATCGGTTACCTTCATTCCTGGTTCGTTCGTTACGTCCTCTTTTCCGGTCTGTCATCGATGCGGGGTTTCGTATAGTGTTGCTCATTCCCCCGCCAGCATGATATTGCTCGATCATCCTCTTCATTACTTGGTAGTTGGCAGTATCATCCCGCTAGTCTTGTGTATTTCGCAGAAGGCATCTATTCTGGCTAGTTCCACATGATATATTTCACGATGCTTGTTCGGCCTAGGCCCCTGGTTAAGTTGGGTCTCTTGCTGCGGGCTCGGATGGATCTTCACGCGGCTTTTCATCTCGGCCCTGAGGTCGTCATCAACTCGGATGTACTTCATGATTTTCCTTAACAATTCTCTGAGATTCTTTGGCAGGGACTTTGATAGACTCTGTCCCAATTTCGACGTTCCTAAGGCCCGTTTCATTATTTCTACCCTCTCCTTTTAATCCAGCTGGACGTCTTGCGCTTGGCAGTTAAATCGGTCGATGAACCTTCTCAAGCTCTCTTTTCAGTGGTCATACCTAACAGAGTATAATGCTGCCTTTGAAGGTGGAGCTTCGATGTTGAATTGATCAATATGAGAGTGAAATTATAGGCAATGCTACAAAACAATTTTACAAATTTATTTAGATACAAACTCCTTAAAGCATCACTAATGTTTGTTTTTGTAAAGCATCACTAATATTTTGGATCATTACTTCTTGTAGAAAAGTAGGGAGCTTTTGTACTGTTGACTCCCAAGTGCTATATAATAATTCAAACCCTCTTCATACTCCATACCATACACAATGATATGGAATAACATAACTAGTCTCTGTATTAATTGTTGTTTAGATTCTGTTGACCTTCGTTCATATACCCTTTTTGAGAAAAAGAATTACTATTCTTGCTATATATTCTAGTCCAGTGTTTGTATGGTTAAATCAATGAGGGCCGACATGTCTACATGTGTGGATCTTTTCAACAGTAGAGATTTTCCATGCCTAAAGCCTTTTGGATCGTCCAGCTCGTACTCTCCATTTGCAGTCTTGAGTTGCTTGTAAAGGGCAACGTAATTCAAGATGTGTGGCATCCCTTTCCGTAATATGAAACTCACGACCTATCTGTTTAGAGTAATCAACAATAGCCAATCGAAATGATTCCTTGTCGGGAAATAACTGACCCTTCACCAAGGGATATGGTATCTTGTCACTTTCATCCTCCAGAGCATCTATGTTTCTGGCTAAATTTTCTACAAATTCGATTGGAACGCAGTGCTCATATTGCTCTTCTCCTTGTAAATCACAATCATGATCACAATCAGCAAAACTATCCATCATATGGTCTTTAGAATGGTGAGATTCATCTAGGCTGTAATACATTATATCACCTCCCAATGAATTTGGATTATTCAATCCATGCGACAAGTATTGATGCTGATAAGAATTGCTACAAGATGATTAGGTTAGATTGAATAATCCCATCATCGCTGCTACATGAACATAACTAGAAACAAAGATATCCAAGACCATTCCATAGTGATTGGAAGGGTTCAGAATTATAACATCGTAATCCGATGTTAGATCCATATATCGCACACTTTGGGAGCTAATATCAAAATATTGAGCAAAAATATTGAAAGCGTACTTTAACAAGTCAAGATCTAGCAGTTCATAGAGCTGCATCATCATATTTGTAAATGTTGAATCACATTGATAATTGTAAAAAGCCACTAGATCTTTTATCATAACCATGATAATCGCTCTTAAAGAATACTATTCCTAGCTAAGAAAAGTTCTAATTTTACTGCATGAACAATTTATCCTTTATATTTCTATTATGTACTATTTGCTGTTGTTTAACTTCGAGAAACGAATGTTGCTTAGGACATGTTATGAAAACGCTTTTTTTTCCCATATCATGAGTAGCTAAAGCACTTAGTGGTGACTTGGGGTAAAGAGTTTAAGAAGTTTAGTGTTTACTAAACCAAATAAATCAAGTATTACATCATTTCCTTACAAAACAGTAGAGATCCAAGAGAGGGAAGTAGTGAAACTCACAAGAGCAACCCTATTAGAGGTAGACCAAAAATTACGGAAAACAAAGGTTTGGGTAAACTTAGACCTTTGCTTGTTATGTGAATGATCTATGGTTTTAGAGGAATAGTTATAGCAACTTACATATTAACCTTAGGAGCCCCAAGGCACCACCTACCTCATCTTAGATACAATTGAGTTTAAAAGTTTGTTTTTTTCTTTACTATATTTCATCGTAAATATACCTTGATCCTAGTTTAGACTAAAGCTATCAACATGACAATGATTGCATACATCGATACTCACAAGCACTTGCTCTTCGTGTTCGACTCTAAACACTATGTTTATAATTGTATTATATTTGAATGTGTATTAGGTTTATAAATTTATTTAATCGAAGAGTTTGCATATTTACGACGTGTGTAGATTTTTCGTTATCAATGTATGTTTTACAAATTATAATGTTATACTCTAATTGATATTAATATGATGATTTTTTATATTTTGATTTATTTACATTTATTAAGCTTGTGTTATTCATTTCTAAGAAGATATTGATGAGTTTGATGAAATGTTGATAGTCTTCCAAATTATTTTAATTCATGGTAGATAATTGAAATGGTTGAAGTCGAGGCACTATTTATAGAGACTAGAAATAGTTGATGTATTTGGTGTAATACTAAAAATAGTGAATTTCAACAACAAATTTCAAAAATTTCCAATGTCTAAAATGTAACACAACACATTCCAAAGTTCATGATGTTTCATCTTCACGAAAATGTTGATATAATGCTCAAGATGATATGTTACTTATTTTTAAATAATTTATAGAAATTGAATTGATAAACAAAAATTTACTAATGTCGTTGCAAAAATAGAAATTTTTGTATCAAATAAATTTGTAATCCCTAATCCTCACAAAATAAAAGTAAACACAAAATGTAATGGAACTCAAGGTCGATCACAAAGTGCTTGTGTTTGCTATGTGTTTCAGCAGATCCAGATTTCGGAAATAGTGGTCCTTAGTTTAAGCCCATACTAATAATAGTAAGCAAGTTCAATAAACAAATTCAAGTCTTAACGCTGGAAATAACAGATACTGGTTCTAGTACAAAGTATTATTAAAATCCTTATGGGTGTGCAGGTGATGTGGTACTAAGGTCTCTAATTTAATTTAAAAAGTTTTTATACTCACAACTTCAAATAACTTAGATCTACCCAAGTCATTTATCATATTTTTGGTTAAGATAGTCCCTCAATATCATCACCAACTTCTCAATAAGATATACCCATATGCAAAGTATATAGAACTAGTTCTACCTGATTCTATTAGTTCTACGTTAGACTAATACCTACTGTTGCCGCCTTGATTTGTTGGTTTACCTCTAAATCAAGCATCTGAGTTGCGGAGCTACTTATTTCCCCTCTTTGGTCTACTCATGAAATGATAGAATAAATGCTAAGATATAATGACAAATCATATTATAAACTCTAGCTCCCACATTACCATTCTATTTCTTAAGGCATCGGCTAAAGTTTAGCTATTCATGTATAGAAGGTAAAACATGATAGCATTGAGATAAAGCAGTTAAAATGTCAAAGACATCGTGAAAAAATTGGTCACATAAACGAAAAATGTTCAACAAACGAAACTAAAGCAAAATTGGTTTTGATTTCCGTCTGCTACTGTTCACAGTCTGAAACAGTAGTACTGGACAGGGTCTTGGTGTTCGTTCTTCACATTAGAGGTTCTTCTCTAGAAAATTGCTCTTGTTCTTCCCTCTAGTATAGTGTTCGTCATGCTAGAGGAGAAGCCCCCTTTGTCTTGCTGCTGCTGAAGCTCCCGAAGCTATGCCTATTCTCTCTCCTCGCAAGAAAAATATTTTCTTCATTTCACAAAGCAAGTACGAATTTATGACAATCCTTTCTTCTCATGCCTTTGACTCGCAAAATCCTGTCATGATAGTACATGCATTGTCCCCTCTATTATGTTGCACATATGCTAAGTTGCTCTGATAAACGAAAAAATTCACACGTCGTAAATGTAAACTTTCTTATCAAATAAATTTATAACCTAACACACATTCAAGCATAAAACAATTATGAGCCTAGTGATTAGGGTCGAACACGAAGAGCAAGTGCTTGCTATGTGATAGTTAATGCATGAAATCAGTGTCTCGTTGGTAAAATTAGTCTTAACTAGGAATAAAACAGAATTACGATGGAATGCAGTAAGGAAAAGCAACAAGTTTTGGAATTCGGTAGTTTCTGAAATGGATGGGTGATGCCTTAGGACTCCTAGGGAATGTATGCCTATTACTAAATAAACTCACATAAATTATAAGCCATACAACTAACTTACAAGATCTAGGTCTACCCGGATTCTTGTTTTGCCCCTAATCTTTGGTCTACCTCTAATTAGGGTTGTTAAGTTGGGTTTCACTACTTCCCCCTCCTAGATCTATCCTAGTTTATTAAGGAAATGGTGTGACTTATGGTTTATTAGGTCTATGAATGGATTAGCATATTTCTCCCCTTTTTATCCCAAGGCACCCCCCTAAGTGCTTAGCCACTCATGATAAGGTAAGGGAAAACATTTTTATAGCATATCCTAAACAACATCCTTGCTTTAAAGCTAAACAACAACAAGCAATATCCAACAGAAGTGGAAAAGACAATTTGTTCATGCAGGAAATCCAAATCTAGTCTTAGCTAGGAACAGTAAAGATCAAGAACGAAAATAAATTCTCAAAGAGAAGCTGTGTTCTTCTGGTTCGTTGTTCCCCTCCTTCTTCTTCCTCCAGAAAAATCTCCAGAAACTTGTCGTGAGTCTCCAAAGTGAGATCTCTCTCATCTTTCCTTCCTTTTTATCCAAAATCTCCTTTTTTCCTCCTTAGATTTTGTGTGTACCACTTTTCAAACTTTTGGACTCATCTTCTGCCACTACACTGTGCATATTCGGCTTCTTGGGATTCGTGTTGCGACATGCACTGCATTGCTCGAATAAAACTATTAGAAGGTTGAGACTAAATCGTAGATTTAGTCCCAACTAAGACTAAAATAACACAATTGCGGTATTTATGCTCAAAAATATAAAACTAAATTTTTGTAGCACAATATGAAACTTTTCCATACATTCAATCACTCAAAAATATGTGTTATCATGCTCCTTGCACAAAATTTTTGTCTTCTTTCCTGATTTTTGTGATTTGCTGCTAGACTTAAAACACATTTGTAACATAGAATGGGTTAAATCAAACGATTTAGTCCATTTGTACATAAAGTTCATATGTTAACTAAATTATTCAAAAATAGTTACAACTATGAAATAAACAACTAAAAAATTATAATTTCATATTATAAACTTAGGAAAATTTGTGTGCTATCATGAATATATTTTTTTCGTATGTGCATTTTCAATTATAGAATTTTACTCCATTTATACAAAAGCGACCGACAAAATGTGTATTGTCAACAATATTCGATTGAGCCTTCTCATTAGGTGCTTGAAGCCAACTTTATATTCTCCCACACTCCTTTGAGGTTATGTGGTAGTAAAGAGTACTTTGGTAAAGAAAATATTACGAAAAACAAAATCAAACTTCAAATTAAATGTCGAAAAACATAATAAATCAGTCACATGCATAGAACTTGTACAAATAATGTTTTATTGCAGATCCTTAGCTGCAAGCACCTATACACACATACTTAATTCTAACATGACTAAATTATTTATTAAATTTCTTGATTTTTAAATTTTTTCAATAAATTTCTCTAATTCAATTTTTCTAGATTAGCAATGTAATTTTACCAATATGATGAAATTACACTCAATGTATAGATAATTGATTTCTGACTATAGATGATGTGGAAAATTACATCAATAAATTTTGATTCAGTCAAAAGCTTATTAATCAATAAGCTTATTCAAGAGTGATTCTCATTGACAAATATCTTATTACATAAAAAAATAAATTTTAAATTATATTTTTTATAAAATATTCAAAAAAATTGAAAAATTAGAGTAATTTAGAATTAACACAATTTGGCGTAGAAAATTTACAAATTAATTATAAAATCAAGATATTTTACAAGGATATTTTATCAGCACTCTTGAGAAAAGTTGTCCCTTGACAAGGGTACAATTTTATGATGAGGATGATCACTTTATCAAAATCAATGGTTGATGCCTTCCTAGTTCCTATTACACATTCCCAACAATCTACTCTAAGAAGATCCTATTTAATCTCATTTCTGGGTTTTCTACTTGTGATAAGTCGATGAATACAAAGACAAAGTCTTCAAACGACTATCGCATTTGAGAGAAACCCTTATTTTGCGGAAAATGTTATGTGACACCTCAGAATATATTCAAAAGCTTGCTTGCATACCTGTCCCACAACCTCCTCCGGATGGTGGATAAAATGAGAGCAGAGGGCGAGGAAGGATTTTTCTTTTTTTTTACAAAAAAAGTTTTGATCACGGGAGACCTTGTGCTTCTGACCATAAGGCAGAGAAGCATCTAGTAATCTTTTCTTGATTTCAGTCAAGTGTGACCACCATCCCTAATTTTCATGTTTTATGAGTTATAATTCATGGTAATTTTCATCTTATAATCCAATTGATTGTGATTTTTCCAACCACAACAGTTATAATATGTTATAAAAATATACATTCTAAGTTTTTTATTTTTTACATTTTTTAAAAATACCAGTAACGAAATTTTAAGGCTTGATTTATTTTGCATTATTTGCTTCATTTGTATTATTTGAATTTCTATAAAATTTATTTTTAATAATAAATGATACATCATAATATAATGTTATTTTAAAAATATATTTTAATAATTTTATTGTCTAAAACATAATATCATCAAGATTAGACCTTTTTTACAATTATATTATAAAAAAAGTCTAGTTGTTTCTAATTCTATTAAATAATAATTGAAAAGTATTCATTAATTATAACTTATAGAATTTTAATATTTAATGCTGCTATAAAATTATCTTAATCGTATTAAATTCAATGATACTTTTATATGTTAATTTTAAAAAAGTAAAAAAAAATCATATTTATTTCACTAAATGCAATATATCTATTTATGTATGGATAAAAAAAAAACACATACACACACACAATGCTATTTAAAAAGAAAAGGCTGCTCCTGCATATGCACATGCGCTTCTGGACAAGCGCCACGGCCCACGCGGTTGACAAAACAGAATCATCCCAACCTAATCCGCACTTGCTTTCTCCTTTTTCCCTCTCCCATGGCGACCACCGCAGTCCCCCCGCTGCCGCTCGTCTTTCTTCTTCTTCTCCTCCGGCATTCTGATGCGAGCAGTCCGATTAAGACGGTGGTGGTGCTCGTAATGGAGAATCGCTCATTCGACCACATGTTGGGCTGGATGAAGAACCTCAACCCGGAGATCGATGGCGTCGACGGTTCCGAATCCAATTTCATCAATTCCACCAACCCTAATTCCACTCGGATCTTCTTCGGTAATCTGGGGCACTACGTCGACCCTGATCCTGGGCATTCTTTTCAGGCCATTCGCGAGCAGATTTTTGGCTCCGACAACACCTCCGCTTCCCCGCCGCCAATGAACGGCTTCGCGCAACAGGCTTTTTCCATGGATCCTGAAATGCCTCAGAGCGTCATGAATGGCTTTACACCTCAGAAGGTGCGTTTCGCTGCTTCCTCAGATTCCGTCCTTGATTTGGTTGATTGAAATCAACAACTCACAGGTTGCGGTCTACTCAGCCTTGGTATCGGAATTCGCCGTCTTCGATCGGTGGTTCGCTTCCGTACCCGCGTCGACGCAGCCGAATCGCCTCTACGTCCACTCCGGGACCTCCCACGGCGCCACATCCAACTTAGCGACTCAGCTAGCGTTGGGATACCCCCAGCGCACCATCTTCGATGACCTCCACGACGCCGGACTGTCCTTCGGGATCTACTACCAGAACATTCCGGCGACTCTGTTTTACCGGAATCTGAGGAAATTGAAGTATATCTCGAAATTCCACTCCTACGGCTCCTCCTTCAAGAAGGACGCAATGAAGGGGAAACTGCCGGCGTACGTGGTAGTAGAGCAGCGGTACTTCGACTCGAAATGGGAGCCGGCCAACGACGACCACCCTTCCCACGATGTGTTCCAGGGGCAGATGTTTGTGAAGGAGGTGTACGAGGTACTGAGGAGCAGCCCGCATTGGAACAGTACCCTGCTCCTGATCACTTACGATGAGCACGGCGGATTCTATGACCACGTGGCCACGCCGAATAGAGGCGTCCCTAGTCCAGACGACGTGGTTGGACCTGAACCATTCCTTTTCAACTTCGACAGGCTGGGTGTCAGAGTCCCCACCATCGCCGTCTCCCCATGGATCGTCAAGGGCACAGGTAACCGCAGCAGTATTTAATCAAGTACGGGAATCGGAATCGGTAACTTGAGGATACGAATGGTTTTCTGAACGTTTGCAGTGGTTCATGGACCCAATGGCTCCCCGACCTCCACATCAGAATACGAGCACTCTTCGATTCCGGCGACGGTACGAAAGATGCTTGGCCTGTCTTCCCCTCCCCTGACGAAGAGGGAGGCGTGGGCGGCACCTTCGACGCCATTTTCCAAACACTCGGCGAGCCGCGATGGGATTGCCCAGGTACAACACGCACATGTGTAGACATTCGTCGGCTTTGAGCTCATGATCATGCGTGTTGACGCAGTGCGACTTCCGGTCCCGGAGAAGATACGGGAGGGGGAAGCGAGGGAGGACGCGAGAGTGAGCGAGTTTCAGCATGAGCTGATTCAGCTGGGCGCCGTGCTGAGAGGAGACGATGTGCTGACGAGCTTTGAGGGCGGGAGGTTCGGTAAGGAGATGAGTGTGAAGGAAGGGAAAGAGTACGTTAAGGGTGCTGTGAAGAGCTTCCTGGAAGCCGGTTTTGCTGCCAAGAGAATGGGTGTTGATGAAGAACAAATCGTCCGAATGCGGCCATCTCTGTCCACGAGAACGTAGGCACCCGCCAACCCCCACGCTTGTACCTTAAGAAGCGGCTAATTATTGCTGTGCTAATGCATCTTGAATCGGGTTATAGTTGAGCGAATTATTATGATCTTAAACACACACACACACAATGAAAAAGTATCTGATAATAACCTCAGGCTCTCTAGAAGAATAGTTGAGTAGGTTTTCCCTCTATCTTAGATTCTTATGGGCTTTGGATGATTGGTTGATGCATTGTTGGGGGTTGGAATTTTGTTACCATGTAACATGCTTGCGTTTTGAGGTGCTTATTGCTCTCGATCTTCTTTCTTGAATTTGGGATTACGCACTTTCTTTCATCCACACAATCTTGTCTTGGCTTTGATATTATAGCTTCTTGAGGAATAAAGTGATATGGGTGTGAGGTGGCTTGTTCTATCCAAGATCTAAGATGTTTCGCCCGTATAACTATGTTTTCAACTCGCAATTTTTTGATCACCAGAAAATCTTGTGTGTTCGGGTTCACCCTGGTCAACCCAGTCAAACTTGGTCAAACACAATGACAAATAGTAATGAGTGAATATGTCTATGTCTAACAAGAATAATTCTTAAACATCACATGGTTTTCTAATTTAAATAAAAATAACAAAGAGTCGAAACATTTCATACAAATCACAATAACAAAAAATTATCAATCACAACTATAAAGATATTTGTCATTGATAATCACACTCATCATATTTCTCAAGTGTCATGTTTTGAATATCTTCAAATATTAATTCAATAACGTTAAAATTCAACTCTTCTCCCACTTCAACACTTTCCGTATTCAGCAAACCTATATGATGAAGAAATTTCACTACTAGCATTCTAAGAACATAATTACAAAATATGTAAACAAACCTTCATCTTCATGTTCAATACTTTTTTACTCTACTGTTGGAATTTCTATTTCTTCATATAATGTTTTTTCAATATCTTCAACATCCAAAAATGGGTCTTCCTCATTTTCCAAAACCATGTATTAATTTCTATAATTTTATCAATATCAATGGGATCATAATGCTCTTGTACAACAATACATCTACATAAACTGAATTCTCGATATAAAGTTAACAATTGAAGATCTTCCTTTCACTGAAGAATTAAACTATGAAGTGCAATAAAATTTGTTGCAAACCTTGTTTCAGCTGGTCTAACAATTTCTCTCCATCATTCCCTTTTTCTTAACCATGCAAGCCAATGTCTATGGTTATGCACAAATCTCGATGCTGTAGCAGCTCTTTGGACAAGTTTTTGAATGCTTGGAAACTTTTCAATATCTTTAAACATCAATTAACACAATGTGCACCACATGGAAATCAATTTATAGACGGAAAATGATCTTAAATGAGTACTCCTACAGCTTTGTAGTTAGAAGCATTATCAGTAACAATATGCACAATATTTTTAGGTCCCATCCATTCAATGATCTTTTTAAATATGTCAAACAATGTTTCAGAATTTTTATCTTGGTCATAAGCATCCACTAACGTACAAAAGATCATCCCATTCGGACTATAAACGAAAAAATTAATCAAAGATTGATAGATTGTGTTTATCCAACCATCAGTCATTATACCACAACCAGTTTCCTTCCACGAGCTTCTAATACTATCAATCCAATTATGTAACTCTTGTTTCACTTTTCTCAATAAAGTCACACGTAGCTCATGATATGATGGAGACTTGAATGCATTGCCTAACTTTGATACAACTATCGGCATGCTTAGAAAACAATGAGACTTACAACAATGAGTTGGGATAAGTATCATAGAAGAAATTAACAATCTTTATATATGCTATTGCTACTGCATCCTTTCCAATCCAAAATTTTTTTAAGGATGGTTGAACATTTTTTTACAGTTATCTTTTCTTTTACAACACTGTCCTCACTCTGTAATCTTGGTGCATCATTAGTTATAATATCCACATCAAGAAAATCAACAAAATCATCTAAAATTCCAATTCTCCTTTTCTTTTTCTGCATGCTTTTCATATCATCACAATGTTCTTCCGCTTTATTACTCATATCAAGAGGAACATGAGTACATGGTGTCACCTCCCCTTTTATACCAATAAGATTTAATTTTAATCTATATATCCCACCTCCTCTAAAAATCTTATCACAATATGTGCATGAAATACATTCACGTCCATTCACTTGTTTAATCACTGCAAAATTCCAACCTTCATCATACTTGTTGCTATTTCATGATGGAAGCGATTATTGAGTTGAAGCATTGCTTCCTATGCCTGTTTCATCCGACATTGCAAAAACTAACTACAACACAAGTGCAACCATTAATTCACCATATTTTAAAAAATATAAACATTCTATCTTGATTGAAAATAAACTCACAAAAACATAAATAAGAATTTTGTAACACTTTTATAAAATGAAATGAACTCACAAAAACTACCTTCTTTGTATAAAAAAGAAGCACAAATGATTATTGAAGAACAATGCTGCCCATGACTGTCAAAAGATATTTTTTCAACAATTCAATAGAAACTCATTTTTGGAAATCTCAAATACAAACAAAAAAATAGATCAAAAAAATTAAGCTAAACATGAAGAAAGCCAAAAAAATATTTACCCAAAAAATGTGTGTGTAATAACTTGGAATAGAAACAGAATGTATTAGGAATTGTGATTTTCTAAAACTCTAGCTACTTCAAGAACCCATAGGACATGAGGGTTTGATGTAACGAGGAGAGAAGAAAAGTAATTGAAAGAAAAATAGGTAATTAAATGTGGGGTATGTCTAGTTTAGGGTTACCCATCTCGGAAATCTTCTGGGTGTGGGTAACCTAGGTCAACCCGGCCAATTCCCAGTCGGGTTGAAAACACAGCCATATAATGCTCTCAACAAAATAACACTGCACAAGAGTGCATCAAGCCTTAAATATAATGGATCCAAAGAAAGGAGTGGACACAAGTCCAAAGAGATGATACTAATTGTAATGTGGGATCCTACTTAAGGCTGCCCGATTCCTTGCATGGGTGGGTTGCACTTCTGGTAAGACTGATAGCACATACTTTTGAGTGTTTCAAGATAAGAAAATGATTAGTATTCTAGTACAAAACACAGATTTTGTTGTGTGTTTATGTATTTGTGATTAGCAACATGGTTTGCATATTTTACTCCTAGTTGAGACTAAATCATAGATTTAGTCCTAATCTTAGTTCTAATCGTTCCCCTGAGCAATGTAGCATACGTCAACAACTCAAATCTCAAGGAACTAAAAGAGAATAGTGAAGTTGCATAAGATAGGGACAAAAGCTAAATGAAGTACACCAAAAACATTGTTTTTATTGTGTTTTTATATGTGTTTTTAGTGTGTTTAATAAGGTTAAATGTTTTTTAGTGTGCTAAATTATCTCCTTTTGTGTATTTAGTTTGCTGAAATGTGTTTATTGTGAAAATAGACTCAATTGGTAAGAATTGAGCCGAAAACTCTCATTTTTCCTCTAATCTATATTTAAGTCTTAACAAGGTAAGAGTTAGTACTGACAGCACATTTTCCGCATTGACAAGTCAAAAAAAAGTAGAAAAGCTTAGAAAAAACCACTTATCGCCAAAAGCAGGCATCTGAAAAGATAAGATATAGAGTACAGAACTTCCTTCTAAAAGCCCATAAAAAAGACAAAGATACCTCTACTTTGAGTGGGAAAAAGAAAAGAGGAAGTAGGAGAGAGAGGGGGATCGAGAGTGAATAGTAGACGAGCGTGAGCAGAGGAGAACGGTGGTTCTCCAGCAAACACCTTCGGCCAGCCTCAAATCTACGTCTACAGACCGTGTTTCTGCCCATAACTTTGAGATTCAATAGATCTACAGCCCACAGAAGCAGCCTGACACTTTTATTTTTGTTTCCTACACTCCATTTATGTTGTTGAACTTGGTAATGTTACTTTCTGCGTTTCTATGCTTTTTGTTACGTTTGTGATGCTTTGCTGTGAACGAGAAATCTCTTGTGAACTCTATCTTAGCTTATGAACATATTCTTGTTTAAGCCCTTCGTGTTTGATTTTAAGTTTAATATGTTGTTTACTGTTCATGCAACCCTTTGCCTAGTTTTTAAGCATGTTAAAATTGGGTTTAAGCCTATGAGCTCTCTTGAGTGACACAAGAGTTAGACCTTGGTATAAAACCCAACCAAGACACTTTCACTTTATATTTTCTACACATCCCTATTATTTTCTATGCTTCTTCACCCTTGCAACTTGTTCATTTCAACCGCTATCATTTTATGTCTTACACGCATGAGAGCTAAACCCTCAGAAAATTCCCCTGTTTCCAGTAAATGTAAAGGACTTCAAGAAATTGCAACCATTCCCTGTGGATTCGATTCTTGCTTACCAGACTACATTAATTCCTATAATTTGTGTAGTAGAATAGCTATAGCTAGGTTTATAAATTTCTTTTGATGCGTTGAATGTGCTAAACTGTGACATTTAGCATCCCATTCTAACGTTCATCATACACCAACTCCCAAGGTGAAGAAAAAGAGGATTTTTGGAATGATTAGAAATAGAAAATTACTCCATGACATTGAACAACATGCCACAGACTCCTGGGGGAGATCTAGGATGAACTTAGAACTTAGAGCGTGTTTGGTAGGGGTGTTTAAGCTAGTTTTACTAAATTTGTTTCGTGCTTGGTAGAGGGGATCAATTTCAATCCAGATTTAAACTAAACACCATTTTTCTAAGCTTCATGGATTAAAATTCAACCCACCCCCCTTGTATGTTTAAAATAAACTAGATGTTATCTCTTTTTTAGTGAATTTTTACCCTTTGATTTTTTGCAACTTCTCTAATTTAACCCTCTAGCTCTAATTCATTCTACATCCTTTCTCCACCAATTTGGTCATATTTTATGTACACATCTTTTCTTCTTGTTCATTCCTGCATCTCCCTTGACTGGATTTTTTCAGAATCCTTTTCCTACCACCATTGCGAATTTAACACCACAAGATTTGAGGATTTCTTTGATGTAAATTTTACTGCATTTCATTTGAAGTTTTCCTCAATTCCTCGATTTTCTTTCTTTGGGTCTCTATCAAAGGTTCTTTTCGGGTAATTTCTGATTTTCTGAATGATATGAATAGGTTTCTTCATATTGGGTTCATTTTTGCTCCTTGTATGGTCTTATAGTTGTACAATTTTTCTTCCATGATTTTTAAAGCATGAATTTTTTTAGGATCTTCTGACTCTTAGTAGATGAATGATTTTAATGATACTTTAATATTTTTTCTCTGTAGATTCTGCAAATGGATGATGATTTTGTGAATGAAATTGTTGCATTGATTGGGGTTAAAATATTGTTGTGTAATCTCTTGTTCATGAGATATGCAACACTAAGATATCTTAGCAAGACAGAGGATAATAATGGATCAATGTTGATTCAAACAAAATATTCTTATCTTGAAAAAATACCTTGATAGATAGATAGACTCAATAGATTTGTATCAGATTTGAATAGCACTGACTTTGAGACTTTGAGAATGAACTAAGACACATTCGGGAGGCTATGTTTTCTACTTGAGCAACATGGATTGCAGAACTCAAGATATGTACAAGTAAAAGAAAATGTTGCCATTTTTTTGGGAATTTTGGCTCATCATACAAAAATGCGTATTCATAAGAGGGACTAAGAAAGGTCAGCATATAATATTCAAAGTGCTTCGATGAGGTTCTATCTATTGTAATCATGATTCAAGATAAGTTTCTTTTTAAACCAATGCCAATACATGAAGAAAATGCTACTCCAAGATTCAAATACTTTGAGGTACTACTACTTGTACTTGAATATCTATATGTATGAGATTGATAACTTTCTTGTTTTTCTAGAATTGTTTAGGTGCATTGGATGGGACTTATGTCGATATACGTGTTAAAGAATCTCTAAAAGCACGATTTAGGTCTCACAAGGGAAAAATTTCTACAAATGTTTTGAGTGTTTGTGACAAAAACATGAACTTTATTTACATGCTCGCTGGATGAGAGGGTTCGGATGTGGATGGCCGTGTATTATGAAATGCATTTTCAAGACCAACTCGTCTCTTTGTCCGCATTGGTCAGTAACTCCAAGTTTTGATATTCTTTTGTATTTAGATATGCCATTCTTTTTCTGTAATCATTGTTGCTTTATTATATTAGATACATTAAATGCATCTAGGATATATGTATTGACATTTTTTTTTGGAATATTAGGTGAATACTATTTATATGACAATAGTTATACACATTGTGCTGGATTTTTGAGTCCATATAGAGGAGTTCGATACCACTTGAAGGAATGGGGTTCCGGTACACAAGCTCTACAAAATCCTAGAGAATTATTTAATATGCATCATATGCGATAAATATTATTGAAAGAGCTTTTGGTTTATTAAAAGGATGATGGGCAATCTTATGAAGTCCCTCATTCTATTGTTTAAAGATGCAAGCATTAATTATCATTGCTTTTACATTACTTCATAATTTGATTCGGTTACGGATAGATGTTGATCCTTTAGAGGATAGTGATGGCAATGATGTTTTGTAAGATGAATTTGTAGATGGTGTAGAGATAAACCAAGAATGGACAAATTGGAGTAATCTTGCTCAAGATGTGATATTTCAAAACTAGAATTGGAATAGGAGGAAAAGAAAATGTGGAATAGAAAAAGATCATACATGCAATCATGATCAATCAGAAAGCACCATGTGTTTTAATTAGCTTGCGACAACACAGGTAAAACATGTACCATAGCCAATTAGAGAGTGCCATGCGTTTTAATATGGTGTTGACATGTAGATTAAGAAAATTCCATGTGTTTTGATTGTGGTGACGTGTATCTCAATTAGAGAAATTATAGATAAGCATGACTAACATAATAAAAGGAACATAGATGAAAGGAAAAACATTTTTGAAAAGAGAAAAATGTGGGGGATCTGCTTATAGAGATATCATAAAAACAATTTGCATCATTGTGAATTTTGGTTTGATGAGAGCTGTGTAGTGGTTTCAAAATCACGAGATTTCTCAGCTTATAGCGTAGGCGTTTACGAAGAGTTTGGCTTTGGAAGGAGCTGGTTTCGAAAAAGGTAAGCGGGATGATGAGTTCTAAATTTATGTTCCTTTGTATATGTGTAAATTTGTGCTTCTATGTGTTCTAAAATGATTTTTATTTAGTAATTTTAAATTAGGAAAAATTCATGAAATATGACATGGTTTTCATATGTATCGTGATGTTTATGAGATTGAGGTGCATTATTTTGAAGTAGAAAACTTATGGGGAGCTGTGGTCGCACACTCCTATATGTCAAGCATGTTTGAGGCAACTCTTTATGGAGTTTTAGCCACCAAAGGGTATGAGGTTGAGGAATAGAAAAAGGGAAAAGGAGCTTCAATCGTGAGGAGTTGGTAAAGGGGGTGGCACCCCTTTACTGATTTCATGAGGGCCAAAGCCAAAAAGAACTTCTTGATCTTGGCCTCTAAGGTTGCCAAACTAAAGTTACTGAGATTAAGGGGTGCAACCATGCACATAAATGGTCACATAGTTAATGGACTCATGATATGTCAAATGTTATTGCTTATTCTTGTTTTCTAATGAACCTTTATTTTGAATGGATACATACTTGCTTTACGTGGTCTTCTTGATTTAATGAATTGCATTCAGTGCCTTAACCGCTAATTATTCCAAGAAATTAACAGAAAAGGCACGATTAGGTGCTATGATCGAAGTTATAGGAAAAGAGATCTCATTTCCAGTCATTTTGGAGGGATACAGCTTGGGATGATTGGGGTGATGATTAACACCATGATGAAGATCATTATCTCATAAAATATGCATCCGCATAAATTTATTTTTAAAATGATTATCATCTATATACATTTAAAAGAAATACATTACTTCATAAAATACACTAAAAATGTTCATTATCTTATTTGCATAACAAATACCATTTACGTTATACACAAAATATAATTCTAATACTAAT
Organism: Utricularia gibba; assembly: GCA_002189035.1. NCBI lineage: Eukaryota > Viridiplantae > Streptophyta > Magnoliopsida > Lamiales > Lentibulariaceae > Utricularia > Utricularia gibba. The sequence continues at coordinate 2,274,635 of NEEC01000016.1, read as the reverse complement.
AATCAAATGCTATATAAAAATTGAATATTTTTATACTACATTTATTTAAACTCAAATAAATTAAATCACTTTTATTATACTTCTATCAATAGATGCTTTCTTAAGAGTCAAACCCCTAATGTATAATAATATTTTTATTTTATGATCATATATGATTACATTTTAATAAAACTGATTTATGTACAAGAAGGGTGTGCATGTTTCTTGGACTCGCAGGGCTGCATTCATGTGCAGTAGGGAGCCCAATTTTGAACTCTCCATGGAGGAAAAGCAGGAGCTAAGCAAGCTCAGTTGGGATGAGTTTTTAGCAATGACTCATTTGACAATCAGCATAAAAAATGGGGCTACTACTGTTGGGTTTCTCATAGACATTGTATGTCTCAAAAGCAGCAAAATTTTAAAAATTTTGAGAAACCCCCAACGCAAATCTTGAAATACGGTATATATCAGACAAAGGGATGCTGAAAATACCTTTCAGACGACTCCGTTGTTCACCAACCGCCAATAGCAAACAACCTCTATGCTATCCACATGTGGAGCACTCCGTCAATAACCTTCTCAAGGCTCTTGAATGCTGGTCGAATTTCTCAGGTGCTAGTAGAGAAAAACGCCTCCTTGTGGATCAGTCTCCGAGAGCACGAAGACCTTGCAGTAGATCTCAAGATCTAAATCTTTTTTTTATAGATATTTTGTGACATATCAAATCATATCTATATGAGATCTCATGTAATCGTATCATTCTATTTTATATCGATGAGTGACTCCACTATTGTGTGTGACCCTATAGGCTTCCTCAATCAAGGCCGTAATAATGGATTTATTAATTAACTCTTAATTAATCAAATCCATTATTATCGATCATGAGTGATGTCTAGCAACATATCATGATCCCCAAGATTAAAGAATAATCAGGTGAACTGATTGAGCCTTTCCATGACCAGCCACCATGCAATGAACAACTTTCATCATACTTATATCTCATTCGATACCAGAACATGGTGTGTGTCTTTCTGATGTATCGAACTTATAATTGCATTCAAGCACTAACACTTAATAACCTACTCAAACAATTCGAGTGTCATTACCCTGGGCCCAAGACTTATTGTTAGGCTTTGATGCAATTACTTGAGATATGATCTTATCGCTAACATGAGTGATGAATCCTTTATTGATCAATCAACTATCTCCAATTTTAAGGAGTCACATCTCTACTCATTCATACTAGGCAAGCCATGGTTAGGCTCCCATTAGTAATGAGCGAAAATGTGAGCTTAAAATCAAGATAACTTCGTTAACCTCAAGTCTAAGCTTACTTGCACGGCTGTCATATTCGAGATCTTGCTACTGACACTTGGTTAGCTTCCCATAGTAGCATCTCGAAGATAGTCATCCAGTGAATCGATTCTCTAATCGACACCCACACATAGGTTCTAGTAATCTCATTACATCAATTGTGAGAACTATTTCCTAAACAGTTTAGGTAACTCAATGTGCGCCAGCTTATCCGTATTTGTGATATCCTCATTTCACAAACACTCTAGCTAGGGAGTTTTTAACTTGAACATAAATGCTTGAAGAATCTCACATTATGATCTCATCATAATTTCTATAGCACATAGATCAAGTAGAGGATTTTATCAATGATGTAAACTTGATCACAATTCAAGGTAAACATCAAAGGATAAAATTTGCCAATGAATTGATTGTCTCTAGAACACATACACTAACAACTACTACATGTGAATTTCATTCATTTATTCCATGTGCTTTAATCAATTGTCTGCCCCTATCTTTATGTAAATAGTTTGAGGTGGTTTCACAGGAAGCTAGAGAAGGAGAGTGAAAAAGTTCAATGACAATAACTACGAAGCTTCCAAGTTAAAGCAAGTGACATGGTAGTAGCCTGTTGATGCAGCAGGCCAAATGGTTTCTACTTTTAGCATTCTTGATCTTAGTATCAACAAAAGCTACATAAATTGCTTTGAACCAGAGGCTCCATTAAATTCAATCGACATCTCTAATGGGGTAGAAACTCCATATACAAAATTTTCGGCAGAAACTTTCGAGCTATAACCATACCATGGCATAACAAAGCTCATGATTTAAAATGTTCTCTGCAATTAAATGGTTTCTGCATAAACAAGGGAACATGAATACAATGCAATTTTGAACTTCTCAAAGGAGGCATAATTCAAAATTCAAATCATCATGAACTACTTCATTGAGACATTGCAATGTCCCTTATCATTACCAAATGTACCCTTTCATTTGCCCTAAAAAACAAATGCATCTTGGGTGGATTAGTCATAATTATTTCTCCAGCTCTAATCAAATCTGCATAATTAAGCCTGAAAATGGTAAGGAAAATATAAGATCAACAACCTGATCATTTCTCTCCATTGCCAATGTACCATGACCAAGTCTATAGCCAAGATGATCAATAGCATCATTCGTGTTGTCCATTAACTTTTCCATGTGAGCTGCCATATCAACATCACTTGAAGCCACATTTTTCCGCATGATTGGTAGCTTGGTCATTGAATCAAACATGCTTGGAAAGACATCATCAGTAAATCCTTCAAATGGCACCTCTATTGGTAGAGACTCATCTAGTTCAGGACTAAGACGAACGCTTTCATCAACCTGTTCTAGAATTTCATCCACAAATTCTCCACAACCTACTCTGAATTCACCAATCGCCCTATCTCATATAAAAATATCTTCCCAATCAGGGTAAAGTGGGAATGGATTATATCTCAATGTTCCAACCTTTTATCCATGATTTTCAAGAAGAATCTGTATCAAGATGTGAAAACCTGCAAGAGATTCGAAATTCGAAGACCATAGTGTGGAAAAAAGAGTTTTTTGATATAATAGGTATAAGAGCGGTAAATGAAAAAAAGGAGGCAAATTAGTTATTGGGGGGGGGGGGGTGAAATAGGTAAAAGATCTTTTTGATATAATTACACTATAAACCAAGGTTAAAAGTTATTTGGGGGGTAAATGAAAAACAAATCACACTATAAATCAGGGTTTAAGTAAACACTACTACCAAATGCGTTTTTATCTAAATTGAGATAAATTTAAACTCAATTCTAAAACTTAGTAATTCTAACCCCTATTAATTCAGACCTGTGACCAAACGTGCCCTTAGGAGGAAGAATGAAGAAGACGACCCAAGAACGAAGCTTACATATGAAAATTGCCTTTTGTTTCTCAAGAACATTATGCCCAGTTAGGAATACCTTGTGACATTTTCTTTAGCTTTCTGCTTCAACTTTTTACATTTGGTTCTTGTTTGTTTCTTAGTTATCAAACTGTGATATGGATACGATGCAGATGATGTTTTATGTTCTAGTTTTATTTACCTTCAACATGAGTGGCTAAATACATGTAATTCCTTAGGCTAGAAGAAAGTATACATGATTATTGTTTGTTAGACTACACTAGCTCGATAACCATGCCATTTCCTTATGAAATCAGGCTATACCCATGAGGGGGAAGTGGTTATGTTCATCATAAACAACCAAACTAGAGGTAGGCCAAAAGTTACAAAAATCAAGGGTTTGGGTAGACTTGAATCCTTGTATTGTTAGATGAATGATCATTAAGTTGGATGGTTAAGTGTATCAATTATCATGTCACTCTCAAAAGCCTCCAGACATTAAATTAGCTTATTCTAGTTAGTAGTCACATTTTTCTGCTATTTCTTTACTGTCTATTATCAGAGACTTGCATTATTCCTAACTTCAACTAAATCTTTCAAATGTGACAAAAACAGCCTGCATCAACCTTCACAAACCAAGCACATAGCTCATTGTGTTCGACCTTAGTCTACTATGCTCATATTTGTTGTATGATTGGATGTGAATTAAGTTTATAAATTTATTTGATGGAAGAATTTGCAATCTTAATGACATTGCAAACTTTTTCGTTTATCAAAGACATAACCTCTAAACTATTCAACGTTGTACTGCTCATAGCCTAAGTAAAAAGAAGTCTACAAAAAGGCTTATAGGCCAGTTCACACTAGACTGAAACGCAAAAGATGGGTAGGCCTCATCCTCGAACTCATACTCAAGGCACCCCTGCCATCTTAACCCATACGCTACGTTGCCACCCATCACTCATCATTATTCCCTAGGTCATCAATGCCATCCCACACCTTCACCTTGTAGAGAAGGTAAGGCATCAATCTCGACAATTCTGCCACAAATTCCAGCACACTCTAGTAGACTCCCAATCATGGAACCCACTCTCATTACCCAACCGTTCCTTGACTCAACCTCCATCCGACTCCCATGGTAAATGAAGCCTCCTCTTGGCCGTCCAATGCCCAAGTACCTCTCAACCGCCAAGCTCTCACTTGACACCTCGTCTCCACCTACCCTACTCTCACTCGCACACCACATCAACCTCTATGCACCCCGTGCAACTCATCTTGCCATGCATGCCACACCTCCCGCAGCGCGTGTGTTGCATTCCCATGGATGCTCTTAACCTCTATGTGCTCTACACAAACCCACGAGCCACGGCCACATGCCTAGCATGCTTGCCATGCCTGGCATAGCTCTACCCATAGCGACCCTGTGCATATGAAACCTCTATAACGAGGGCCCTACTACCCGTAGAACCTAGTGCTGATCTCCAAGAGACTAGCGCATAAGTGATTTTTGAACACTTGAAGCATGCAAGTAACCTCTATTATTTGTACTTGAGTGAAATTTTTCTAACCCGCACTTGCTATATCTTATCTTCACTCATTACATGGATGGCATGATCGGAGACCTTTTCTTTGCCTCATCAAACTCAGTTTTAGGCAGTCTTTGTTCTTTTTTCTGTTTTAGACTTGAGGACAAGTCTAGTGTTGTTGTAGGATAGTATGATAACACTATTCTTATTGTGTTTTTATATGTGTTTTAGGTGTCATTTGTAGGGATAAATGTTGTTTAGTGTGCTAAATCGTCTCCTTCTGTGTATTTAGTTTGTTGATATGTGTTCATTGTGTAGGCTCAATTGACAAAAATTGAGTTGAAAAACTCATATTTTTCCTTTAGTCTGTGTTTAAGTCTTAATAGGGTAAGAGCTAGCACTGTAACAATGCATTTTCCACGTTGACATGTCAAAAGAAGTAGAAAAGAAGAGAAAAAGCCACTTTTCACCGAAAGTAGCTGCCTTCTGAAAAGATAAGATATGAAGTAGAGATCATCCTTCTAGAAGCCCATAGAAAAGATGGAGATACCCTTGTTTTGAGCGGGAAAAGGAAAGAGGAAGAAGAGAAAGAGAGATAGTGAACAATAGAGGAGTTTGAGCGAGGAGAACTATGTTTCTCCGACGAATGACTCGGACGACCTTCAGATCTACATTTCTTTGCCACATTTCCATCCAGAACTTTCATTTTCAACAAATCTACGACCGAGAGCAACCATTGGACATTTTATTTCTATTTTCTACCCTTCCATTCCTGTTGTTGAACTTGTTATTGTTACTATTTGTGTTTAATGCTTTCTATTACATTTTCTGATGCCTTGTTACGAACAAGAACCCTCTTGTGAACTCTATATTAGCTTATGAATGTGTTCTTGTTTAAGCTCTTTGTGTTTCGGTTAACGTTTAACGTGTTATTTACTGTTCCTGCGACCCTTTTCCCTATTTTTAAGCGTGTCAAAACTAGGTTTAAGCTTATGGGTTCTCTTGAGTGACACAAGAGTTAGACCCTAGTGTAAAATTCATCCAAGATATCTTTACTTTATATTCTCTACGAATCCCTGTTATTTTCTATGCTTCTTCACCCTTGCAACTTGTTCATTTGAATTGATGTTATTTTATGTCCTACGTGCATGAGAGCCAAACTCCCAGAAAAACCTCCTGTTTTTAGTAAATGTAAAGAACTTCAGGAAATTGCAACCATTTCCTATGGATTTGACCCTTGCTTACCATACTACGTTAAATGTGATAGATCGCAACATTTAGCAAAAAAATTCAAAATAAAACAAATCTTCCCAAAGTGACATTCTCCTTGATTTCTAATAGACTACAGACGTCTAATGATGAGCCTTGACGTGCAGTACATGATAGCTTTTAACAAAAAAAAAAAATCATTAGTGTAGCAGCATCAGAGTAGGAGGTCGCAAGTCACTCAAGATTACTGCAGAATTAAAAGAACATGAAATTCAGATGACATGGACAATTCTCAATTTTAGATGGGAGTTTAAGTTTTCAGTTTCACACTTAGTTTATCCCTGCAGAACTTTTCTTTGTTTCCTTACTTTTATGGTTGTTTGTGGCTAAAAACTCATGTTTCTATGTTGAGAGACTCCCAACTCTATGTTTTGCAAGTTAATCTCCACTACTTCTTTGAAGATGATCGGGTTTTGTATGTCTCCACGTGATTATATTACAGTCTTTATGTAATAGCACCTTATTCAAGATTTATAGTTACTTTATTACTATTTACAAGTTTTGAAGAGGAGTAAGGTAGAAAACAGCAACTCACATCCTTTTGATTCCAGGGAGACAACGTTTTTTATGTGGCCATATTTTAGGATCAATGGATTAAATAGTGACCTACATGGAGCGGCGTCATAGTGGGCAGCCATCGATGAACGAGCACAATCAAAATTTTCTTACTTTTCAGGTGACATTAATTTCATATTCAATCGAGAAAATTAAAATATTTTTAATTATTTCTTATTTTTTAATTAAAATTCAAAAACTTAACCAAAATATAGTGTTTTTAAAATAGGTTATTTCCACATATGTGTACTATGGGGGTCTTTTACATTACTTATAAGCAACTTAATGTAATTATAAGTAGTAAATTTATTGAATGAGTGTTTTTTAACTATAATTCATGAATGATATGTTATTTGCGAGTTTTTTTAAAAGTAGGTAAATCGTTACTTAATTATAAATTAAAAGAAAAATATTATGAAATTACTTAAATGTACTTACATAAATATATATCAAATGCCAAAATTTCTACTTTTAGGTTTTTCCTCATGAAAACACTCTACTGTTGAGCTTTGTGGTATGTTTCTCAATTTTCTTTTCTTAAGAGCTTATGAATAAGAAAAATGGAATATGCAAAATGAGCGTTTATTCAAATGTAAAAGTTACCTGAAGTAGGTGCTTATTCAAGTTTATTGCTATTGGTTATTTGGGGATGATTTTTATGGTTTGAGTTTTGTATTAGAACATAGCACACTATTCATTTATATTGTTTGTGAGAAATGTTAGAACACAACAAAAATATTTAATAATTTACAAAAGCTTGCTAGATATAACAGCAATTGGTTTGATAAGTTTGCTAATTAATGGGAGAACACATAAGCTCTAGTAATTTTTTTTTGTTTTGATATGTGTGCTAGGTTATAGAATTTTTTATTTTTATATGTGCAATCACTTATTTTTTGTTATTGAGAGTGCATTTGAGACCTTATTGAATGTTTATTGTTGAATGATGTAGTATCCATTTTTGAAATAGAGAACAAATGGATAAATGATGTCGCATTGAAATTTCAGAGAAGTGTGAAGTTGATGTGAGTACTACTAATGTGGGAAGCAAGCATCAAAGGAAGACTATGAAAGAAACAAGATAAAAGTTGACCAAGTCAATTGTTACTTTCAAAAATCAATTAAAAATTAGATATATTCATTTGTGCATCAAAGACCAATAATACCTATGATTGCAGTCATTGGATAGAGTGAAAGGAATTCCAAAGGTATAAGAAAATCCAGCAAATGCATACCTGGTACCAAGAAAAATGTTAGGAATAAGGTTGTGAATTATACTCTTGTCTTTTATCATTTAATTGCTCAACTTTGTTTGCATGATCACCCATGCTTCAATTATCCAACTTTGGGCTTTTTTACAATTTTGTATGAATAAGGGTATGATGCAAGTGCTTCTAGATTGCTAATCATGATACCACTTAAAAAGGGGAAAAAATCAAACACGTTTCATCATGTTATTTGGCGTTTTCAAGCTCAACCCAAATACAAATTAGTGAATGATCTACAATCCAATTTTCAAAAATGGAAAAAGAAGCTTATGTGGATTACATCACCTATCAAATCTCAATGGAATTTCGCTTGAACATATGTTGGTTCGGATACTATGAAATCCTATAATATTACATGTCACTTTTTATGTATTTATTATGTATTTATTATATATTAATTTAGGATTAAGTCACCTAATTAAGAGTTATATTAATAACTATTATATTTATTAGAAAAGTGTTGTTATTATATTTGTATATATTTTTGTGTTATTTTTCATGTATTTTCACCCAAAATTGACAAGAAGCAATCTTGGAATATGGCAAAAGAATTGTGAGACAAAACACTAACATTTCATCACTTGTATGTGATTTAGATATATTATGGGTGGAAGAATAACACTGTTCAGGGTCCATGCATGAGTGGGAAAGTTGGTTGCGCAAACAAGATAAAAGAAATGACGAAAGAGAAGCAGAGGAGTTAAATGCACGTGAGATGTGAATCAAATCAAACTTAGAACACTTTAGAAAAACATTTTCTCTGAATTTAAGACTATCACTTTTGTTCTTCCTCTTCATCATAGGGAGGAAGAAGACTTTTAGTTTTATGTTTTTCAGTTTCTGTTTCCGTGGCCATTTGTGGCTGAACTTTCTTAGCGTTTAAGAATTAATGAAGTTTCCTTCAAGGTCTTGATATTTCATTGAATTTCTTCTTGATTTCATATATTTCTACACATCATATTATAGTCATTTGGTAACACCTTTTAAGCAGTGTTTCGAAATATATTTCTGGATACTATTTCTACTTTTGAAATAACAAAAATAATTTTTGCACGGAACACAATTAATTTCTATTTTTAATTATAGTAGAAATATTTCTAAAATCAAGTTATACGAACAGTAAAAATTAAAAGTAACAACATTCTTACTTCTATAAATTATTTCTATTTCTACTTTATATTTTTCGGGAATTAGAAATATTTCGGAACACTGCTTTAGTCATGATCCTTGAGTAGCTAACCAGTCCTTGTAGATTTTGATAAAGAGTAAGATGAAGAGCATCATCTCTAACCTTGTTTGTTTGAGGAAGATAGCGACTTGTCTATGATAGTGATACTTTGCTAATGGATGTGTAGTAACCTCGTATCTGCCATTGGTCATTGGCAACAATTAGGCACATGCATATAGTTCGGTTTTGAGAGCAATCAGTGCCAATCCACTTGTCCTCGTAATTGTCCAAGAGAGTTACATGAAGCTATTCCTATGCTTTCTTATAAAAGAGCTAAAGGGACAGTAGAGTATTTCTTACTTCTATAACTAATTAATTTGAAAGAAACCAATGAAATCAAGGTGAGGAGAGACAAAGAAGGAAACAGATTCTCTTTCTTTGGAACTGCTTCGTTTAATCAAGGTCCATTACTTATTCTTCAATTTATATTTTAGTACATTAAACCACTTTTACAAACCTATGACAATTTGTAAGAGGTTAGCACAAAATGTTTTTCACAAAACTCAACTTCATGAAATCGATACTTGTACTACATTTATTTGTGTTTTGCTTTTTTCATATTTAAAAATTTGTAAGAAGCTTTAGAACTTGTAGTTTGAGAAGAAGCAAGAGAGAGCGCTAGAACTGAAGCACTGAACAACCTATCTTTTTGTTTCTAAAAACTTAGTTTATGCACTTTTATTTCATGACTCATGCACTATTTTCATTTTCTATTTTTAATGTTTAACTTGTTCAAGTACTTTCATCATCCGAATGTATTAGACAAGTCACCTTCATTGATGTTTCAGCATGCACACTTAGAACCCAGATTTTTAAGATGAATTTCAATCCATATTTGCTCAGTTTAATTTCGGATTTATTGAAATGCCTAATGTTTGTTACTTGAAATTTCAATTTACATTTTGTTTTCTGCTTTCAGATTAGGAACCAATAGAAGCCTTTTATAAATTTTAGTTAGACTAGAAACTCACTTTACCATCCAAATCAACTAAAATTTAATTTCATTCTATAAATTAAATCTTAATATCTCAATAACTTAGGCTTTACAAAGCCTACTAATGTATCTTAATAGCTTTACAAGGCCTTTTAGCATAAGTTATTAATAATATCTTAATAAATTAAACTCACTTTAGAATCCAAATCAACAATTAATGTCTCAAATATAATATATATATTAAAAATACATTTAACTTCAAAAGATAAAAAAATCTTAATTTCATTCCATAAAATAAAATACAATAACTTAGGCTTTACAAAGAACTCATAACTTCCTACTCCAAAATGATGGAAAAAATTCCCGCTATCTCTGAAACAATAAGATTTAATAAACATAATATTAGTTTAGAGAGATAATATCAAAAAATAATAATATATAATTATAAAAATGTCATCAATAATGTGATAATTACCATTCTCAAATTTCTCTTGCTCCAAATGATCTTCTTCAGTCTTCCCTAGATCATATAATCCTCTAAGCCAATCTTAGGTGCATATGAGTGATTCTATACTCTTGGGACTCAAAGAACTTCTAAAAGGATCGAGAATTCAACCACCTATCGTATATCAAATAAAAACGGAAAGATTGTATATTAAACTAGAATAGGTTATGAAAAAAAACGTGGTACCTATACTAAATGCCGACTCAGATGCGATAATAGAGATAGGAACTGATAAAACATCACAAGCCATTTGAGCAAGCACAGGAAACCTAAGAGCATTTACTTTCCAATATGATAAAATATCAAACTTAGAATTGGCCTTGACTGTTTCTGTATCTTCACTCAAATATTTATTCAATTCTGATCTATCAACTTTAGCTTCCATACCTTTGTTCTTCTTCCATTGATCCAGCCTTTCCAATAATTTGATATCATTGTCACTCCCATTATTAAGTTTCTTTCACAAGTGGCCATTGTCCCCACAATCACCATCACTTGCATTATTGCTAATCACATCCTCTATATTTTCCGTCATCGACTTCCCTTTATAATCTTCAAATAAAGTGTAGAGAGTTTTTCTAATCTCAAAAATCATATCAACTGGCTTTTCACAATAAATATCATTTAAGCAATACTCCAAATACTCAAATTTTTGACAAGGATAAAAAATAACAGCAATGAATATTAGCTTGTTCATCTTTTCGGCATCACCCCAATAATTCAAATATTTTTCTCCCATTTTTATTGCCATTTCAACCAAGTTCACATCACTAGAGTTTTGTCATTCACGTAAAGCTTCATCAACCTTTGTAATCTCATGGAAAAAACAATTGGCAGTGACAAAGTTAGAAGCATAGACTTTCAAAGTAAGTTGATAAAACTATTCAAGATGTTTGACAAGTAAAAGTTGTCTTGTCTTGATCCATACCTGAAATTGCAACCTGGTTATATCTAGAATAACCATCTACGAAGCAATAAAAAGATTTCCCTGCTACTTTTTCGAGCATTTGATCAATGAAAGGTAAAAGGTAATGATCTTTCTTGGTCACTTCATTCAATTTCCTATAGTCTATGCACACTCTCCACCCATTTTGGATTCTTTGTGACACAAGCTCTCCCTTCTTGTTCTCCACCAATGTCATACCAGTCTTCTTGGGCACCACATGGATTGGACTCACCCATTCGCTGTCTGTAATGGAGTAGATTATACCTGCATCATTAAGTTTTACAATTTCCTTCTTTACCACTTCCATCATATTTGGGTTGAGTCATCTTTGTGGCTGGCGGAAAGATTTTGCTCCATCTTCTAATAGAATCTTGTGCATACATATAGAAGGAAAGATGCCTTCAATATCTGCAAGAGTACAACCAATTGCCTTCTTGTTCCTGATCAGCACCTCCAGCAGTTGCGATTCTTGATCTAAGATAAGACTATTAGAGATGATAATAGGGTTGTTCATTTCTTCATCCAAGGATGCGTACTTCAGGTGTGTGGGCAGTGGCTTCAACTCAACTGTTCTCTCCTCCAGGGTCTTGATTTGCATAGCATTCACCCGTTCTGACCCTTTTTGAGTTCCACTCTTGCAAAAAATGATTCCTCATGCTCTTCTTCCTTCTCTTGGATGGCCTTCTCGAAATGCTCCTCAATCAATTTATCCATCACATCCACTGAGCATACACTCTCAAAATCGTTGGGATAATTGTTCACCTCCTTCATGTCCAGCATAATCTTTTCTTCATCAAAGGATAATTCAATTGTGCCCATCTTCACATTGATTATGGCATTGGAAGTGCTCAAGAATGGTCTTCCAAGGATGATGGTTGTATCCCTTGAACTTCCAGCAGGCATATTCACCACATAAAAGTCTGCTGGAAACACTAGCTGCTCAATCTTCACTAGAACATCTTCAACCAAGCCTTTTGGAGAAATAACTCTTCGGTCAGCAAACTCAATTTGCACTCCTAAGGCTTGTAAAGGTCCTCACTTGAGAGTGTCTTACACAGAAAATGACATCACGTTTATGGAGGCTCTCAGGTCAGCCATTGCTCTCCTGATGTTCCAGTCACCTATTTTGCAAGGAATAAAAAATGTTCCAGGATCCTTGCGTTTTTTAGGTAGCTTCCAAGTCAAAAGGGCTGAGAAACTTTCACTCAGCTTCACCTTGCCTTTTTTCTTCAGTTTTGGCTTTGACATAAAGAGCTACTTCAGGTATTTCATGCTTTTGGGCACCAAGTCAGTGTACTCAAGAAGAGTCAAGTTTAATTGGGTATTACCTAAAGCTCTCAATATTTTTCTTTTTCATTTTTCTCTTCTCTTGCCTTCAACCTTCCTGGAAATGGTGGGGAGGTTACTTTTACCACAAGAGGCTCAGTAGCAATCTCCACCTCTTGTTCTTCAGCATCTCCTTCCACCTCAACTTCATACTCTTCTCCCGTCGCTAAATTACTCTTAGGTTGGACTAATTCTCTTCCAGGCTTTTCTTTCCTGCTTCTCAATGTCATTGTGCTGATATTTTGTCCTCCCCCAGAGTCGGGATTCTGGTTTGGAGGCTGAAATTGTTGTTGCATCTACTGGTTTGGCTTGCGAAATCATGGAGCTTGATAAGAACGTTGTTGCTGCTCCTGGAAATTTTGCTGAAATCCTTACTGTCCAGCAAATGAACTCTCACCCTTGTAAGAATTTTCATTGTTACTCCATCTAAAATTTGGATGTCCCTTCATCCAGGATTGTAGGTGTTCAAATAAGGATCATATTTCTTCCTTTGTGGCTCCAAATATCCCATTGCTTTCACATGTTCTTCCTCCATCAATTCGGGACATTTATCAGCAATGTGTCCCATTCTGTGGCAATTCCCACAAGGCATATTTTAACTTGGAATAAAAATAACTCCTTCATCATCTCAAACATGGCTGCCACATTCTTCTTCAACTCACTTTCTGATGACTCTGGCTTGCATTCTAGCTCATAAACCCTTCTGTTTGAGGCTTATTTTCTGATAATATGTCTGAAATGCTCAGCCAACTCCTCAAGTAATGCAAGAGCTTCCGTGGGAGTCTTTTTTCTCAAAAAGCCACGTGCTGCAGAATCCACCATGGCTTTATATGTGCATAGAAGACCATCATAAAAATATTTGACCAATGCATTGGTCTAAAATTCGAGGTGTGGGCAGGATCCTAGCAGCTGATTAAAACGCTCCCAATATTCATGCAAAGATTCACCATTTGCTGCTCAATGTCATTGATTTCCTTCCTTATTCCTTCAGCTTTTGAAGCAGGGAAATATTTACTCAAGAATACCTTCTTCATACCACTCCAATCTATGATGCTCTCAAGCTTCAAAGCGTTGAACAACGTTTTTGCACTTCCTTCCAATGTGAATTGGAATGCCCTCAAAGAGATGGCATCCTTAGTCATCCCAGCACTCTTAAAAGAGGTGCAAACAGCAGTGACATTATCAAGATGTTCATGTGGGTTTTCACCCACTTTCCCACAATACTTGGGCAGAAAATTAATCATAGCTGGCTTTAATTCGTTGGCTGTGTCATCAGAGAACCTAATACACAGCCCTCTGTACGTGTGGTCAGCTACATCAAGCTCATTTAGGGTCTTCTCCTGTTCTGCCATAATGAAATTAGCTTGAGTTATAGTAGGGAGTCTGCTCAACCTTGCTGCTTCTTTCACTCTTGTGCGGTTCTTGCTGATAGGTCTCTCGATTTTTGGGTAGAAAACAAGATCACCTGCACCAGAAGAACACAAATGCATTAACCGAATCACAAAACAATTAAACACCGCTCCCCGAAAACAGTGCCAATTTGATAAATGAAAAATTAGTGCAAAGTCGTTAATTTGCAAATCTCTTCTATCAAATAAAATTTATAAACCTAATTCACCTCAAATCATATGTAAAAAATAAGCATAGTGGACTAAGGTCGAACACAAGGAGATAGGTGCTTGTTATGTGAAAGTCAATGCATGAAATAAGTGTCACATTAATAGATTTGGTCTTAACTAGGACCAAGGCAAAGTTGTGATAAAATATAGTAAAGAAAAGTAACAAGTTTTGGAACTCGGTTGTTTTTAAGATGAAATGGGTGATGCCTTGGGACTCCTAGGGGATGTATGCTTATCACTAAACAAGCTCACGCAAACCATAAATCATACAACTAACACACAAAAATCTAGGTTTACCCGGATTTTTATTTTCCCCCTAATCTTTTGTCTACTTGTAATTAGGGTTGGTAAGTTGGGTTTCACTACTTCCCCCTCCTTGGTCTATCCTAGTTTGTTAAGAAAGTGACATGAGTTATGGTTGATTAGGTCTAAAGATTGATTAGCACATCTTTCCCCCTTTCACCCCAAGGCACCCCTAAGTGCTTAGCCACTCATAACAACGGAAAGGAAAACGTTTTCATAGTATATCCTAAGTAACATTCTGGTCTCAAAGTTAAACAACAATAAGCAGTGCATAACAGAAATAGAAAAGACAAATTGTTCACGCAGTAAATCTAAAACTAGTCTTAGCTAGGAACAGTATACATCAAGAACGAAAATAAATCTTCAAAGAGAAACTGGTTCTTTAGGGTCGTCGTCCCCCTTCCTCCCCCCCCCTCCCCCCAAATCCTTCTCCGGAAAAAATGTCATGAGTCTCCAATGGGGAAGATCTTTTTCTCTCTCATCTTGTCCTCCTTTTTTATCCAAGATTCCTCTTTTTCTCTTCCTTGGATTTTTTGTGTACTCCTTTTCAGACTTCTGCCTCCTCCTCTACCACTACACTGTTCATATTCGGCTCCTTGGGATTTGTGTTGCGACCTATGCTGTATTGCTCGAAGGAAATTGTCCATCTTGAAGAAACTTTAAACTTAGGACAAACAATAGACATAGAATAGGCAAATTCAGGCCTTGAAACAAATGAAAAAGGAAGCTCGGCAGATATTATTAATTGTATCAAAGTCTTTCTAATAGTTTCTGCATAGCACCTGATAGTAGTCATATTAGAATTGACTCTAGAATTGAATGTGATAAGTGTTTGCTTTGAATTAGTATTAGTAGGTTGTATCCTTTTCTTGCAAGTTTTATTATGACTCTTCAGTGTAGACGTCTCATTCGTAGTATTAGCTCTTATTTCAAGTCCACATGCCTTACTTGGGGCCTTCATTGATCCATCAGAACCTTCAAATCTTTCATAATCAAACCATAAAGTTGATCTCAAAGTCATTTGTTTTCTCTTCTTCCCACTAGATCTACCAATAGTAGACACTAAAGCTGTTGCAGATTGCCCAAAAAGTGGTGGAGGAGGTGGGTGATTAAAAGATTGCTTAATGGATAGTGGCTGAGTTGAATCATGATCCATGGTAGAGAAGAATGGTGGTGGTTGAATTTGGACCAGATTTCTTAAAGCCAAAGTGTATTCAAGAACGAAGAATAGCGATGGCATGATTCCTAAAAAGGACAGAACCCTAATAATTCTAAAATATATAATATATTACATATTAAAGAATATATATTTAAATAATAATATAAAACCTTTGGCTTATTCGGTATATACCAAATTATATTTCCTATTTCAAATACCAAACCAAAATCCAAATTTTTTAAGAATAATCTACAAAGTATATACCAAATACCGAATACTGAATTCCAAATACCAAATAACATAAAATTCAGTTCAATATTTGAAATTCTATTAATTTTGCACAACCTTAGCCTCTTTACCCTTTTTCCATTTCAATTCTTCAATTGCATACCATCTGGTGGCTAAAATTCCAATAGGAGTTACCTCAAGCATGCTTGACATATAGAAGTGTGCATTCACAGCTCCTCCATAAGTTTTATACTTCAAAGCATTGCACCTCAATCTCATAACACATTACGATACACATGAATGTCATGTCATATCTCATGGACTTTTCCTTATTTTAAATTATCAAATATATCATTTGAAAATTAAGGATCAGGGCTTTCTCTAGTAACAAAAATCACAGAAATTTGAGTATGTAATAGAAAGTTACAAAATCTTGAAGTTAGACTCAAAAACCAGTTTCCAGTACTCGGTAGATTTCAAAAGTTTTAAAAATAAACTCATAACTTCTTGCTCTCATCTCCAAATTGATAAATTCTTTTGAGACATAATCAAAATATAAAGATGCAAAAGTGACGTTAAGCATACCTCATGAATCATAGTCAAAACCATGAAACACGTAGACAATCACGTAAGCACATATTTGCATGTAGAACATAGAGCATAAAATTCAGAACACATCATCCCACTTACCCTTGTCTAAATCAGCTCTTCCAAAGCCAACTCTTTGGTAAACGTCTTTGATATGAGCTTGTAAAGTTATGTGATTTTGGCACTACTACACAATGATACAAAGTGTCTCTATGATATCACTATTAGCGGATCCACCTTTGATCCCTCATGTTTTCCTCCTTTTTAATCTTTTTTTCCTTTCCTCTATCTTCTTTTTATAACATTTGTTATGCTTATCTATAATTCCTCTAAAAGAAATATACGTCACCACAATCAAAAATACATGGCACTTTATTATTATGCATGAAACACATGTTAACACCATATTGAAACACATGGTGCTTTCCAATTGGCTATACTGCATGTTTTATCTCTGTTGTCATTAGCTTCTTAAAACATATGACGCTTTCTGATTGGTCATGATTGAGTGTCTGATATTTCTCTAGTTTACCTTTTTTTTTTTCTCTTATTTCAATTCTTGTTTTGAAATCTCACATATGTATTTACATATTTTGATATTAATGGATCGCGTTATGAGATACACCTTGAGTTATAGTTTTTAGTTACGATAGAGTGGTCATGACTCATTTTCCCGAGCCCTAAAAGCTGGTTATGACAAAAAGCTTGTAAATTGCAAAAAATCATGTATGTTTTATGTCATGAAAGCTCACCAACTTTCTTAAAACTATGACTTCTATCAAACTCCAAGAGGACAGCTCGTCGTCCTTGTGGATGTTGATGGTAGAATAATTCAAGTTATATCTTGACAAAAGTTTGTGCACATGGAACATTGCCTAAACACTTTGGATTTCAAACGGTGCGTTTCCTAATCCAAAATTTGACACTTTTATTGCACAGCAGTGCGCACATGTGATTGACTAGGACGAGGATGACAACAGCTCTCGCTGAGATAGCAAGTATGCCTCCACAGCATCCAGGCCACACAGCTTCTTGACGGCCGGCATGGTCGCCGGAACCTCGAGCTGGAACGTCGGATCTGTGCCTTCCAGGGCGCCCCAAGACCTGAGCTGTTGTCGTGCCGCTGTGATGGCAGCTCTTGTTGCGCAGTGGACCGACGCCGCCAGGAGCAGCGGTGGCTCGCCTGAAGCTGCACAGCGAGTGAAAAGCTTCATGCTCTAACCGCTAACCATAAACAAGGCAGCAGTATCCACTAACCCTTGGATGAGAGAACACGTCTCCGATGACGCCCACTGTTGATCAGTTCCACATCCAACTGCTTTGGTATTGTGTCCATAGTTGGGATTTTGTATGTCCAGGTGCCGTCGGCGACTACTAGACCATCGCCGTTGGAGTTATATTCTTCGAGCATGAAAAATCCGATCCCTTGTACGAATGCTCCCTCAATCTGCACGGGTGAAGTAGCAATTCGTTGTTTCTTCTGCTACCCAATTAGTTGCAGATAAATGAAAACGTGCCTGGCCTATATCCACTGCTGGGTTCATGCTCTGACCGCAATCGTAGACGATGCTTGTACTCAGAAATGTAGTTTCACCGGTCAGAATGTTTACCTCCACCTGCAACAAATGGAATCGCCCATGAACAATGCCGATCCAAGTGCCTTCACTGTTTGAAGGAGTTAAAAGATATATCATCTCACCTCACTTACTGCAGCGCCAAAGTTCAAGTACTTTGTTGAATCTGGATCAGGAAGAAACATTGAATTCGCCGCCAAGTTAATGCTTTGATAGCATGCCTATGTAAGCAGAATGGATTTCTCTTCAATGGCTTTCATTATGCTAATAAACGAGAAAAAAAAAAAAAGTGCTCACATGGAGAACGAGAGCATCCCAGGTGACCGTACCCATTTTCTCTTGCAGCTTTTCCTTTAGAGGTGCCAGGCGTTCTACCAAAACATTGCAACATAATCTAACAGCTTCGCAACTAGACTCAGAAGTTGTGCTTCCAGCGGTGAAGCCACCCTGTATTAAGCTCAGAGTGTCTGCCTGGACAACTCGTACTTTGTCCACCAAGTCTTCTGTGCCATCACAAGCTATTGCACTCAGAGCATAAGCAGCAACCTGTCTAACCTTTGTCCAGAGCCCCTGACCCAGTTCTATTCCTCCCACTTCCACTACAACGGATCCATCCGTGAGTATGCTCACCTTCCCTGGAGTTGGCCTCACTGTCAATTCATACACTACAGGCACTCTTGAAATGCCCCTTTTGCGCCAAATACTGGAGTTGTTGAACTCTCGTATCATTGTTTGTCGTTTTTCAAACTGCACTGATCTTGCAACCTTGTCCCAAATAGAAACCAATGTATACTCCAAGGGATCCTCAGAGCAACTCCTATAAAACATTCTCAGGCTGGCGTGTGTGTGCAAGTTTCTAGTCCTCACACTGTCAGCTTCCAAGGACAACACCGAAGCTACGTGTTCAATTATTGCCTCGGCAATATAAGATCCCTGGACTTCTCCAGGGCCACGCATGGCTGATTTGCTGCAACGGTTTGTTTTGCACACTTTCACGTCGAATGACAGAGCTCCCCAGTTGTACTTTTTGACAGCAGCAATCATGTTATTCGGAATTGCCGGACTTATATCAGGAGTAATCCCAGCATCGATCAGGATGTCTAGGTGCAAGGCTGTTATCTTCCCATCTAGCTTGAATCCAACCGTGTATGTTACTTTCATAGGATGCCTTCCACCAGCAATTACCATATCTGTTTTTCTGTCTAGATATATGCGGACTGGACGGTGAAGCGTATGAGCTGCAAGAGCGCACACTGTGGCAATCTGAAATCATGAACTTAAGATTAATTCCAGTGCTGAATAAAACAAGAACAGGAACTTCATGATCATTAACCACTTAATGAAGTGGCATTTTCAATTATCATATACGGGCACTGTGGTCCTTATGGATGCATCATATACAATCCAAGGGTGAATAAGAAAGTTGGTAAGCACACTCACTGGCATTGCTTTCAGAGCTTTTCCACCGAAGCCCCCACCAACTCTTCTTGTTATAACACGAACATTATGATCAGGAACACCAATGCATTTTGAAATTGCTCTATGTGCATTCTCAGGGCATTGAATGGAAGTGTAAACCACCATAGAGTGATCTTCATCTGGAACGGCGAGTGCAGTCTGAGTTTCCACATAAAAGTAGTACTGAGAACCAAGTCTGATCTGAAAAACAAGTCACCGGGACATTTTGAAGTTTTAATTACTATGCTTCTATGCAAGATAGCATAAAAAATTTACCCGTTGGGTGCGTAAATAACTGGATATAAAGGTACCTCTGCAGATAGAATCGTTTGATCAGCTTCAGCCATTCCTTTTGAGAAATCACCAACTTTCATTGGCTGGATAAACTGAGGAATACCAAAGAAACTCGATTTTTGAACAGCTTCTTCAACAGATAGAATGGGTGGCTCCAACCCATTCGTGTCATATTCAATGAGAGCACTCTTCGCGGCGAGATATGCATCTCTTCTTGTCTCTGCAACCTAGAAAGACATCTAGAGTGGAAACATTCGTGCATTTGGAGTGCAAGAGTAAAAAAGTTCAAAAGAAAATGAGAAAAAGTGTTACCACAAGAGCAATGAGGTCACCAGCAAACCGGCTCACCCCCTCAGCAAATAGGGGCTCCGGACCAAATAAAGCCACAGATCCAACATTTTTCCCTTCTTTTGGGATATCTTTTGCAGAGATGACAGCAACATGTGGAGAATAAGCATGGAATGACATTCGCTTAATACGTGCCGACGGCTTGGTGCTGTACACAAGCGCTCCTTCCAGACAATTTGGGGGTGAAGGAATGTCGTCCACAAAGACAGCTTCACCTGCATATGCAGATCATAAATGACGCAGGGTAATTGTATCTCACACCTTCTCGATGTGCATAAACTAGCTATATGATTGGATATGAGTTTGCACATATATCAGTGAGGGAGAATGTAACGGAAATAGAAAGACACAATATGTTTCCCCGCCCTTCTAACCATGGAAAAGTAGAAAGAGGCAGACCAGATGCTTGGATAAGAGCACCAGATTTCTCCATCGGTTTGCCAACAGGATAACATACTTCACTAGATTCCACAACCTGCTTTGATGATGACAACAGTGGATTTCCAATCAAATTTCCTCTACTATTGATCCTCTTGTTGCTGGATGTTTCAGGCAAAAATCCATACAACTTTCCAAGCGATGGGCAATTATGTCTGAGTAAGCTAGTTACAAACTCAAAAAGAAAACCAGTAGCCAAGCTTGACGTGTAAGAAGCATTGGGCATTCCTTCTTCATGTATGATATCAGACTTAACCAAGTTTATTGCGTTGTACAGAACTTCAAAGGAGAGTATGTTTCCCATGAGAGCTTCTTCAGTTTTTCTTGCCCTTACAGGATGCCGCTTAGCATAAGAACCAAAAATAAGGTCCATCTTGTTCACCAAAATGCTTTGGTTATGTAGAGAAACATCAGCTAAGAATGACGCTGTCAAATATGGCAATGCATTTCCAAGGGGTCGTGGAGCGGCACGGTATGTTTCAATCACCATCTTTGATTCATCTTGCAGTGAACCATTAACTTTAAACGGTTTCGGGAAAGGAATGTGAATGCTCAAAAGCACTGTCTTAAAATCCATAGGTGGTCCAGCAAAAAACTCTTCGAGTGAAATACATTCACAGTCATCACCATTCATTAGGGTAACATGGCTAGACAGAGCAACAAGCAAGGTAGCAACATCAGAAGGAAAATTCTTCCTCTGCGCCATCACTATATTTCCACCAAGACTGCCCGCATTCCTGACGAATATTGAGGCAATCTTCTCCATATGCTCCGCAACTTTTGAGAATATTGTATCTCCACCTCTGCTTAAGTCAATATCCTTCAAATACAATATAACCTTTGAAATCGTCACTGCTGCTCCGACCTGTATACCAGTTTCATTTTCTCTAACAGATGAAAGCTCAGGGATGTATCTCAGATCGATGTATTTATCATATTTCTTCACTTCTTTATAATAACCATCTCCTGTGTTGCCAACAACAAGCTTTATGCTCCCGCCATTTCCTTGGAGATCAACACACAACATGTTTCTAAGCTCCTCAACACTTAGAGGAGTAAACCATGAATGCTTTTCAGACGTCAGAATCCTTATGGGCTTAAAAAAATCTCGAGATACCTGAACGTATGGAGACACATGTTCCGTAGGATTGTACGGCGGCAATCTGCTAATGATAGCGTTCCTTTCTTCTCCTTTTCCGTAAAAAGAATTGATCCCCAAATCCTCCAAATCTACGTCTCCCGCAAAACTTTTGCAAGCATCAGCTATGGGCCTATAACCAGTGCATCGACAAAGATTTCCTGCCACAGCCTTCTCGGCTTCACATTTATTCAAGTTCGAGAATCCTGGCGTTCCCGAATTCTTTTTCCTACTTTCAGCGTCAGCAAGCGCTGAGAAAAGTGAAATGCACATACCAGGAGTACAAAAGCCACATTGAGACGCATGAAAACCAGCAAATCGTTTATGAATGGGATGAAAACCATCTTTAGTGTTGCCAATGCCATCACTGGTTGTAACTGAGCAGCCATTCAGGCTACATACAAGTGTAAGACATGAACTAATAGTGAAACTCTCTACGCGGTCTTTTTGCGCATCATATTTTGACAGCAGAACGACACAAGCTCCACAACCACCTACAAGAATCAAAAATCATGAATCCAAAAGGAAGAGATTGAAGATTTCCATATTCGCCCAGGCATCAATAGTCAATACAGCCAAAAAATTGGCCAGAGACACTCAAAGACACCTAATGGATGTGGGTCGGAGTAAAAATGGTATTTATGATTGCCATGCCATGGGGAACTGATTATCGACCCCACTAGTCCTAGCCACTCATTCTTGTTTTCAGAACCTAGGGAAGAACAGCGCCAATGCTGCAGTGACGACAGAGAAAAAGGACAAGAAAAAAAAAAGAGAAATCAGCGAAGTTCAACTCGTCGTTGGTGGGACAGCAAGATACAGCGAATGAAGCATGCAGTAGTGCGGGATGGAAAGCAAAATCACCTTCGCCGCAGCCAAGCTTGACGCTCTTGAAACGGGTGCGAGTGCGAAGAAACTCCAGCAGGGTAGTCGAAGGATCAATCTCCGGAATCTCAAACCTCTCGCCGTTAACCTCGAAAAGAAGGCGCTCAACGGCAAGCCTATCCTCCATCTCCGGCGGAGAGCAATGGCCAGGGACAGCCGGGATGGAATTGACTTGACTGGAGAGGGATGAGAAGAGAGAGAGAAGCAACCAGCCACGTGCCTCCTTTTGTCTTCTCATGCACGCACCCACCCATGTGCTGTGCTGTGCTGTGCGGTTTCGGGTCGGGTTTGGAGGGAGTTATTAATTAACGGATTAACCCGGGGATTAATTAATGAGCCGCGGTGAAATTTAGAATTTAAAATTCGAAATACGCCCCACAAAAGGGGCCAGTCAGGTGGGCCGACCGCGTCAACATGTGGGCAAAACGGTAATTAAAGAGGTGTACGAAGAAGCGCATTTATTTTGTCATTCGACTCCCTCCCTCCAATGCTGCCCTCCAGCTTATGACTCGGCGGATGTCTTCTCCTGCCGCCGACGTCTGCCATTTCCCATGGCTTCTCATGAAATCCTGCCTGCCCAGCCCCCACCGTCTCCATTGCCCCTCTCCGATATCCGCCGCCGTTGCCATTTCCCTTCTCCCCGAAGACCTCCTCCTCGAATGCCTCGTTAGAGTCGCGCCCTCCGCCCTCCCATCACTCCTTCAAGTTTGCCGCCGATGGGCCCGTCTCGTCAACTCGCCGGCGTTCCATGGCCTCCGCCTCCGCAGATGCCTTCTATCTCGTACTCTCTTCTCCATCTGCATTTCTGATTCTGCTCTCTTTTCAGCAACCCTCCAATGGTACGGCGGTGAAAGCCCCGCTGACACGCCGTGGAGAGTGTCCACGTTTGTCCCCTCCAATCACCACATGGGGTCTGCCTTTACTTTTTTCTCTCAGTTCCGGGCGGTTTCCGTTGCCCGGAAAATTTATATCATCGGAAGGACGGCGATGCTGCGGTACGACACGTGGACTGGGAAGCTGGTGCCCAAGGCGGCGATGGGTTTCCGGAGGAAGAAGTTCGCTGCAGCGGTTGTCGGGGGAAGATACTCGTCGCTGGCGGATGTCCATCGTCTTCCGCCGTGGAGCAATACGATCCCGATTACAATGAGTGGCGCGTGGTATCTGAAGCGCCTCGCCGGCGCTACGGATGCATCGGAGCTTCCGTAGATGGACTGTTTTACATCGTTGGCGGACTGAAAATCGGATTACCGAGCGACAAGGATACGGCGTGCGCGTCCCGCTCCGGCCGGCCAGATACGTTCCCGAGTTCGATGGATGTATACGACGTGGCGGCGGGAGTTTGGCTGAGAAAGAGAACGGTACCCGGCGGCGGTTGCGTGGTTGCCGCCTGCGCGGCCGGTGGGGGCGTGTACATTCTCTCGAGCCACGCCGTAGAGCTAACGTTCTGGGAGTTCAATGCTTGTCGGAAAAGCCCCTTATTCGGGCAGTGGCGTAAGGTGAAGAGCCCGCCGATTGCGCCGGGGATCGGAGTTGACGCCGGAGTGAAGTTCAGCAGCATCGGAATAGGGGAATGGGTGGTGCTTCTCCAAATGGGCTGCGGGATGGGGAGAAAAGAAGGGATGGTGTTCGCCTACGATTGCGCCGGCGGCGAGTGGAGGAGGGCTGCAGATACCCCGGAGGTGATCCGCGGCGGTGCCTGCGTGTCCGTGTGCGTCGAGTGCTAGGGGTGTCGATCCACGGCTTTGTCGTTTTCCATTGGCGCGGGTACTGCTGCATCCTTGTCTCCGAATAAAATCGGCACGACTTCTCACGCATCAAAATCAAGAAGATCAGCTGCTCCGGCCGATTAACAAAACAAAACAAAAAGAAAAAAAAGGAAAAACGGAATGAAAGAAGCCTCAAAGAACTTCACTCGACTAAAGCTTCTTCACCGGATCACAGAGGTTTTCTCACCGCCTGCCTCCGAGTGCTAATGTATAACCGTCACACGTGGTGAAAGCTTAATCTCTGACATCAACAACTAATCCACTGAAAGCATAACCACAACCGCAAATTCAAAGGGAGGGGCCTCAAAAGTCAACAACACTTCCCACCAGTGCGCACAACCAATAAATACAAAAGGGGGGAGTTGAAAAGGAAGTGAAGAACACGCACGACTAGAGCCAGGTGTCGGAGGCGCCCGCCAATGAGAACCGAAGCCTCCACCACGCATCCTTCACAAGCTCATCTCTGGAGGCTACAATCAGAAATGTTGTAATCACATGCCAAAACTCAAGGATAACACACAGCAGAAGAACAACTACAAGAATGAAATCTTGTCGCATTAATCTTGTTTCATATTATGCACAAAAAAAAATGAAAAACATCGTGTAATCTCACTAGGCCAATATCTTCTCAATAATCAATGAGATAAATCTCCCTGGCAAATAAGAACCCCTTTAAATCGAGTAGGTAGCTCAAAACTAACCTCTGCTGCTTTTATGAAGATGATGTCAACAATATCATAACATGTGTCATGTGAAACGTTTTTTATCATTTGGCTTCAATATTTGAAATGAGCACATTAAACTGTCATCAACACTCATCATAGCACCAGCATTATCAAATTCACCACAATAATTTGGGGCAGAAAATACAGTAACGAGCTGCCTATCTGCAAAGAATTCATAACCATCTTCGACAACCTGCTCAAAATTTTATATGATATAGCACATTAAAGGGGGTCCGCACAATAGAACAATATGAAGATGACCAAAAATCAAATTATCTTACTTGATGAGCACGACAGATCAGGTCCATGTCATGTCGCATCAAGAATTCAGCCACCTTATCTGAACCAAATGTATGTGAGACACCTCTGTCATTCATCCCCCAACCTTTAATGTCTCTACTTGGATCAGACCACAGCAAATCACAAAGCAAACCAGAGTCTGGAACATCGGTTGGGCGTGGTATATTTCTTATCTGGTCCATATTTGTAAGCTCTGGAGAAAGCCCACCATGCATACATAGTATCTTATCATCAATAAGGGCAGCCACTGGAAGGCAGTTGAAACACTCTGTGAAAATTTTCCAGAGCCGGACGTTGAATCTGCGCTTGCATTCATCATAGAATCCATATATCCTGTTAATTGATGCACACTCATGATTTCCTCTTAAGAGAAAAAAATTCTCTGGATATTTAATTTTGTATGCAAGGAGAAGGCAAATTGTTTCCAAACTCTGCTTGCCACGGTCAACATAATCTCCTAAGAACAAATAGTTAGCCTCAGGAGGATATCCTCCATACTCAAATAGCCGTAGAAGATCCCCATACTGTCCATGAATATCTCCTGAAAGAGAATAAACGAAAAGCACACACTTTTTAAGACCTTGTTAGTCATGGTTTACCTAGGCTTTCTGTATCAGATGAGGTGGATTCCATTGAAATTTAGAGGCAAGCAGCAGCAAAACTAACAAAAGATGAAAACATTTTGTAAAGGAAAACATGGGCATCTGTTAGAAGGGTATCATCTTACGGCATAGCACATTTCGAAATAGACAACTATTGAAGGGGTTTTCAGGAAATTATGAAGGAAAACAGACGTTCAGATCCGCAGACAGCATCCTCCAAACAATCGATGAAGTGAATAAGCAGAAGCCATACCACAGATCTTAATAGGGGCTTCAAGCTCAAGAAGATTCGGTTGCGATAAGAAAATTTCACGAGACGTTGCACATAGGGCACGGATCTCACTCTCTGACAGCTGCGCCTGGCGGGGACTTCGGGCATTCCGTAATTCAAACAGACGACTTATGATGTTATCCAGGACGGCAGGCTCAATCCCCTGCCCATTCGCTGCCATCGGCTCTTCCCCTTGTTTCGCTCGAATCCGGGCAGAAGCACAACCAAAGCCAGAATCCCAGAAACCTATCTATCCTGGTAAACACAAAACCCTTTCTACTATCAGCTCTGTGCAATAAAAGCGCAAACGCAAGGGTGAGTGGGGATGGGAGATTTGGAGGGCATAGCAGGTGGAAAAGTTACGACTGAGGCAGGAGGGAAGAAGAATCGCGCAAGCAGGCGAAGTTTAGGGTTGAGGTCGGAACAGCAAATTCAAAACGGGGGGTGATTAAGGGGCATATTTAGGCTTCTTGAGTGCATGGGGCCCATGACAAAAAGGGCCCAGCCAAAAAAAGGGGTGATTGGCATATTTCCAAACTGTGGCGCGGGCCCACGTGTGGTTTCCTCCAAATTAATTAATCAATATTGCCACAATACTTTATTTTTTAGTATATTTTATTAACTCCCCTTTGGGGGGGGGGGGGGAGGGGTGGATTTATGGAAAATTCTAGACTTTCTAATAGAACCCCGCCTAGGATTCAGTACAAAAATATCGAATCCCTGAGTGAGGGGGTGAAGCTTTTTCCCGTACTAATCGAGTTTTAACGTCTAATTAGATCAGGAAATTTTTCAAATTGAAAAAAGAAGCTGTTTGTTTTTTCTTTTTTTACTTAATTCAAGCCATAAACCCAGACCTCTATCCATTTAGTAATTAGACCAACTTTTTGAGTTCCAAGAATTAGAACAAAGTTTTGGAACTATCCGATAAGAATAAAATATCCTAAGAACTCTTTATTGATACGACATGCTATTTTTTTCCATTTATTTTTTTTCAGGATTAGTCGTGGTCTTCCAAATTTTACCAACGGTATGGACGAATTCTTAACTTCATTCAAATGTGTAAAAGATTCAAGTCATACTTAAACCAAAATTTATAAAAAAAAAAGTGGTGATCCAATCAGAATAAAAACACAAGTAAGAAAATAAACAAATTAAGTGAAGTTATTCAAAGGTACTGGAGGTTGGATCAACAAACAAAATATTTCACTAAGAAATAACAAAAAATTTTGAATGAATTCAAAACCTACAAATAATTAAATAAAAATAGAAGAATTTCGGATATAAAAGGATAGAAAATTTGAAAAACAAATAGACCACTTTTCAGAATCAAAAGCTTCTTGTAACAAAGAAAGGATTATTTGACTAAGATAAATTTTGGAAATTCAGGTAAATTTCTTTGGTGTAGAAAAAGAAATAAATAGACGCAGTTCACTTATCACGATGAATTATATTTCTTCTAGACACTGTTGTCAATATAAATGTTCTTCAAAAAAGAAAGTGGAAAAACAAAAGAAATTGTATTGAAATGTTTTTTTTTCTTGATGTGAATTGAAATTGAATCAAAATTATCTTGGATTGATACTGGATATATACTCTAGATAAATAGAAAAAAGATCAATTAAAGAATTGAAAAAACATATCTTTAGTTCGAGAATGTCGTCGATCCATTTAATTCACATACGTAACGTGAATTACTTATTACAACAAAAACAGACAACTGAAGGAAAGGCCCGAGTTTGAGTTAGATTTTTCAGATCACTAAACTTAGGAGTCAACGTAAAGAAATGATAGATACAAATACAGCATAGCATAAACACCAAGGGGGTAGAACTTGTTTTGTTCGAATTTTTCTTTACTTGGTTTTCCCCCTTGGTAATTTTTTTAGTTCGATGGAAGTTCCTTAAAAACTTCTGCTTTGGTTAAAAGATTCTGAACAGTTCATGTGGGTTGAGCTCCTTTTTCAAGGAAATATAAAATAAGAGGAACATTTAAATAAATTTGATTCTTCATTGGATAATAAAAACTCACTTTTCGAACATCTTTTCCTTCTCTTCGAGATCGAACATCAATTGCAACAATTCGATAAACGGCTCATTGGGATAGACGTAGATGAATAGTTTGTCGATGTGTGCAATTCGAATAAATCAAATTAAATACGAAATAGACAGACTTTGATTTCCGTTTTTTTAACGAAAAAAAAAACATTCATACTCCTAACTCTCAAATAGCTCAAAAGAAAAATCTTTTGTCTATTTCATTTCTTGAGTGGTCTTTACCCCTTTTCTTTATCTTATTATACTTTTATTGATGTTTTACCATACTTTTACTCTTGATTTTATTTTATTATTAACATTCTCAAAAATCATTCAAACTAGTGATGGGTAGGAGTTGTACCTAACGGGTTGCGAGTTAGGTACAAATACTTTTACTCTTGATTTTAGTTTGGGCCTGAATGTGGGTCTACCCCATGAGCTTTAATCAAACCCAGCCCAACCCGTAGTCCAAACACCACTTCAATTGTTATTTGTTATTAGCTAAAGTATTATCTAAAGAAATTGAAAAAATCCGAAAAGATATTTGAAATTAAGGGACAAATATTCAAAATTACCTTATAAATGCACGAATTTAAATGCGGAAGCAACCAATGTTTGAAAGTTAAATCCTTTTCTTTAAATGTCACTCATTATCAATCTAAGAACAAATGACAATAATAAAATTCTCATTATCAACTCCGGTTCTATTATCACATGTTTGATGGTGTCGAAAATTGGTACGTAATACGGAGAAGGTACGTAATGCGAATGCTAAATCGGATATCCTAGAGGATTGGATGGGTATAGCAGTAATCGACTAAGAGGCGTAAATTGTTTGCCAAATGTACCAGAAACAATAAATCAGGGCTCAGGCAAAACGATGACGTACACGTACAAATTGCTCCTCGTCAACCGATAAAACAAGCGGATACCTACAGGGGGACAAGAAAAGGATGACATCAGACTTTAACCATTTTAACATTGTTTAAAAAGTAGTTGGCCTACAAGGGTGCAGAGCAGAACGGTTATTTGTTAGCATGAGCACAGAAAAAATCAGCAATATTCTGTCAAGCACAAAAGTAGCTGACATACTCATAAATCAATTGGCCAAGGCTCTCTTATAAATAGGAGCCTCACCTAGAAGAAATGCATTCTTCATGGTGCACTCTATACGCCAATTTGTAATCTTCACTCTTCTACTTTGTAATCAATTGATTTGGCCTTGAAAAGTATTGTAGAGAGGTTGTCAGGAACAGTACCCCTACGTTTTGTTCCATTCTCGAATGAGTTGATTGAGGAAGAACTGGAGAGGGGATTGTGCATCCCAAATGATTTACCCACTTACAATGGAAACGGGGATCTCATATCCCATGTGATCAATTTCAACATGAGGATGGTGATGAAATGAAAATTATTCTCTTGCTCACTCCAAAGAGGAGAGAAAACTTGGTTCACACAATTGGAATCATGCAGTGCAAGATCTTGTAGAGAGATGGTGTTTCTCTTCACATGCTGTCAATATCGAAGCCCTATCCTGCAAGGTGGCATTGTATTTATTCAAAATGATCACCAAAAAGCAAGCTTGAGAAATTTCATTGATCGATTTATCTACTTAGCACAAGATGAAGGAAATAATGAAATGGGTCCTGATAATATCGAAGCTAGGATAGAGTTTGTCGAAATCCCCGTTGAAAAATTTTGGGGAGCTATTGAGAAAGATTACGAAGTATATCCGGGTTGACGATAACTTAAAGGCTGAAGGAAGAAATCGAGCCAATGCATTATCGACCCTTCACTAAGAAGAAAGAGTAACCGGGCCGTACGACACCCAAAATGCTGAGAAGTGTATCAAGTGGAACCTATAAAGGCAAACATCTATTGTGAAATCCACAAAACAACATGACATAATACTACAGATTGCAAGGTGATGAAGAGGATGATCGAGCAATATCATTTTGAGGGAGCATGAGTCGGTGTGGTTCAAAGTTCAGAGGCTTGTGATAAATGGAAATTTTAGCAATGTCGTTGCAAATAAAGCAAATCTCCGTATAAAAAAAAATTATGGTTTCTAATCTACACAAAATACAAATTTAGAAAACTTGTATAGTGGATGTCGGAATCGATCACAAGGAGCTTGTAATGCTAAGTGTTTTAGTAAATGCATAATTCGGAATAACAGTGGGTTTTAGTCTAAGCTTGGACTGGCAGTGGCAAGCAAGTTTAGTAAATGAAATCAGGTTTCAATGTGAAAGGTAACAAGTACTGGTTCTAACTCAGAATAACACGAAGATGCCTTAAGGATCTGCAGATGGTGTGGTGCTAAAATTTCTAACTTAAATTATCATGTTCCTACACTCACAACTTCAAATAACCTAAGTCTACCTAGGTCATTTGTCATATTTTCGGGTAAGTTAGTCCCCAATATCATCACTAACATCATAATTAGGTCTACCCGCATGCAAAATGTATAGAACTAAGTCTACTCATTTCTGCTGGTTCTATCCCGAACTAACACCTACTGCGCCCGCCTTGATTTGTTGGTTTACCTCTAAACCAAGCTTCTTAGTTGCGAAGTTACTTGTTTCCCTCCTTAGGTCTACCCATTGAATGATAGAAACAAGAACTAAGAAAAAATGATAAATATGACTAAGAATCCTAGACCACCTCCACCATGTTTCACCTTACGACATCCCTAAGGTTCTAGCTGCTTATACTTGGAAAACAAAACTTGGAAAACAAAACATGATTTCATTCAGATAATTTGGCGAAAATAACAGAAACATTGTAAGCAAGTCAAATACAGAAACTCGAAATGTTCAGAACACTAAAAGGAAATGAAGATTGTTCTGCTACTCGGTGGCTACTGTTCACGACCCGGAACAGTAGCACTGGACTGGGCTCTAATGTTGTTCTTGAGGATGAAGCTAGTCTTCTCCTCTTCTGGTTGGTATTTTTTGCGTTGGAGAAGAAGCCCTCTTGCGTGCACTTCGTGTTCTCTCCTCCTTTTTTCGAAAAATATCTTCCCCCCTTTACTCCAACGCACTGTTCCTGACATTAGCACTGTTCTCGACCTGAACTTGTAGACTGTAGGCGGCAGAACAATGCTTTTTGTCCCTCTTCGGCTGTTGTGCCCTTTTCTACTTGTCCCACACGTTTTTGAGTCTGATCTTTCTGCTGATCTTCCTGCTAAACTTAGTCAAACATTAGCACAAAGATGGTGGACTGAATCGAAGGATTTGGTCCACTTTTAACATAATCACACAAAATTAACATAAACATCACATAAACATGAAAAACTACATTTACCTAACCTAAACCTCAATAAAATATAACCATTTTGTATTATAAAATTCTGAGAAAATGTGTGTCATCAACTTGATTTGGGCAAAAGTGGGGACGACAAAACTACGCAAGAGCTGGTGGTGGGAATCAATATTCTAAGTTTCCTCACAAGCCTTAGGGAAACAAGAATATTGAGAAGAGCAGGCAAACTGGAAACCTCACGAGATGCTAACCACATGCAGAATAGCTCACACTATACTCAAGAAATCTATGCCGTTTCAGGAGGAACCGAAGTTGACGAGTTAGCAAATGATAGGAAAAGGTATCTGGATGAAGCGAGAAGAGCAGAAGTCTTAGAGACTAGAAGAAATCAGCCTGAAAGAGCTGCATGGGAGGAGGAAGAAATTAATTTTGGCATGAAAGATGTTTCAGCTGGGCCTTTTGCATGAGGTAGGCCTTTCATAGTGGCAGGAATATGTGGAAGCACTAAGGTAATGAAGATTCTAATTGATTAAGGGTCCTCCTGAAATATAATGAGGAAGGAAGTTGACGAGTTGTTGGAATCTTCGAAGGTTGTCGGATCAATATGGAGCTATACACTTTGGACCAACGAGCGGTATAGAAAATCAGAAAAATAACAATGCCTATGACATTTGGCACTGCTAGACAAAGCCAAACCAAAAAACTAGAATTTCCTGATCCTAGGTTTAGAAGTCTCATACAGCATCATTCTTGGCCATCTAGGGACCAACCAATTTGGTATGATCCTCTCAACGATACACCTCAAGATCAAGTTCTCAACCTCAAAGGGAATCTGCACATTGGATATTGATTAGACAACGGCCCGATCTTGTTATGTATTGTCATGACGACATCCTTGCTCTAAAAAAATCCACAGAAAGTTACCCAAATCAGCACGGATTTGGATGTCACTTTTGAAGGGAAGTTGATTGAATTTTGAAAAAGAATAATGATATTTTTTCTTGGACTTTCACAGATTTGGTAGGGATTTACCATGCTCACATAATATCACATCAATACCTACCTAGGAGCCCAACTGGTTTGACATAAGCATTTTTTCGAAGAAAAATATTGAATCATCAATGAAAAAACCCAAGAGCTATTGCATAGTGGTTATGTGCACAAGATCTAGTATTCGGGGTGGGTGGCTAATCTTGTCATTGTCCTAAAATCAGGAGGGAAATGAAGAATGTGTGTGGACTTCACTGACCTTAACACCTGTTGGGAAAGAGATACTTGCCCACTTCCCAAGATCAATAAGTTGCTGGACACCATCTCAGGTTCTAAATTTATGAGCACAATGGATGCATATTTTGACTATCACTAGATTTTCGTCGTCGAAAAGGATCAAACTAAATCCACTTTCTACATGAAGGATGAGGTCTAATGCTACATGGCCATATCATTCGAGTTGAAGAACGCTGGTGAGTAGAGTTTTTCCTAGTGAAATAAAAAAATCCATGGAGGTGTATTTGGATAATATAATTGTCAATCTAATGAATGAACATGATCATTAGGCTATTTGGATTCTTGTTTTTCTTTTTGCCGATTATATGGGCTCAAACTAAACCCGCTCAAATACTGGTTTTGCATACGAAGCAAAAAATTCCATGGATACTACATCTGAGAAAGAGGTATTGAAGCCGATTCCGAGAAAGAGAAGATGATATGCGAAATGAAACCTCTATAGGAAGTTAAGGAATATCAAAGTTTTATTGCGAAGCAAGCCGTTCTTAATTGATTTCAAGGTCCTATGGAAGGGGAATATACTCGAATGGAACGATGATTGCCTAATTGCCTTTTGAAAATTGAAAAAGTATCTTTCGAGTGATCAACCTACAATGGGACTGAAGATGGAATAGATATCAAAACTCTAGGTGGAGACCATATTTACCTTACCGTGAAATTCCAATTTCCGACTACCAATAATATAGCCGAATATGAAGTTGATTGAGTGAATGAAAATGGCCAAGGAGATTGAGGTCACCAAGTTTGGCATCTACACCAATTCATGATTAGTACAGGGGCAGTTCTCTAGAGAATTTGAGACTCACGATCCTTTAATAGCCCTGTATTTTAGGAAAGTGAAAGAATTGTCAAAATCCTTTAAAGAGTTTATGTTATCTCATGTGGCTTGGGAACAAAACATATTTGCTGATAGCCTAGCTTGATTTGCAGCTGAATTCCAAGAACTCAAAGAAGGAAGTGTGGTAATTTGATTTCGAGATCAACCTTATATGGTGCTACAAGCTATTAATCACATATCCCATCGACCAACAAATGATATTTCCCCACAACTTAACCCTCCTATGGGATGGATGGATTCCTACATTATGTATTTTTAGGCTGGGGGAAAATAGACTGATAAGTTGGAAGCACATAAGTTAGAGGCCCAATCCAAGCGATACGTTGTAGTTGACAGAACTTTGTACAAGAAGTCTTTTGATGGACCTTTGTTGAGGTGCCGTGAGAGTGAGCAATCCCAAGATCTCATTACTGATTTACATCAAAAGCGAATGTGGAAATGATACTGGTGGCTGATCCCTATGTTGCAAAGTATTGAACAGTGGATATTATTGCCAACTATAAAGCAAGACATTATTGATTTAAGAAAAAAAATACAATGTGTGCCAATACCATGCAAATGTGCCTAGAAAACTAGTGAATGAGTTGACAATCCTGGCGCTATCGTGCCTATTTGATCAAGGGAGAGTAGATATCATGAGATCATTCCTTCGTACATCAAGATAAAGGAAGTTTGTGATAGTAGTGAATGAGTGCTTTTCCAAGTGGGTGGGCTAAAGTGGTAGCCAAGATCTCTGAAAGGGCAGTTATCAAATTCATCTAAAGAAATATCCTTATCCAATTCGGGGTAGCCCAAGAACTAGTGATAGATAACGGAACTCAATTTTTTAGGAGGCAAAATGGATGCTTTCTTGGAGAGATATTTGGTCAGACATAACTTAACATCAGCATACCACCCACAAAGTAATGTTTTAATGAAAGTCATCAATCGAACTCTCAGGAGAGATATGAAGACTAAATTGGAAGATTTTGGTGGATCATGGGTGGATCGGCTAGATGAGTTGATTGGTCATATCACACAACCCCAAGAACCACAACAACCGAGTCTCCATTCTCG
The DNA here is from genome assembly GCA_002189035.1 of Utricularia gibba. Taxonomy (NCBI): domain Eukaryota; kingdom Viridiplantae; phylum Streptophyta; class Magnoliopsida; order Lamiales; family Lentibulariaceae; genus Utricularia; species Utricularia gibba. The sequence continues at coordinate 2,239,738 of NEEC01000016.1, read as the reverse complement.
CTTGTGTATTGGTCGAAGGTAGTGTACCTAGTGGAATTAACAATGAAAAGTTACTGGATTGAGCATTATGATGAGGTAAATAATGATGAGTTGCAAAGATTGGAACTGGAACTACTAGGAAGAGAGAAGGCAAAATATTTACACTGGACTATGTGCTTATCAAAAAAAAAATAGAGAAAGGTTACCACAAATTAATCAGACCTAGGAAGTTTTCAGAAGGGAATCTAGTGATATGGAGCACACAGCCTTAAAGGCATGTTGAAAAGTTGGAGTGCAATTGGGAAGGTCATTACCGAATTTGGAAGGTACTTGGTGGAGGAGCATATCGGTTGGAACAATTGAATAGAGTGGGACTCCCACAATCTTGGAATGCCACACATTTTTGGAAGTTTTATGTGTAACTAATCTTTCGTATGAAAAATGGATGAATTACTATGGATTTCAGCACTTTATTCACGGATCTCTATTTTCTACTCATAGATTTGGATTTTCGTCTTGTGGAAGTGGAATATTTTACATCATGCATCACACATGCAACAATTCCTCTGATTTAAGGGAGAGAAAAATATATGAAGATCCTAGCAGAATGATGTTATCCTTAAACTTAAACCCATACATTCCACGTGCAAAAGCAAGTCAAGCACCGGTTCACATAGCCATTTGCATAAGTCCAAAATCAAGACCAAAGAATGAGATCTCCTACGGAATCCTAGGTTGGTAAGTGCACCTATAGCAAGCCTGATTGTATGTGAAATGCAGGTGTTAGCCAAAAGAGGGCCTTTTCGAATTGGGGGAGGGATACTAACTATGAGAGGTGCTAGTCCATCCCTACCTAGCAGCGGTTTCACATGTACGAGAAACCCCACTTAGGCAAAAAGCCCAATAGGATGTTGGTGATAGCAGAAAAATATATATGAAAGACGAAAAAATGAGAGCTAAATGCCCAAAATCAGGGTCTAGTAAATGTAAAATCCCAAAACAAGACAAAAACGAGTATCACAATAATTGAAATGTTTATAAGGGAATGCTCGTAGCAAAGGCTGAGTATAAGCTCCATCGTGTTGCTTGATTTTGTGGCCATCTTCACCGCATTCTCCTGCTTCACTCTCTACCGAACAAGGGCCCCATATGCTCCAAATCGGCCTCAAATCCTAATTCTGGATCATCCACCGAGTCCAAGGGATCATCCTTCATGTGTTCGTCTTGCTGCAAAGGATTCACCTAAACCCATCGGGGATATGAGACCAAAATATCAAACACTTGAGCGGTTTGGCATAGTTGATAATACATTACCAGGCCGATTAGCTCTTCATTGAATTATCCAGCAAGCTCTGAAAAACAACTAGAGAGTACAAAATTATCTAGCTGTTCTCGGTAGACTGATTCCAAGTTACGTATCTCGGCTTCCATCTCGACATTTTGAGTGATATGCCGATGAAGAGACGAGTCAGCTGATTCATGCTTAGATTAATAATTTCCCTTCTTGAGTTTGGCAGCATCGACAACCTTCTCCCACTCAGCAATCATGCCCTCATGCTCTTCTTCTTAACGAGTCATCTTGTCTAACATTGTCTTCAACGAAGCCTCCTCATCCTTCAGCTATTTGATCTTAATATCCCCATCCACAATGATAGTTAGAGACTCACCCAGCTTTGACTAAAGCTCCGCAATCTTCTCCAAAAGGGACTCATTCTCTTGAGTGGCTTGCTACCTCTAGAGTAACCCTTGAAACGTAATTCGTATACTAGAGAAGGAGGATGAAGAAATTTCAGAAAACGAGATCATACCTTTTACAAATCCTCGAGTATCCACCCACTGTGGGAAACATGGAGAGTGGGAGATAGAACTATCCAGCATTGCCTGGAATTCGGAAGGAACTTCAGTTGGAGGATCAAGGGAGTCCTTGACAACATAAGAGGGATTCGCCAAAGTGGATGGCTTATCCAAGGTGGCAACTGATGCGATTGGAAGCTTCAAAGTTGGCAAAGGGGATGTAATAAAGTTGAAGTTGAAAGGAAAAGGCGTCTTCTCCTTCGAGGTGGCTAAGATGTCCAGTACAACTAGAGGATTCTGAATCGACAGTTCTGCTGTCAAAGTCTTAGCTACATCGGTATCCTTCAAGAAAGAGTAGGCCGCATCAGGCTCGAACTCAAATGAAACTCTAAGGGAAGAAAACCAAATCGGTAAGAAAAGGGGATTACCTCAATTGGATGCGTTCCCGATTCATGTGCTTAGTGCATCGTGACAATCATAAGAGCTCTTGCAACGATCCAGAGGGCTTGCGATCATGCCATTTTGTCAACTACAAGGCCAAAGCCAGACTCAATTGAGTCTTAAATATTGGCTAAACTGAATGAAATAAACCTAGCTACGTTTCTATTTTCTGGAGGGTTTGGAGGCACAAACTTTAACCCTTCCCCTTTTTTTGGAAGTTTGAGGCTGAGGAGGAGATTCAAGAATGGGTGAAGAAGGCTCAGAATGTGCTGCAAGATGCACTAGCATTTGGGAAGGGGAAGAGTTGACCACCGAGGATTCAATGTCAAACGGTTTCAGAAAAAATGAAATCTTTCCAGTAATTATTGTATGCCGATCAATAATATTGGAACGAATGAGGGCAACATTCGTAAGCGTAGAGGAAGGAGAGTCATTCCGGAAATTGCTCTCATTGAATCTTTGATATATTCGCTCCCGCTCAGTTAAAAAAATGTCCAAGAAAGACCTAAGATTTTTATCATTAAAGAAACTAGGGGGAAAACACGAAAATTCCACCTAGCACCTACTAGAGGGGCAATCCAAACAAAGGGTGACCACCAGTCATGGTTGAAAGTGTGAGAACCCTTCCATGGCCAGTTTTGCCCTTCGAGTTGCATCTTAAAAAAACTTTACGAAGTTGTATAAGGAGAAAGATGCATCAAGTCACGAATTACAACATAGGAACATAGTGAAATAGAAAATTGAATTCAAGGCCAAACAATAAATAGGGACCCCAAAAACAAGGAGAAATCATACAAGCATGGAATGCATAGGGAACCTAAGTTCGCTTTTGAAGTATGTAATGGGAATCGGTAGATTGAAGGGAGGAAGGTGTCGACCACCGACCCCCATGAAACTTCCCCATTTGTGGCTCTAAAAATGGTGTATTCATCATGGACCAAGTACCAAGAGAAGATAGACCAAATATCTAATTTGCTTGATTTTCTACCCATTTTGGGTGAAAAAATTGAAAAATTGAGAAAGTTCAGAAAAGTAAAGAAAAGCTCTCCAAACAAAAAGGGGTCCAAGAAAAACAGATCAAAACATAGGGAATCCAAGAAGGAAGCATAGAAAAAGAACCGAAAGAAGAGGCTTACCTAGTGAATCTGCAGTTTTCAGTAGGATAGCGACGATATTGGATGGCAAATTAGAGTGAAAGGGGGTATTTATTGGAGGCATTTTGGAAGGTGAAAAGGCACGGAAGCTAAATTGTCAAAAATGTACATGAAAAATGTGGTTTCTAGCATGGGAACAAGAGCTAGTGGGGTTGCATTGTATAATGCAATGCATCAACTACATGGCAATAAGGGGATAACTTCAATATACTTGATCGGTGGAAAAATCAATCCTCCCTTTATCCAAATTTGTCACACGTTGCCAAGGATATTCTCACACCTTGAGCTTCAACGTTTGCTTCAGAGAGCACTTTCAGTGCTAGTAGAAGAGTTCTTACATCGAAGAGATCATGTTTAGCCCAAAAACTTTGGAGGTTTGTGTATGCTTAAAGAATTGGTTGTAAGCTGAACAAAAGTTACAAAACTTGATAACAAGTGACGAGGATGATGAAGAAGTGGATGAAGAGGTAGAAGTTGTTGATTAATATGTATTGTTGTGTTTATTCTTTCTTTGTTATCCTTAACAAAAAATTTTAACTCCGCCAATGATAATCACTATCAATCCCAAGTCTAGATAAAGGAGTGAAAATTTGAAAATTTGATTTTTTGTGTTCATCTTTTTTTGAATTGATTGATGGAATTATTTAACTTATAACTACTCAAAACCAAGAAGGAAGCTATTGTTATTTCAAACCAGGAGCAACACAAGGTGATGAATGTTGAGGAAGAACAATTTTAAGGGGTGGACGCTCTTCTACATGCTACACGTCTGGGCAAAACTCTCTCTCAAGGAACAGAGGAGCTTGTTGTGGTAGAACAAAGGAGTCCACGATTGAAAGCATGCAATAGCTCTGACCTTCAACAAAAATTGAAGGAAGGAGTTACAAAGGGAAGGTGAAATCGGTTGGTGAAGAAGCACCTTTTGAGCCAACCAAGATTTTGTATCAGAAAAAGAAGAACGGGAGAAAGGCTCAAAAGAAAGAGAAAGAAAATACCAAACAGCCAGTAACTAGAAACATAGTGGCAGAAGTGGAAAAAGAGGCTGAAAATGTAGCAGCGGAGATTGAAAAAGCCTCATAAAACAAAGAAATTGAGGGAATGGAAGCAGAGATTGGTGAGATAGAACAAGTTTCAAAAGGAGAGAAAGAGCCAGCCACAGATACTACTACAAGAGCAAAGGAGGAAGAAAGTGACAAAAATCTTATTGCAAAGAGAACTAGGAGTAGGACTAGGAAGAAAAAGGAACCTTAACTAGAAGTAGGGGAATCAGAGAAAAGTGCTGGTGAGTAGAAACAAGTACAAGCAAAAAGAGAAAAATTTTTACCCAACCTTGTCCTGCTGTTTTTGAGTTCAAGTAGACACGAAGAGGA